>CM064571.1:12302506-12529980 GCA_032716605.1 Paralithodes platypus
GCATTTTTCGCACACTGTTCCCAGTTCATTTACCAGACCCTGCAACTCCCATTCATTATCGCTCATCAGAACCGTATCATCCGCAAACAGCAGTATAGGCAGCTTCCACTCATTTCCCTCCCTTTTCAGCGATACACCAACATCCACTGCTCTTCTTTGTATTTCTTTCATGACTCCATCCATATATACAGTAAACAACCACTGGGACATCACACACCCCTGTTTCAACCCAACATTCAGGTCAAAGAACTCGCTCTGTTCATTCTCCACACGTACTGCCGCCTTTGCACCCTTATACATGCTCTTCACTGCTTTCATCAACTTGCCATCTACTCCGTATATTCTAATTACTTTCCACTTACCTTCTCTATCCACTCTGTCATAGGCCTTCTCCAAATCCATAAAGGCAACATACACCTTTTGTTGTTTCTCCAGATATTTCTCCACAAGACAATTCAGGGTAAAAATCTGATCTACACATCCTCTTCCCTTCCTAAAACCACCCTGCTTGTCACCTATCCATTTCTCCGTTCTCGCTCTCACTCACTACCCTACTGTACACCTTATCTACTACGCTTAGAAGACATATTCCTCGGTGGTTACCACACACTCCTCTTTCCCCTTTACCCTTTTATAGGGGGACTATTATGCCTGTCTTCCAGTCATCAGGTAACTCCTCTTCTCCCATGCTAATTTGCACATGTTCCATACCCATTCAATCACTATCTCACCACCATACCTCAGCATTTCCCCACACACTCCATCTGTTCCTGGTGCTTTCCCCAATGAATTACAATAAACAAATACATATTGTCATTTATGGAACCAAAACATGATTGTGTAGCATAACAACAGCAATATAATTACACATGACAGACAGAGAGTCAAGCCAGCCTCTATTGGTTGGAAACATGAGTGCGTGTATGTGTGTGTGGCCTCGTGATAATTAGAGTGGCCGGCCGTCCAGAAAGGATCCGTAGGTGTGCGTGGTGGATCCAGAGTGTACAATCGGGGGTATTAAGTGTTGTCATAGATTCCAGTGGTTTTCGCTCAAAAAGTGTTATTGGTATCTGTATAGGTACTGGGAAAAGTGCTTATCCCTCAGAATATTAGTCAGTGTCCGAAACTTTGTGAAATATCTGTCAACACTTATCAACCTCGACTGCACCTATCAAGCATTGTTCAACTTTTGGTGAAAACTGTATGAACCAAATGGGGGTTGGAAATCAGAGCCTTAACTTTTTGGTTGATTTGTGTTTTTAATTTATTCATTATTTTTCTAGTTTCCTCCCTAGAACTTTATCAAACTTAAAAAACAAATCCATTAGATCCCCCTTGCAGATTTGTTTGTACATGTCCCGGCCGAAGACCGGTTCTTTAAAAATGACAGGCTCAATATCGTTCGCCAGGAAAAACATCGACACTTAAATAGCACGAAAGGTCTAATTATTGAAAGAGAAATAGGGCGAAAGGTCTTAAAATCGACAAACTAATGGGGCAAACATCTTAACATCCGAAAAATAATGAGGCTAAACATGAGGGAGAATTAGGGGCTTTAGTAATAGACTACCCATCTCCTTTAACTCCTAAAATTTATACACAAAAATGCCGGAATTTAATAAAATGGAAAATGGAATATTGTATGAGCACCAACATAGAGCCATTTCCGGTTAACTGTTGGCCCAGTTCAACCCCAACTGGTCGGCTGAAGGGGGGTCACCTGCTTTGTTCATCTTTCTCTCCTTTTCTCTCTTTCCCTGGCTTGTATCCATTCGGCCCCATTCAGCCAACTGTTTTAAGACGTTTATCCCCATCCAGGTGTCGATTTATTCCTGGCGAGCGATAGCGAGCCAGCATTGTATGGAGAAATCTGGCTTCGCCGTAGACAGTTTTCTATCGAAAAATATACAAATTTAGCTTGCTGTCAAAACAAAAATATTTATATATGATGGCTCGCTACCGCTCGCCAGGAAAATATTGACACCTGGATGGGGGTAAACGTCTTACAACAGTTGGCTGAATGGGGCCGAATGAATAAAAACCAAAGAGGGAGAGAAAGAGAAAAACAGCGAGGTGAGCTCCCATAATTCAACAACCGGCCTACTTCTCCCCCTCAGCCTAAATGTATGTGCAGTTCGACCGCTCAGTCCAATTTGAGCTCAATTGCCGACTTACGAGGTTCGTTCTATAAGGAAGTTGGAGCTGTAGATATCGATATTAAGCAGAATTACCAGCTGAATTACTGTTGTAGTACATTAATAAATACATGAAAGCCAATTCAACGTACTTTTTATCCATCAGAATCCTACATTATTATTGCATTTCTGTCTAATATCGATGTTTCCGGCTCCAACTTCCTTATAGCCTGAAACTCGCAAGTGGTTAATTACTCAGCCCAGTTTGACCACCCTAATTTGAGTGCCCTGTCCAACTTTTGTGACCCATTTCGTCCATTTCTGCCAAATTCGAAGCTCTTGGTCTAGATAGAATGTTCGACCCAATTCAACCAATGGGCTATATTGGACCACTTGACCTACTTTAAGGGAGCCCACCTCGATTTGTTTTCTCTTTTTCTCCCTCTCTCTTTGGCTTGTATATATTCGGCCCCATTCAGCCTACTGCTTTAAGACGATTACCCCCATCCAGGTGTCAATATTTTCCTGGCAAGCGGTAGCAAGCCAGCATATATATATATTTGTTTTGACAGCAAGCTACATTTGTACATTTTTCAATAGAAAAATTTCTCCGGCGAAGCCGGATTTCTCCATACAATGCTGGCTCGCTATCGCTCGCCAGCAAGAAATCAACACTGGATGGGGATAAACGTCTTAAAACAGTTGGCTGAATGGGACTGAATGAATACAAGCCATGGAAAGAGAGAAAAGGAGAGAAAGATAAAAAAAAAAATCGGTGAATCCCCTTTAACATTTTGGGTCAATTCGACCTTTTTTGGTTCAGCCCGACCGTTTTATTAATTCCACCATTTAATAGGGCCCCTTCATCATTGACGACTTCGCCTATTAATAATAATAGTCTCCATTCAACATCCTGCGCCGGCATTTTGAATAGCCCGCGCGGAAGTATCATGGAGTACTCGTCATAAGTGCACGCCCTTATGGGATCGTCATTTTGATCGGGTACCCTACAGAAAAAAACTCCGTAAAATATAAAAAAGAAAAAATAACTTAACATCTGTTATCATATGACTTGCCATTTGCGTGGATTTCTCATGTTTTGCTTCCCCAACACCAGACCCTCTAGCGGCCATCGTCTTCCTTCCAACTTCCGCGGCCATACTGTCAACAAGGCTTGCGCCGCGCTCTGCTTCATTCGACGTTCCAGAGCTTCTAGTGAGTCCTTACTCATTTGCATACATCTGTGTTGTAGTAACAAGGTTTAGATTAGCTAGCACGGCTGCCAGATTGGTATGTCCGCAGGAAGTGTGTGTAAAAATAGGGTACTTTTGTAACTGGCGTCTACGGGTCCCAGGATCGTCGTACCGCGTGTTTTTTTGTTTTATGTTACGCCTATAGCTTTTGTGATTACTTAGCTAGGAGGCTACCACTCTACAAGGCATAATACAGACTGTCAATATTGAGGAGAGTACATGTCTTATTATTCATATATCAGCAAATTCTCTGGTTTAAGGGTGTCTGCACGTGGTGCTCCACCTTCCAGGGTTCGTGTTTTGCTTTGGGCCCCTTGGGTGGGCCTCCCTCATCTGGGTGCTGTGCTGGGTCTTCGGAGCGTCGTCTGCCTGTGATGTTCTTCGTACCTCGTGGTCAGCCTTATTAGGGGCCTCCGGCGTAGGCTTCAGGTAATTTAGGATGCTAAATTTTCTGTATTTTGATTATATGCCTATGTATGCCCCTAGTGTTTTTACATGCGTGTTGGCATGTATTGGGGTATGGGAGACGTCCCTATATATTCTTTTTGATGTGTTATGTGTGGGACTTAGGTTAGTGGAGCTGTGCATTAGCTCCATTTTACCGAGTTTTTGTTTTTTCCGGCGGCCCCGTGCGGTGGGCCCAGGTTATCCATCTTAAAAACGGGTAGGAACATTCAAATGGTCCCGGCGTGGTTTGGCTGAACCACATTCTCCCGGCGGAACTGCATTCCTAAGGGGGCTGCAAACTTGGCCCGCCGAGTTAACTCGCCCTGCCTGACCCAGTTACACGATTAGATTTTCTCGCCCTGAGGCGCCACAAGTCGAGTGTACAAGAGTGATGAGATTAGTTTTGCAAACTCTTTCATTAATGATCAGACACTGAAGGTCATGGGACCTGGGACACTTGTCACAGGCTAGTAGTTAAACCCAGCTTAGACAAGTCCAGCGGAAGGTTAGAGTAGTGGTACACTATAGCTAATTTTCCGGCGGACTCAAGTTAGGATGTATAACACCTCGCAGGTTATCCTTATGAGCATTGATTCCTGGATTTTTTTTATTTCCAGGCTCCTGAGACTGCTAATCCGGCGGAGTTTGGGCAGCTGATCCCGGCCGGGGGGGGGGGGGGGGCCTGCCTTTATTGGCACCATGACGATGTTTGAACTATGCATTACTCCTACCTGCTCTCTGTTGCCTATTTTTGCTCACAAACTATGCATTAAGTGCGTCAAGTGCTTGGATCGTTCTCGAGGCTTGTGGTTATCTAAACGCTGTTCAATTTGCTCTGATTTGAAAACCGCGTTAGTTATTAACAAAGACTTATCGTGCCTAGCGGCCTTACAAGAGGTTAAAGCTACATTTAATTCTTATGCCAAAGACACGGCCCATAAGGCACTTCACTGTGATGATGAAGTTCTATGGGAACAACTTATTATAAAGTCACCCCTTGTGAAACCCGGTTCCTCTAAATCTGTCAGACCCAAAGTCAAGTTGAAAGCCCTCAGCAAAGAGGTAGTGAGTAGTAGCAGTGAGAGTGATGTCACCGAGGTTCCCCCCTCCGACCGTGCCAAGAGGAGACGTCTCGATCACCCTCTCCGAGGCGGAAGTCGAAGTCAAGATCTAGACCCCCCCGCAAACAGTCTAGACACTCTTCCACAGAGTCTTCCCGGTCTACCAAACGCCGGAGAGAGGACTCTGGGGGAGCGACGAGTCAGGCAAGCAGCGGCAGCCAGAGGGACACCCCTCAGCAACCGCCCCCTACCCCTACCTCTGACACGCCTCAACATGATTCTGGGGACTCAGAAGTAGGGACTGATGTACTGGAATCCACACCTAGTCATGAACAATCCTTGAGTGTGCCTCCCAATGTTACCTTTGCCATACCTAAATTGAATTATGTATCCCGTAGTATTAGGTCGACAGGCCCGAGTAGGGTTCTGGCCGACCAGTACAGGGGATATCTGTCGGGGTCACAACTGACCTCTCAAGTGATTCCAGACTCCCAGCCTTTGTGGCAGGGGGTTACTGGCGTCAGTCTGAACCATCTCAACCTCTTTTTAACGTCAATCAAGAAAGAACTGAGGAAGGTAGCATAGACATGCTGCCATCATCGGTCCCAGATTTAATGTGGCCCCCGGCGAATCATGAAATAGTGATAAAACAGGATAATCCTGAGCTGAGTGGAGAGCCGGAGGAAGTTATGTTCTCCCCGGCTCCCCAGTCACTCACAGGAGAGGATTCTGAAGCAAGTTCCCAGTCATCCAGGGACTCTCACAGTAAGTGTCTTACTTCAGATCAGATAAGTGATTTATTGCACAAGGTTATACAACATTATCAACTCCCTGCCTCTTCGGACCCCCCGGTGTGTAAACCAGCTGTGACCCCTAGTACTTCTGTCGTAAGGCCCCGAGATCCCCCAGGTTTTCTTCCATCATGTCCTACCCCGATTGTGGCCGCGGCTCCAGGCACTACAGTGCCGGCGACACTGGCTACCTCCACTTTGAGGGTTATTGCAGATATTCCTCCCCCCTCCTTTAGATAGGGCACCTCTGAAGTAGGGCCCCATGCCCCTCCTCTATGGCCCTGATTGTTCTTGGGTGCCTGTGACACCAGAGAACCCTCAATTAGCTCAACCTTCTGTGTCAGGGGAACTGCCAGTCCCCGGCGGGTGGCATATTGAAATCAACAAGAGTAGAAAATTGAGGGCGAAAGATGAGGCAGGGAGAGTGGTGGATGTGTCAATTAAGGCTGTACCAAGTTCATACAACCCGGATTATTTTGTGTATACAGATGCCTCGGCTATCCCTCCCGCCGCCTCTGCACGACTGTTTGCGGATTGGTCAAAAGCTGATGGCATCAACGATGTCAAAGCTTTGAATGCTCTCACGCCGGAATTGGCTACAATTCCGGTCCTAGACCGTACGCATACACCAGTCCTGCAGATGGGGCAGGTGGGGTTAGGCCCCTGGGTAGATTGGGAGATAGAGGCTCAGGTTTTTGCTGCTACAATTACTTCTAAGTCTTCACATCAGGTTCCCCAAGAAAATCATGCTTACTTTTCTTTGCCAGTAGCCAAAGCAGAAGGAATGTCCTCAGATTTACTTACCTTTCTTGCGGCATCCAAAGATTCATTGCACTCCCTTGATGAACCTTTCTCTACTCCCCCGGCTGCTCACCTAGGCAGAGATTTCAAGTTACGAAATAAGGCCTACCGGATGTTCTCTCAGTACTTGGTTAGTCACCGGATCGCTGCCTCCAAAATTAGGAAATTAGGAAAATTAGGAAAGCTACTGAATTGTCTAGGAGACTCTTACTACAAAATTCCATTCAGTCTTTAGGAGACTTCAGAATTGCGATCATGGAAGCGGTTCGAGCCTGCCAAGATCTGAGACTCCATCTGGTCAGGAAGTTGCCGGCGAATATAGGTCGCCGGGTAACTCTCTCGCCGGTCCTTACTGCCACCCTACTTAAATCAGAAACCTGGAGTCTAGTTTTTAATATGGTTAATGGTTGGAAGCAGGTTACCTCCCAAGCCCGGAAGGACCCTGCTAAGAAGCCCTTTCATAAATCAAAGGGCGGTAATAAGCCATACCAGCCACAAGCTAAACAGTCACCAAGGGATCCCAGACTCCCTCCTCAGCAGAGAGGTAATCTGTACAAGTCCAAACAAGGTAAACACTCTGGGTATAAAGGTAAGGCACCACAGAAGGGTAATCAGGGACAATCAACAGCCAAACCTAGCCAAGTGTCAGATGCCAACCCACCTCCCCCTCCAAAAAACTAGCCACCCATACTCTCACCGTCCCAGTACCATGCTTAAGGACACAGGATTTGAGAGTTGCCTTGAAGGACGAGCCCCGGTTGCACCTGGGTTCGGTCCGTTCTTTCCTCTTGGCCTGGCCCAAGAATACTTGGGCCAGGAAAGTAGTGAGCAAAGGAATCACCTGGCGGTGGCTCCGGCGGCCTCGACTGCGTCAGCCGCGGGAATACACCAATGTGTCTCAGGAGGAGGAGACTCTACTTCAGGAAATGATTACCAAACATGTCCTTATCCCGGTCAATTCCAATCACCCAGTATTCACGTCAAGACTCTTCTTAGTGCCTAAAAAGGGACAGTGTGCAGATGCGACCAGTTCTAGATCTCTCGCAACTGAACATCTTTATAGAGAATTCACCCTTCAGGATGCTTACAGTTCAGCAACTCAGACTCGCACTTCCGCCGCAGGGATGGATGTGCTCGATCGATCTCAAAGATGCCTATTGGCATGTCCCTATAAACAAGCGGTTCCAAATATTCCTCGCTCTGAGAGTCAGGCCGAGTCGCGGTGATCGCGCCGCTATGGCCAGCCCAGGTATGGTACCACCAATTGCAACAGTGGTGCCGGACCCCGGTGTCCCTCCCGGTCTCCGCTTTCCTCTTGGAAACAATTGGCAACCTTCGGACCTCGCTCAGTTTTGCCTTATGGACATTTACTATGCCAAATGGTTAGCTCAATTTGGGGAAAGTGTCACTAATAAATTAATGAACCAGTACACTATGTCTACCAGGAGACAATATCATTCCCATTGGAAAACCTTCACAACCTGGATTGTAGAGTCAGGGCAAACGACTGCCTCAGGAGCTTTAATTTTCAAATATTTAGACTATCTACAGTATTCGAACAGAAACATTTTTCAGTAACCAGTTTAAAATATAATTTGTCTGCCATTAGAACCCCCTTTTTTTATCTCACTGGCCTTTCCATACCGCAGGCGGAGGAGAAAGGGTTTATGAGGGCGTGTTTCAAGCTACGTCCACCACCCCGTCATGCCCACCTGGTCACTTGACAAAGCCTTATCAGTACTTCAATCGCGCAAATATAATACTGCGCCGGATTTTGATTCACTTTTGAAAAAGGCTGCATTCCTCATGGCTCTAGCCACTGGAAACAGAGTGTCTGAGCTGGCGGCGATGAGCAACGAACCTAATTGCCTTAGGTTTGGAAGACTGCACAATCATGTCGCCTCCCACATTTACATGGCTAAGAACGAACATTCTGACCATGTATTTTCTGAATTTTCCGTCCCGGCTTTAAAGAGTGGCCTCACTCATCACCTTTTATGTCCTGTGCAAGCACTCACAAAGTTTATGAGTGCTGCGCAGCCTCGCCAACCAGGTGCATTATGGGTCAACCAGGCAGGTAAGCGTGTTACGAAACGAAAGTGAGCTTCCTTGCTTGTGGACGTTATTAGGGAAGGTAATCCCGGCGTGATAGGCAGGGCTCATGATATCAGGAAGTGGGCAGTCTCTCTCAGATTTCTTCAAAAATGTTCGGTAGAGGACATTGCTAATACTCAATTATGGGCTTCCAATCATATGTTCCTAACACACTACCTGTCTGTAGCTCTAGATAAACCAAAGCGCACCTGTGTAGCTTTATGTCAACGGGTACAGTAGGTAATGTTCTATTATGTATAAGTTTTGTTGTTAAAAGGGGGGGGGGGGTGCGGAATAGTCCATATCCCCTCTGTGCCCCTGAAGATTGTGATGAATCACGAGCTGTGATAGGGCGGGTTCTACAGTCCAGTATTATTTGTTTATGTTAATTCTAAGAAGATATCTAGCATAGTTGCAACTATGTATGTTTTACCAAATTGTACAAATATAATTATTTACTGTACAAATAATTTTAAAAATGGAATGAATAACTACTGCAGAGTTATAGTTCTAGGGAACACATGCGTGTCCCACTATATCATGCATAAGATCTAATGTAAAGATCTGACCATGAGCAAGCAGTTTCTTAATGTCACGCACTGCTTGCAAATCTTTTATACTTTTTTATATATATTGTTTGCATACAATAAAACTTAAAAAATGTTATTTGGATTCTTCTTCCCTAAGGTTAGGATATTGTACGAATGTCCCGCCTCCAGTCTTACTAATCAGGCGAAGTCGTCAATGATGAAGGGGCCCTATTAAATTATTTGTTTGATTCCCGAAGGGAAGTAGAGAAAACCTAATATTTAGTAGGGCCCCGTAATCATTGATGACACTGTCCCTCCCGACCATCCCACTTCCCATTCGTTGATTTCTATAGTTTATTCTTGGTATATCAGTGAAGGAAGACGATGGCCGCTAGAGGGCCTGGTGTTGGGGAAGCAAAACATGAGAAATCCACGCATATGGCAAGTCATATGATAACAGATATTAAGTTATTTTTTATTTTTTATATTTTACAGAGTTTTTTTCTGTAGGGTACACGATCAAAATGACGATCCCATAAGGGAATTAGGCGTGCACTTATGACGAGTACTCCATGATACTTCCGCGCGGGCTATTCAAAATGCTGGTGCAGGATGTTGAATGGAGACTATTATTATTAATAGGCGAAGTCGTCAATGATTACGGGGCCCTACTAAATATTAGGTTTTCTCTACTTCCCTTCGGGAATCAAACCTATAATTTGGTTCAACTGGACTGTTTGGCACGATTCAACCACTTAGTATAATTCATTCGCTCACCTCAGTTTGTCCCTTGGTCCGATTCAACCCCGCTCATTTCAAACATGGTAGATCTCGACCACTCAATTACTGTAGATCATTCGGCGCATTATACTCTGTTTTGTTCAACTAACGGTAAAGTGCAAAGTGCGTATCAAGATTCCTCCGTTATTTTGAAGACTTTATAGTGAAATACGGTGCTAATTATATACACTTGGTCTTAATATGATGCAGAGACAGTAGTTTCATATATTTTTTCATTAAGTATCGAGAAATTAGGTGCTCAGGGATTCAATTTATCGTCAGTTGAATAGAAACCGACTATAGTTCGATTGTTGGCCGATGGGCCGGTTTTCTGGACCACTTTCTCCCTCATGTTTAGCCCCATTAGTTTTCAGATGGTAAAATGTTTACCCCAATAGTTAGTCGATTTTAAGACCTTTCGCCCCATTTCTTCGTCAATATTTAGACCTTTTGTGCTATTTAGGTGTCGATTTTTTCCCTGGCGAACGATAGTGAGCCTGTAATGTTGCAAGAACCGGCCTTCGGCCGGAACATTTTTCTACCGAAAAATTTACAAATTAATCTAGAATGGGGATCTAATGGATGTTTTTTTAAATTTGATGGAGGTCTAGGGAGGAAACTAGAAAAATAATGAATACTTGCAAAAATCGCCCAAAAAGTGAACTATCTCCCCTTAAGCCAAAAGCTTAGCCCAATTTGACAGTTAGCTCAATTCAAATTCTTCGCCCAGTTTGAAACAATTCGACCGTTTGACACAATTCAACCACTCAGCCCAATTTGGACTGATACAAGTTTGCTGCATGCATGGTAATATACGTTCCCTGCTGTGCACTCCTTTTAAGCTTATCAAATACTTCTTGAAAATACTTCTTGTAAAATACTTCTTAAATACTTCTTGTAAATACTTCTTGTAAATACTTCTTGTAAATACTTCTTGAAAATACTTGTAAATACTTCTTGTAAAATACTTCTTAAATATTTCTTGAAAATACTTCTTGTAAATATTTCTTGAAAATACTTCTTAAATACTTCTTGAAACTACTTCTTGTAAAATACTTCTTAAATACTTCTTGTAAATACTTCTTGTAAATACTTCTTGTAAATACTTGTAAATACTTCTTGTAAAATACTTCTTAAATACTTCTTGAAAATACTTCTTGTAAATACTTCTTGAAAATACTTGTAAATACTTCTTGAAAATACTTCTTGTAAATACTTCTTGAAAATACTTGTAAATACTTATTCTAAAATACTTCTTAAATACTTCTTGAAAATGCTTCTTGTAAATACTTCTTGTAAAATACTTCTTGAATACTTCTTGTAAATACTTGAAAATACTTCTTGTAAAATACTTCTTAAATACTTCTTGAAAATACTTCTTGTAAATATTTCTTGAAAATACGTCTTAAATACTTCTTGAACATACTTTTTGTAAAATACTTCTTGAATACTTCTTGTAAATACTTGAAAATACTTGTAAATACTTCTTGTAAAATACTTCTTGAATACTTGTTGTAAACACTTGAAAATACTTGTAAATACTTCTTGAGTACTTCTTGAATGTAAGCGCCTATATTACACTGTCAAAAATTAGGAGTCTCAGCAAAGTTTGAAAAGGGTAATTAAAATGTCCCCAATAGACATATTAGTAAAAATGAACCCCTCTAACATAAGGCTAGAAAGGTCAACCATTACCAATATACCCAAAATAATATATCTTGAGGGTCAGGTAGTTTTTTTTTGTTTACCCCCTTCTCCCTCTTGTTTAGCATGTTAGTTTTGAGATTTTATGACGTTCGGCTCATTAGTTTGGCGATCTTAAGAGTGTCAAATATCAAGCCTAGTCAATCCTGGTACTTCACAGAGTCCAAATTCAATCCGATTAAGACTTCATGGGTTTGATAACTGTTTTGAGACTTTTTGTTTATATCCATATTCAAGTAATCAATTTGGATGTGGTTAATATATAATGTACTTAGCCATGTCCTCAAAATGTCCTAAAGAAGTGTCATAATCGAAAGGAAGGGTGAACCCTATATTAGCCTTTGTAAGTTTGTATACAGTCACATACTCAAAAGTAAACAATTATATTATATGAATAATATAATTTATTAATTTAACTCACAACAATAAACACTACCCAATGAAATTTATGAAAGCATGTGATCCTCCCGGGATTCGAACCTGGGTTACCACATACAGATCTTAAACACTGAAGCCATTACACCATCAACACAGTTAAATGATTAGGTAAATGACTACGATTGTATATACATTTATTGAATACTGGATATCAATCTGAATTGCCTAAAGTTTTAAGTGAAAGGAAGGCACATCACAATTTTGTATAAATTCAAGTAGATCAAAATAATCCCAACATAAGAACTCCAAAAATAATCTTAACATGTAAAATTCTTGCGTTTAGAAAGGTTGGAGCACATGGCCGCAGCCGTGGTGCCGCTACATTCTTGCTTAATCAGTAATCATGTTTCTATTTTGATGTATTTTACTTTATTTTATTCGATTAGGTTAGTTTTTATTAGTTAGCTTAGACAATACACTAAGGTTAAGTAAGAATACATTGACATCGAATCTAGATTAGTCTCGAATGTAGAGGCATAGCAGCTGCTTTACCATAGACAAATATTACGGGGAGATAATTATATTCCACGATAGCGGTATTAGTCTGCTATCGCCTACATCGACCTGGAGGGAGGGGTATAGTCAAACCATTTTATGAAGTCGGTTCTCTGGCCACGGATTGGCACCGCTGAACCTTCCACTTATCAGATATAATTTGTTACCACGGATGATAGCTTATGACCTTTCTCTCTCTATCCATCGTTTCCTTCTCTCTCTCTCTCTCTCTCCTTATGTAACTAAACCCTCTCGCTATCCTGTGGACTCGGGAGTTGCTGTTTAGCATTCAGAAATATAGTTATCTCAATCTCATAATTACATCTTCAAAATTAGTTATCTGCCCACAGCTCAATCAAAGACTACTGCATAGGTTGAAGTAACTAAACTAAAGGTTTCTAATCACACCTGACGGTCACAAAGGGTTTTAGTATTCCAGATAGGGTGCAAATCGCGTCCTGTGAGTGAAAAGGTTAATTCTCATTATGAATTATATTAATACAGTGAAGACCAGGTGATTTTCTTTGAATTAAGAAGGACTGATACAGGCCACCTGTCTATCACCTACCACATCTTCACACTCTGAACCTGTATTGGTGACTAAATGGCATTACGATAGGGCAGACTGGGAGGGTCTTCAAGGTTTCTTTATTGATATTCCCTGGACCTCTTTCTTTTCTAATGATGCACACTCCACCTTGAGCCACATACAAGATTTTGTAAAAATTGGAATGGAAACTTTTATTCCTCATCAAAAGTACAGTAAAAGATCTAATTCACCTAAATGGTTTGACCATAATTGTGCTAGAGTAACTGAACAAAAAGCAATAGCCTACAATGCATACACAAGATCAAAAACACATGAAGCCTTTAATTACTTTAGAAACATCAGAAATCATGCCAAAACTGTATTAAACCTAACTAAATCAAACTTTTTCCACAAGCAGGCAAATAAACATCTAAATAATCCAAATGATAACAAAATATTTTGGTCTACTCTTAACTCATTCAAATCCAACTTCACTACTGCTTCATCCATTCCACCATTAAAATCTCCGACTGGCAATCTTGTAAGTGACCCACGAGGTAAAGCTAACCTTATTGCGGATATTTTCTCCACCAACTCAACCTTAGATGAAATAAATCAAGATGTCCCTGTACTTAATTTTAATTTGCCTGAAATTCCCTCACTTAAGATCCACACCAGACATGTCAAAACTATTTTGCAGAATCTCTCAGTAGATAAAGCTCCTGGTCCTGATGAAATTCCTCCAATAGTACTTAAGAATTGCTCCTTGGTGCTCGCTCCTGTATTGGCAAAAAATTTCCGTCTGTGTACTCATACCTCATGCTTCCCAGTACCCTGGAAAGAAGCAAACATCCATCCACTTCCTAAAAAAGGTGCCTCTTCAGATCCTCAAACTACAGACCAATAGCTATAACTTCCACTCTTGGTAAAGTCTTTGAAATTATATTAAAAAATCACATAATTAAGCATCTTGAGAATAATACATTAATCAGTGATAGGCAATATGGTTTTAGACGATGTCGATCAACTGCAAACATTCTTTGCCTTCTTACGCATCAAATCAACCAAGCTACAGACCAACATGGTGAAACACATACAATAGCACTGGATATATCAAAGGCATTTGATAGAGTCTGGCATCAATCCTTATTGTCGAAGATGTCACACTACGGCCTTGCATCATTAGTTCCACTAATTTCTTCTTATCTTCATAACAGAAAAATATGTGTATTGGTAGATGGCCTTTATTCTCAATTTCACTCAATAAATGCTGGTGTTTCCCAGGGATCAGTTTTGCCCCAACTCTGCATTCATATCAGTGATCTCATATCTACCACTCATAATCCAATACATTCCTACGCAGATGACTCAACACTCCACAGTTCCTTCACATTTACCAATTCTTTCACCCAACCCGATCTTATAAATTCAAAAATAAACACTGCAATTTCTCTGAACCAGGACCTTTCTAGAATTAATGAATGGGGACAAAAGAATCTAGTTTCCTTTAATGCACAGAAAACCAAGTACATTCAATTTTCTAACCGACAGAATCTCACTGACTCCCATATATTTGTTTAATTATTTAAATATTCCCACTTCCCCTAGTATTGACATTCTCGGTGTAACATTAACTACTAACTTCAGCTGGACACATTATGTTAGAAGCATTGCTAAGAATGCCTCAAACAAACTGGGACTCCTGTACAGAGTTCGAGAATTCTTCACTGACGAGCAGTTGGCCGTAATATATAAAAGTCATGTGCGTTCTCAGATGGGTTACTGTCCACCTCTGTGGAGTGGAAGTGGAGTGGTTGCATTGAGGCAGTTGGACAAAATTCAAAATAAAGCTATTCGATTAATCAATAACCCTGCAATCACACAGGACCTTTCTACATTATCCATACGAAGAAACGTTGCATCCCTTGCATTATTCTACAGATATTTTCACAGCAATTGTTCCGAGGAACTTGCTTCAATTGTGCCGCCTCTCCACATCTTTCCCCGTAGAACTAGGGCAGCTGAGAGCGACCATGAATTTACACTTTCTCCTCCACAATGCAGAACTTCTGCTTATCAAAATTAATTTATCCCTAGAACTACTACTCTTTGGAATTCACTTCCCTCGAGTTGCTTTCCACAAACTTACAATCTACAAAAGTTTAAATCCAGTTGTTACAAACATTTTATGAATGGAGGATGCCTTTAGGCACATGGACCTTTTTGTTTTATCTGTGTTTTTCCTTCCTCCGTTCATTGTCTCTTAAAAAAACAAAAAAAACAAAAACAAATCATGAGAGAGAGTGATATCACGAGCTATCATCTGTGGTATCAAATTACAGCTGATAAGTGGAAGGTCCAGCGATGCCAATTCTTGGCCAGAGAACTGACCTCATGATTTGTATAATTCCACGATGTCACAAACTATCCTCAATTGTTATATTCTAAGTTATTGCCGATATGTCTAGTTGTCGATCATTGCAGTTCCTTAAATACCTCATAATATTTAGTATATTACAGTATTTCGTCTTTATATACTGTATATATTTGTTTTTACTTTATGGTGGTTATTCTGCAATATAGTGTATAATTACATTAATGTTCAACAATAGTAAGCAAATGTTGTCTATATTACTGTATGTATACATTCTGAAGTCAGGCTCGTAAATTTGTGCATTTTGTGCCACGCCCACTGATAAGAGGGTGGGTTATAAGACTTCGTGGTGATGGAAAACGCAGCTTAATATGCGAAACATGAGGGAGAAGGGAGCCTGAAAAACCAGCCCATCTCCCCTCAAGTCTACACAACACTTCCCCTCTCGTCTTATCTCTCACCGGCCCCTTCCTTTCATCTCTCTCTTCATCACCCGGCATATCCTACAACCTTCTTTCACTCTCACTCTCTCTCTCTCTTATCTTCTCTCTTTATATCTCATCACCCGGCATATCCTACAACCTTCTTTCTCTCTCTCTCTCTCCCTTTCTCTCTTATCTTCTCTCTTTATATCTCCTCTTCATCACCCGGCATATCCTACAACCTTCTTTCACTCTCACTCTCTCTCTCCCTTTCTCTCTTATCTTCTCTCTTTATATCTCCTCTTCATCACCCGGCATTTCCTACAACCTCCTTTCACTCTCTCTCTCTCTTTCTCTCTCTCTCTCTCTTTCTCTCTTATCTTCTCTCTTCATCACCTGTCGTATATTCACTCTCACTCTCTTTCTCTCTTATCTTCTCTCTTTATATCTCCTCTTCATCACCTGTCGTATATTCCACTCTCCTTTCTTTCTCTCTCCCTCTCTCTCTTATCTTCTCTCTGTATATCTCCTCTTCATCACCTGTCGTATATTCCACTCTCCTTTCTTTCTCTCTCCCTCTCTCTCTTATCTTCTCTCTTTATATCTCCTCTTCATCACCTGTCGTATGGAATTTGGAAGGACCATATTACCAGTCTTGCTAAGGCAGCCTCCCAGAAGCTGAGTGTGCTCAACCGCCTTAGGGGGTTCTTTTCACCTGCACAGCTTCTTGCTCTGTACAGGGGCATAGTGCGCCCTTGTATTGAGTATTGTTCACATGTGTGGGGAGGTTCCTCTCACACCGCTCTCCTAGACAAAGTTGAAAGGAATGCCTTTCGTATCATTAACTCCCGTCCACTCACCAACTCTCTGCAATCTCTCTCTCTCCGCCGCAATGTTGCATCTCTCTCGCTATTCTATCGCTACTGTAATAATCAGTGTTCCTCAAAGCTATCCCAGTGCATACCACCTCCTTTACGTAGGGCACGTGGTACCCGTCTTGCAACTCAATCCCACCCCTACTCTGTGCAACTCTCCAACCCAAGAGTGAAACGTTACTCTCAAACTTTCTTCTACTCAACATCTGAGCTCTGGAACTCTCTCCCAGAATCAGTCTTTCCCTCTTCCTATGACTTAAATTGCTTCAAACTCCGTGTGTCCAGGCATTTTGGCTCGAACGTCCCTTGATTTTGGCCCTGTCACTCTTTCAACTATGGGGGAGGCACTCGCTATAGGCAGTTATGCCTTTTGCCTCCCTCAATCACATAGAAAAAAAAAAAAAATATTCCACTCTCCTTTCATTGCCATTACTCTGCCTTCTCCCACCCCTCTCTGTAACAGACACCCTCATGCTCACTCTCACTCACTCGCTCTCTCTGTACTCACACTAATCACTACCAGGCAACTATTGCCTAATCAGCTTAAGGGGGGTCACCTGCTTGTTTTATCTTTCGCTAGTGTTCTCTCTTTCTCTGACTTGTATCCATTTGGCCCCTTTCAGGCAACTGTTTTAAGACTTTTATCCCCATCCAGGTGTCGATATCTTCCTGGCGAGCGATAGCGAGCCAGCATTGTATGGAGAAATCCGGCTTCGCCGAAGACATAATTTTATTTCTATCGAAAAATTTACAAATTTAGCTTGCTGGCAAAACAAAAATATATATATTTGCTGGCTCGCTACCGCTCGCCAGGAAAATATTGACACCTGGATGGGGGTAAAAGTCTTAAAACAGTAGACTGAATGGAGCCAAATGGATAAAAGCCAAAGAGAGAGGGAGAGAAAGAGAAAAAAAGCGAGGTGGGCTCCCTTAACTTCAATCATATATAAAGTATTTGTGACAATCATCAGATATCAACTGGTAAGCCATTTAGAAGACACTCAATTCCTAATAGATTGACACCACAGCTTCTCAAATAAACGATCATACTTGCCAGATATCTTTTACTCTTTTCATGAAATGTTTATGTTTGGCGAGATTAAAGCCGTTGACACAGTTTACATTTGATATCCAGAAAGCCTGCGATGAAGTCCCTCGAAAGCTTCTCTTTATCAAAACAAAAGTTCATGGCATAAACGGGTGCATGCTCCGGCGTATTGAAAATTGGCTTACTGGGCGCAAGCAACGAGAAGTTATAAATGGTAGAACTTTGGATTGAACATTGTCACAAATGGTGTACTGAAGGCTTCAGTTCTCGGGTCTGTCCTTTTCTTGATATACATTTAAGACATCAATGATGGGCTCTCATATACAGTTTCGAAATTCGCAGACAAAGTGAAAACTGCAAACACAGTAATCTCCCTTGATTGTTCAACAGATCCAGAATAATTTAGTTAAATTATCAAATTATACCTAAACCTGGCAGATGAGTGTCAATAGGCCTACTGATAAGTGTAAAGGTGCAGCCAATGTTGCCCTAAACATGTTTGGAACATATTTCGGACTTTGCCACCAACATGGTTACACTCAGGTTCGAAACACTAGTAACACAGACATGCTGGTGCCTTTGTCTGAGCCATGTTGGTAGCATTGGTGTGGATGAGGCTACGACCTGCCGACAAGAATATGACAGGCTATTGAAACTTTAGCAACAACAGGTATTGTTTTGTTTAGTGTTGTTTCAACATTCGTGGTATTAGGTTCAGTTCTGGTGAGTTGATTTTCAAAATCTGACTTGGATATCCTGATGAAATTCCAAATTGATGAACTGTCACCAAGTTGCACTGGCCGTAGTCGAACATAATCTACTATGAAGTCATTGACCAAGTTCTATCTTTCACTATAGGCGTTTGCTTTACGTGATAGACCCACCCAAAATCAGCTATGAGTACATATTTTATGTTCATGCTGTCCATATTATTTAAGCGCTGCAGCAGCGGCAAGTAAGGCGTTCTCCCCTTATCGCCATGATCCTGGGTATTGTGTCACACAATTCTGGACCACATTACTACCTAACCTCTGTTTCTAACATGTCAGCCACTTTGCCCAAAACAATGCTTGTAACATTGCCCGTGACATGTCTGACATGTTGTTAGCATGCTCGAGGCATGACACAAACATGTCATGAGAAGTGCTTCGGACATTGTTTTTTGGCAAGTGGCCTCACCTTAAAGTGCTGCATACAGGGTAAAATAATGAAAAGGCACTATACTCAAAGAAAGGAAATTAACTTACTAGCACTGAAAAATAATATTACTTAGGAGTAACAATATCAAGCAATTTAAAACCCAGCCGTCAATGTACTGCTGAGGTAATTAAAACATTGAAATGACGGGTCTGAAGACAAGCCATACAGAAAACAGTTGCAGAATAGCCAGTCTGCAACTCGAAGACCCTAAGAAGACAAGAGAGCGACAGGAGAAGAGAAGAAAAATACAAGATCCACCCCTGTTTCCCCGTGCTCTAACCACCGCACAAATATAAGAGTGATCCCTGTTCCCCGTGCTCTAAGACAACAGCCACCCGCCACCCGCCACAGGTGTGGGAAATCTTCACGACCAATCCACGCCCTGCTCTTAAACCCTCATAGCCAACCACAGCACAGCATTTTCTCAGCTCCCGGATATGCAATACAGTGAAGAAATGTTTATGCAAATAAAACATCAACGGCCTGAAGTCTACATATATAAATGGATATAGACAAGAGGACACATGATGACAAACTGGGAGATATCATAAACCTCTACGAAGAATAACTCATAGGCGAGCTGAAAGCATGTTGGTTTAGGAGTTTAACTCATGGACGATTCCGTACACATAGGATTTCTCCATTATTAGGCTAAGTAACTAGCACCTAAGTAATTAATATACTACCTATTCTATATGTACCAATGTAAACTGCTATTATGTATGTCTACGCTATAAGTGTTTACCTCACAACTTCATCACAACCAATTTCCCCATATCCCTATGACCTTGAACCCCTGTAAACAAGAGTCAAGGATAAAGCCGAATATTAGCTCTACGAAATTGTAGAGGAGTATGCAAACCACACTACGATACTATTCTAGGCCTACCTAAGGAACAGAGTAGCTAATCCACAGTTGTAGCTTGTACCAGCCTGCACCTACCCTGCCCAGAGAGTGTACTTGCCTGAAGTACCCCTGAAGTCCTGCTCGAGTGACGCCCTACCCACCTGAAGTCTGGACCCTGAAGTGATGCTCGAGTGACGCCCTACACCCCTGAAGTGCTGCTCCGTAGACCCACCGATCTACGTTGGCCAGACCTGTACTCTCTTCCCCTGCCCTCCAAACCTTCCCTAAGTGTTTCTGTGTATCTTTTGTTGTGATATTGTTGTCGAGGTATAAGTAAAATATGTGAACCTTGTTGTGCTAATTAACTCTGAGATCTGTGCCTAAGATCCTTGTTTGCGTATTGTGTTAATCCTTCTGAACCTATTATAAAATCTGTGTTAGAACTGTGTATAAGTCCTAGTCCTGTTAGTTGATTAATTTTCTACAGAACGTCTTACGCATACGTTATATAATTGTGTTCAGTTATTCACCATGCCACACACTCACAGATTTTCCTAATATATGTATTCTGCTATGTATTTTGTGAGTTGAGGTCTAAGTGTATTTCGTGATTTGATTTCCCTTCCTAAATAACCTTACCTAGAACCTACGCCCATTTTCATAACTAACTTACCTCGGCATACTTAATTATAATCACTATAACTATCCCCGTGAAAACTCATTTTCTCCCAATTTCCCTAATTACGTTCGATTACATAATCACCTTTGTAATTATTTTATGAATTCGTATTAACGTTCATTTAATTACTGATGTAAGTAATTCTGATTCTTCATGCTCTGGAATTCCAGCATTGCATAGATTCTGTTACTTAATTCCACATCGCTTACAATACACCTCGTATTCTAGTGTATGTTCATTAAAAAGAGTCTGTTAACTCGTTCAGACCTCTTAAGAATACTGAAATAAGTATTTCTTTAGCATAACTTTGTCGTATGTGCTCAAGTTCTTTTGTTCATTAATATTATGTTAATTAGCCTTATAATTTTACGCTAATAATTATAAGCGTTTCCAGAGCATTCGTTGACTAACTTCGTTTAGTTAATTATAATTTGTTCTCCAGTGTAATTAACCTCTGAAGTGCGCATGGGGGTAATTGGAAAAGTCCCCCTGTGCTGACGTATTTGAGGTGTTTCCGTCACTAAAATATTCATTGTGCCATTAATAGCATTAATACTTATCCATATGCGCCTATTATGGGTTGATTATAAAGGTATTAACCTGAAACAACAATAAAACGAGTGAAAACAGCGTTTGGATGGTCAAAATCGGAGATATAGCCCGCGAGTTGTATAATGTATGGGTGAGGCAAGCTGCTTTCCCGCCAATTTCCCCCAAGGCCACTGAGACACAGTCGATCGATACTCTCTCTCTCTCTCTCTTGCACTCGCTTGCCATCAGTGATGACAACACCCTGCTTGCAACTCGCTAATGTTAGCACGAAAATATACCTCAGAATAAGGGAATAACAGGGAAAATAGGTGATAACTGAAGGAGAGGAGGAAAGTGGGGAAGGAGGGGAGGTAGAGGACTGAGATTTTGCATGGCCCAGGGGCCAAACAAAAATATATATTTTTTTTTTTTTTTTTTTTTTTTTCGATGTCAAAAGTTGATTTTTTTTTTTCTCACTCACTCATAAGAGTCTCCCCGCAGTCCGCTGGGGGAACTCTTAAGAGTCTCCCCGCAGTTCCCGGGTTAAATAGATTTATTCTATAGTTCATTCATAAGTATACGCAAACTTTACATCTGAACTCCTCGGCTCGTTTTGTTACTATTACTGTTACGACTGGGGTTCAAATATATCAGGGCTCTTATTCATTTGACTAGTAATGGCATAAATGCTACAACGGAAAGCGCTAGATCCAACCTCTGATGTATATTCCCAGTGAACAAAGAACACAAATACTCTACAGAGTTCTATATGCAATAATAGGCTATCAAACTCTCAATAAATGTGCGTCTACTCTAGGCTTAATGTTATGTGAAAACAGCCTATTACTACCTATAACCGAAGGTGCTTGGTTATGGTATGCAAAGTAAGGTGGTTAGAGAAGTTACAGCTTACGTTACTTTAATCAATAAATGTCAGGCACTCCTGCATGAAAGAAAGTGCATTAAAGTCCTTCAACACTAACAAGGAATCTTCTTTAAATGTTAGATGCTATAAAGATGCTCGTATCGGAAATGGAACCCAAAAAGGCAGGCAGCGGAACAATGCTTGTGCAGGCTATGCACACAAAAAGGCAGAATATATAATGCCGTCGGAGCCAAGAATATCCTAAACACAACAACAATAATAATAATCGCCACGACAATGCAGTATTCCTATCAACAAAAAGAGCCTAAGTCGTTTGTGTCTCAATACATCAAACTAGGCTGCGAAATGCTTGTGTAATCATAAACGGGTATACATAAAAAGAGTACTTGGTTTAATATACTTAATGTCTACTATGATCGATAAAGTCTAGCTAGAGTCAATGATACGAGATACTGGTGCGCATGGCATGCCGCATAGCCTAGTGCAAATCTCAAGTCTGTGCGTCAAATATTACGTTATAGGGAAGGGTAGCTCTCTTGAGAAACCTTAATACCGAAGTATTAAGCGTTCTCCTGGCGTACCTCAAAGACAAACAACGAGCTTAGAACAATGCAGAATGGTATAGGCAAAAAGCCCTCATTCGTGCATGCTCTACTCTCAATGGCACACAGACTAGAATTTACTCAATCAACTCCAGTTCTCAGGTATGTCGTGCAGCTTTTTCCTAAAGCCAGCACTCATAGGAAACAATACCTTATAATATCAGACCCCTAGTCTAGCATTATCTAATCCAGCAGAACACTAATAATTATAGGACGCGGTACTTAAACAATATAAATGCCAACCAATGCTTCGTGATCCACTTATCTTAACAACTAACATACATGGGTTATATCAGACCTTAACGCACAATACAACTGGCCAGCATGAAGCTGATTTTGCAGAGTTAACCAGAGGGGATATACTGTTAATAAAAGGTGGTGAAAGATATGGAAAATGAGAGAGATAGGCAGAGGAAAAGATTCTCAGGTGCGAGCGGAGGACAGGTAG
This sequence comes from Paralithodes platypus, assembly GCA_032716605.1. NCBI lineage: Eukaryota > Metazoa > Arthropoda > Malacostraca > Decapoda > Lithodidae > Paralithodes > Paralithodes platypus. The sequence continues at coordinate 12,325,477 of CM064571.1, forward strand.
CAAGGGATGAGATAGATGCGTTCTAGAAACCAGATCTGAGGGAGAGAGTGGCGAGGAACTGTATATATACTCGCACTAGCTCGAGCCGCGTGGGAAAAAAGCGGTTCCTCTAGCCACTAGCAAGGGAGCTAGCAGCATGGTAAGGACCTCTCTCCACCAACCCCCACGAGGCAGCCAGCCGTGACATCATCGAGCGGGACAAAAACACTGCGCGCTCCCTCTCACTCTGTTCTACTCTCTCTCTCTCCCAGATCCCATCATTACTAGTTAATGATAAAACATATACTTTACAATTAAATATATAAAGCCTTGACATGGGTCAAAACAAAGAGCCTTTCTGGACTGCCCATGACACGAGCTTTCATTAGAAATAAAGCACACTCTAATACATAAACTGTAGCCCCATCCACTGCCCTGGCGATCCTAGCGAGTCACTGTAGGACAAGCCATGCGGTTCTAACGGAGTGGTTAACGTCACATCCCCCCCCAAGATTTTTCTCAGAGGCCCCAAGGCTCACAAAAATCTGATGGTTAGAACCCATGCTATATCTCCACTTCCCACCACCCAGCGGCAGTAAAATATCTGGCACAGTTCTTCAACAAAATTTGTTTTCAAAATTATAACCCACCCCAACACCATAGGTTAAATTATATGTAGTTATGCTCCTCAAGAGCGAGCTTCTCTAGCCCAGCATTCTGAGAGGAGTGCAACTCAGAATTACTACTATAACATACTAAAAAAAATCAACTATCAAAAAAATAGTTTTTATTTGATTTGTTATGTTTATAATTTGTTTATTTCGGCTGCACTATAGGGGCAAGCCTAGTTTTTTCTTCTATACCAAACTCTCAACTCCTGCTTTACGACCCAATACGCAGGGCTACAACCGCGAGCCAACAAGCACCAAGCGCAAAATACTATCCAAACTAAAGCAGGAGGCTACCCGTGTGTCAATCTACCCAGGATCATATACCCTTGAACGACCATCTGCAACCACGTTGTCACAACCGGCAATATGGCGTATGTCCAGGTTATATACCAGTAACCTTAGTGACCACCTGGTCAGCCTCATATTCCGATTGTGAAACTGGTCCAAGAACTTGAGAGGGTGATGATCTGGGTAAACTACAACGACCGGACCATAGGCTGGAACACAGACCTCGAAATACCTCAGAGCAAGTACAACCGCCAGCAGCTCCTCCTCGACAACAGAGCAGCTCCCCTGGGCCGAATTGTACTTCTCCGAGCAGAAACTAACAGGATGCTCCAGCCCATCATCATCCTTTTCCACAAGGACGGCACCAGCCCCCACACCACTAGCATCCGTTGCTAGTTGGAAAGGTAGGCTAAAGTCAGGGGCCCTGAGGATCGGGTGAGTGCACAACAGGTGGTTTACTTCTCTAAACACCTTCTCACACTCAGGCGCCCATTTGAACTTCTTATCCTTCCAGTTATCCTCCACCTGAGCTTGACTGTCCCGTTCTCCTTCTCCACCTTGACTGCTAAACGTCATCACAGGCACAGTGAGAGGCTCAGGGGGGTGCCTCCCATACTCCTTCATGAGATTAACGTGACATAACTGATTGCGCTTCCGTCTGTCTGGAGTGGCTACCAAGTAATCCAGGTCTGATAGCTCCTCAACCACCCTATAAGGACCAGCGTACTTCGCGGATAAGGGGTGACCTACAAGGGGCAGTAGAATCAACACCTCCTGACCCACGTGCAACTCCCTGAGTTCAACCTTGAGGTCGTACCTGTCCTTCCTGAGGGCCTGAGAGCTAGTCAAATTACGGCCAGCCAACTCCAGACTGCGCAACATCCGTTCTCGGCTGTTGAGGACACACTTGAGCATAGAACAAGGTTTTTCTGCGCCCTCCCATACTTCTTCAACCATATGGAGAGGCCCTCTGACACGGTGTCCAAAGACGAGCTCATTAGGGCTGAATCCCAAACTCTCCCCAGGTACCTCCCGCACAGCAAACAAAACACATGGCAGGCCAAGATCCCAATCCTTCCCACTCTCAAAGCAACAACAACGAAGCACAGATTCCAAGGCTGAGTGCCATCGCTCTAACACACCCTGGCTCTCCGGATGATACGCAGATGACACAACCCCAACAATCCCATGCTGCGGCATTGCTTGAACAAAGAGGCTAGAAGTGAAGTTGGGTCCCTGGACTGACTGAATCCCCTGCGGGTAACCATACCGGGAAAAATACACTTGCAAGCTTCGGACCACGTCTTCGCCGACCCATTTCTCATAGGGTACGCGTCAGGGTACCTTGTTGCTACATCTCCCGACTGTGCATCACTGTTCTCCTTCAACTCTTTCGTCTTTTTAAGCCCATCCTCTGCCTTTTCCACAACAGTTACTGGGTCTTCTTCAGACTCGATATTTGGTCCTAATACTGAGTCCCCGAGAAGGGCCGTTGATACTAAACTCTCAACCGCATCAACTTCCAACCCCTTCTCGGTACCCTTCCTCCGCTGATCTAAAGATTGTTGACCAGAATGTGACTCCCTGGATGCAGGATCTCTGGTGACAACACACGCCATAGGCTGCACCGGACACTTCTCAACCCACTCCTGCTCCTCCCTACTCACGTCGGCCAGCTTCTCGGCAACGACCAAGGGTGGAGCCTCAGAAGTAGGTCCCGCAAAGTCGTTGCCGAGAAGGAGGTCGACGCCCCCAACAGGTAACTTCTCCACAATTCCTACATCCAGGTCTTGAGTCACACCATCAAATTCCACCTTCATTCTTACAAGCGGGTATGACCTTGTCGCATTAACTCCCTGAACCACAACCACCCACGCCGTATTGACAGGTTTACCAGTGAAATTTCTCAACAGTGTTTGCGATGCCCCAGTGTCACGCAAAATTCTCACCTCATGTCTTCTACCCCCCCACTCCACACAACCGAGTCCCCTGTGGTCACTAAAGGCATCACGGACAGGGAATAAGCCTTCCGGATCCGTCTGCACTGGCAGTGTATTTTGAAGAAATGCCTCTAACAAACTCCGATGTCCTCTTGAACACTCCAATGCCGTGAGCAAAAGACACGGCTGCCGGAGGAGGTCGACTAGGGCACTCATTTGCCTTATGACCCTCCTGGTGGCAACTAAAACACATAAATTTCGGTTTCGGCTTATACTGTGATGTAAAAGGCCCCTGACTTTTCACATACGGTGTGGTGTAAGGTTTGGATTCAGTTTTAGTTTCATGGCTCTTCTGTTTAAATGTGTCATTGTTCCGGGGAGGGGGAGGATAACGGTCCTTAGCACTTACATCGTACTTCTGTGAGGACCCGCAACCCCGAATCAACGACAGCCGTCGATCAGCCATTTCTGCTGCTTCGACTAGAGTTCTTGGGTTTTTCTCCTTTAAGTTCAAAGTTAGATCACCGCCCGTGCTCTTAAAGAACTGCTCCAACATCATTAACTGCTTAATTTCATAAAATGTTGTGACCTTCTCAGATCGGAGCCAGTTCCCCATAGCATCGGACAAGTCCCGGGCGTGTTCCAAAAAGGTGCTATCTCTTCCCTTAGTTACACCCCGGAACTTCAAACGGTACGTTTCTGGTTGCAGTTCATAAGCCCTCAGGACAGCCTCCTTGAGATCCTCGTACACAATACATAACTCCAAAGGTAACGCATCGTAGGCTTTAAGACCCTTGCCTATTAATCTAGAGGATACAAGTGCTGCCCATTTATTCTCTGGCCACTGGTGTTCCTGGCACTTCTTCTCAAAGCGTGCGAAAAATTCTGTTACACCACTCTCATCAAACACCGGAACCAGTTTCAATAAGTGCGAGAGAGATTGATCATGAACACGGTTACCAGCCCCAAGTCGCTGTCCCGTTGCCTCTACTCGCGACTTCTCTACGTCCATGTCGGCACAGTACCTAGTCGACTCTAAATCCGCTTGGATTTTTGCTAGCTCTATTTGCTGGTGACTGATAGTTTTTCTCTCTTCTATCTTGGCTCTCTCATCTATCTTGGCTAATTCTAATTGCTGCTGAAGCTGAAGCTCAGATACCCTGATAGCCTTTCTCTCTTCGATCTTAGCTAATTCGAGCTGAAGCAATAATTCTGGAGTTAACCATTGAGGAGGTGAAGGTGCTACAATGTTTGAAATTACCGGTGGTCCCCACAGGGGCAACCCACCCTGCCAGTCACCACCCAACTGTGGAAGCGTACCCGGGGTCGGCAAACTACTGGGATGGCTGGGAGTCGAGTGTAGGGGAAGCATTGCCGAAGGGCTCTGAGCACTCAACCCATCTCGCTCACCAGTCACCCTGCCCAGTACACACGTTATCAAGCTATCCCTGGTCATGCTGCTAGTACCCGCATGACCGATAGCTGTGGCCAGGCATTGAAGACCGTACCGCTCCATACCCTCCAACCGCTCGGCAGTAACAGGCCATTGCAAAAATATCCAAGCATCCTCCTCACAGTTCACCTGATTAACCATATCATCATACTGCTGTTCCTCAGTTTCGACATTACGTACTGTGTCTCCATTCTCCTCTGATCCGGTATAAGACATGATGCTCACAAAAATTTCCCACCTCAATATTCAGAAAAGAAGTACCCCAAACTCTTATACCTCAATATACACACAAAAATTCTCGGAAATGCTCAACGGCTATACTATGTTGCAAAAAAAAATTATTCTTGCTAATCCCCGCAAAATATTCCCCAAAACAACAAATGTTCCCTGCTAATAAATGTAGGTTCACCAAATCCTGGCAAGGTCGCCATTTGTTACGACTGGGGTTCAAATATATCAGGGCTCTTATTCATTGGACTAGTAATGGCATAAATGCTACAACGGAAAGCGCTAGATCCAACCTCTGATGTATATTCCCAGTGAACAAAGAACACAAATACTCTACAGAGTTCTCCAAACCTTCCCTAAGTGTTTCTGTGTATCTTTCGTTGTGTTATTGTTGTCGAGGTATAAGTAAAATATGTGAACCGTGTTGTGCTAATTAACTCTGAGATCTGTGCCTAAGATCCTTGTTTGCGTATTGTGTTAATCCTTCTGAACCTATTATAAAATCTGTGTTAGAACTGTGTATAAGTCCTAGTCCTGTTATTTGATTAATTTTCTACAGAACGTCTTACGCATACGTTATATAATTGTGTTCAGTTATTCACCTTGCCACACACTCACAGATTTTCCTAATATATGTATTCTGCTATGTATTTTGTGAGTTGAGGTCGAAGTGTATTTCGTGATTTGATTTCCCTTCCTAAATAACCTTACCTAGAACCTACGCCCATTTTCATAACTAACTTACCTCGGCATACTTAATTATAATCACTATAACTATCCCCGTGAAAATCATTTTCTCCCAATTTCCCTAATTACGTTCGATTACATAATCACCTTTGTAATTATTTTATGAATTCGTATTAACGTTCATTTAATTACTGATGTAAGTAATTCTGATTCTTCATGCTCAGGAATTCCAGCATTGCATAGATTCTGTTACTTAATTCCACATCGCTTACCATACACCTCGTATTCTAGTGTATGTTCATTAAAAAGACTCTGTTAACTCGTTCAGACCTCTTAAGAATACTGAAATAAGTATTTCTTTAGCATAACTTTGTCGTATGTGCTCAAGTTCTTTTGTTCATTAATATTATGTTAATTAGCCTTATACTTTTACGCTAATAATTATAAGCATTTCCAGAGCATTCGTTGACTAACTTCGTTTAGTTAATTATAATTTGTTCTCCAGTGTCATTAAATAGATTTATTCTATAGTTCATTCATAAGTATACGCAAACTTTACATCTGAACTCCTCGGCTCGTTTTGTTATTATTACTGTTACGACTGGGGTTCAAATATATCAGGGCTCTTATTCATTGGACTAGTAATGGCATAAATGCTACAACGGAAAGTGCTAGATCCAACCTCTGATGTATATTCCCAGTGAACAAAGAACACAAATACTCTACAGAGTTCTATATGCAATAATAGGCTATCAAACTCTCAATAAACGTGCGTCTACTCTAGGCTTAATGTTATGTGAAAACAGCCTATTACTACCTATAACCGAAGGTGCTTGGTTATGGTATGCAAAGTAAGGTGGTAAGAGAAGTTACAGCTTACGTTACTTTAATCAATAAATGTCAGGCACTCCTGCATGAAAGAAAGTGCACTAAAGTCCTTCAACACTAACAAGGAATCTTCTTTAAATGTTAGATGCTATAAAGATGCTCGTATCGGAAATGGAACCCAAAAAGGCAGGCAGCTGAACAATGCTCGTGCACGCTATGCACACAAAAAGGCAGAATATATAATGCCGTCGGAGCCAAGAATATCCTAAACACTACAACAATAATAATAATCGCCACGACAATGCAGTATTCCTATCAACAAAAAGAGCCTAAGTCGTTTGTGTCTCAATACATCAAACTAGGCTGCGAAATGCTTGTGTAATCATAAACGGGTATACATAAAAAGAGTACTTGGTTTAATATACTTAATGTCTACTATGATCGATAAAGTCTAGCTAGAGTCAATGATACGAGATACTGGTGCGCATGGCATGCCGCATAGCCTAGTGCAAATCTCAAGTCTGTGCGTCAAATATTACGTTATAGGGAAGGGTAGCTCTCTTGAGAAACCTTAATACCGAAGTATTAAGCGTTCTCCTGGCGTACCTCAAAGACAAACAACGAGCTTAGAACAGTTCAGAATGGTATAGGCAAAAAGCCCTCATTCGTGCATGCTCTACTCTCAATGGCACACAGACTAGAATTTACTCAATCAACTCCAGTTCTCAGGTATGTCGTGAAGCTTTTTCCTAAAGCCAGCACTCATAGGAAACAATACCTTATAATATCAGACCCCTAGTCTAGCATTATCTAATCCAGCAGAACACTAATAATTATAGGACGCGGTACTTAAACAATATAAATGCCAACCAATGCTTCGTGATCCACTTATCTTAACAACTAACATACATGGGTTATATCAGACCTTAACGCACAATACAACTGGCCAGCATTAAGCTGATTTTGCAGAGTTAACCAGAGGGGATATACTGTTAATAAAAGGTGGTGAAAGATATGGAAAATGAGAGAGATAGGCAGAGGAAAAGATTCTCAGGTACGAGCGGGGGACAGGTAGCAAGGGATGAGATAGATGCGTTCTAGAAACCAGATCTGAGGGAGAGAGTGGCGAGGAACTGTATATATACTCGCACTAGCTCGAGCCGCGTGGGAAAAAAGCGGTTCCTCTAGCCACTAGCAAGGGAGCTAGCAGCATGGTAAGGACCTCTCTCCACCAACCCCCACGAGGCAGCCAGCCGTGACATCATCGAGCGGGACAAAAACACTGCGCGCTCCCTCTCACTCTGTTCTACTCTCTCTCTCTCTCCCAGATCCCATCATTACTAGTTAATGATAAAACATATACTTTACAATTAAATATATAAAGCCTTGACATGGGTCAAAACAAAGAGCCTTTCTGGACTGCCCATGACACGAGCTTTCATATGAAATAAAGCACACTCTAATACATAAACTGTAGCCCCATCCACTGCCCTGGCGATCCTAGCGAGTCACTGTAGGACAAGCCATGCGGTTCTAACGGAGTGGTTAACGTCACATTACATACGATCGTTGACGTGAATATAAGATTCTCATTATAAATTACACAATTTAGACTACGAACTTAATCTTTTGTGCAATTAATTAATTAATATTCTGCCACCAATCTTAGAGAAATATTATTAAAACTACCTTTCTAGTTGCACTAACTTTGAATTTAATTTCCACCACCGCAGTCCAGTTCATGACCTGACCTCCCCCGTTAAGTAGAAAGGTCACTTGAGAATACGTGGCTACCTGTCTAGTGCGCCCCTCTACCGTGTGACTCACCCAGCCTACCTGTGTGTTTATTTTTCTCTCAATTCACCCCGTGTCTCCTATACTGAGACTGTATTTTGTTTTCCTGATTTGTTTTTTATTCACGTAAGACACTCGACTCACATCGATTGTTATTATTAAGGGTTGTTATTTATGATGTTCATGTTCTACTTTTGTTGCTATTTTATTAACTGATACCTATAACCACATTTTTTGTTCATGATTTGATCTTGTTAAGAATCTCAACATATATGCACCCTGTTATCTGCATATTACTATTGTTATTGATTCAGACAAGAAACCATCCCCGACTACGAGTCTATATTCGCGAGTTGGAGATTGATATGATTATGTTGAGACGGTCTATGACTCCTCAAGCTAGACGTTATCTTGATTAAATACCATTTATAAATTCTATGTGTGTTGTTATTGAGTTCTGTATTATCCTAATTGAATACCTATTTTGTGCTATTAAGAACGTGTTTGGTGTGACCCTGTCGGGCTATATTAAGCTCTAGCAGTCCATAATTGGATTTTTGAGGAGACTATATCACGAGTTGTAAATATTACAACCCGGCATAACAAATATCAAAAACAATAATTGGTTGCAATGGTAGATCATTCTCCAATGCAAAATTGAATCTGAAGATGTTATTCTCACTTTGTGTAACTCAATTATTTGCCCCCATCTGAAATAGTGTACAATTTTGGTGTCCATATTAAATTCAAGAGGTCATTTAAAAACTGAAGAGAACACAGCAGATAGTAACAATGTTTGTCTTAGACTAAGGAATGACTCGTACAAAGTACTTCTAAATTAATTTTTGTTTAGCTTAATAAAGCGTAGGCTAAGAGGGGACCTAATTCAAGTTTATACAATAATTGAAGGTCTCAGCAAAGGATATCAGCAAATACTTGACGATTGACATTTCAAATTACACTAGAGAAAATGATTGGAAGATAATTAGAAAGTCTAGCAACTCACATTAGACAGAGCATTTAGGTTTCATTTGAGTAGTACACTTATGGGACTAGTAATGTCACTAGAGTGTTGTGCTGTTCCAACTTTCAAAAATCGACTTAGACATATTCCTCGTTCCTAACCCCGATTTACTGCATTTATAAATGAATAGCTTCCCCTTAGAGTTTCCTTTCTATTCTTTTAGGCTAAGTAAACTAATTACAAGCGGCCTCATGAGGATAAATATATATGTAGTTACTTGTTTTTCCTTTGTACTGCTTTCTACTCCAGTGTACCTTTGTACTCCCCTACTCTTCTCTTATTATCCCCTCTTCATCACCGTTTCATATCCTTAACTCTCCATTAATTACTTTTCTGTCTCTGTCTCTCTCTCTCTCTCTCTCTCTCTCTCTCTCTCTCTCTCTCTCTCTCTTTCTCTTTCTCTCTCTCTCTCTCTCACACATCACCAGACATATCCGCCACACTCCTTTCTCTTTCCTTCCCCTTCCTTTCCTTTCCTCTTCTCTCTTCTCTCCCAGCAGTTATCGAACAACCAAGGGAAGTTTCCATAAAGGTTTTCCAATACCCAAGTGTAAAGTATTCTACGGTAGAGGAAGAAACATTATTTCTTATATTACGTCATGTTGTACTGTTAAGTGGGGATGGTCGTATTTATTTTTGTATTTGTTTTGCGTATTTTGTTCTATATTTCAACTACTCCCTCTCGGGCATAGGCCGAGAGCCTGTACATTCAACCGTTACACATTGAACGGTGAAGCCTGTAAGGTCTTGTTCCAGTCTAGGGTGTGAGACATGTGAAGCACTTTCAGCGGCAACCAACCCCTGCCATCTTGCCTTTGCAGGATGCATGGGTCTTAGTTGCCCACTCACAGCTCGAAGCAGCCCCATCTCTGAAGCTGCTTCACTCCAGTGCTTCACTGTCTCATCCCCTAGACTCGGACCCTCACTCTCAGAACGCCAGCTATTGAGCACTTATAACTCACTAGGCATTGACCCCCCTATAGCATATTTTGAATATGGGAATATTCATACAGTGCTATTTAATCAGGGAACAGTGAAGGTATTTATTTGGCATTTCGGTGGACTTTGTGGTAATGCACTGATACTAGGAACAGCACAAATTCCATCCCATATTCTTTTGTCATATATACAGTATATATACAGTATATGTGTTCTTGTTAGTTTCCTCCCTGGAACTCCATCAAGCTTAAAAACACATCCCCAAGACCCCCGTTCAAGATAAATTTGTACATTTTTCTATAGAAAAATTTCCCGGCCGGAGCCCAATTACTACTATATTACAGGCTCGCTATCGCTCACCAGGGAAAAAATAGACACCTGAATTGTACGAAAGGTCTTAATATTAACAAACACATGGGGTGAAAGGTCTTAAAATCGCCAAACTAATGGAACAAACGTATTCAAATTTGAAAACTAATTGGGCTAAACATCAGGAAGAAGGGGGGGGGGGGGGGGCAAAACTGACCCTCCCCCCTTAACTTGCTATTCTGTGGTACTTGTGTCCTTTTAGGGTAGGCCTACACTGTAAACATGTCAAGGGGTAATGCTTGTTTTATGGTCTATATATTCATCTATTGATTTATTTGAGTTTGCTCGCTAGACATCCTCAAGCTTAAAAAAAAAATTGACACCTAAATGACGCGAAAAGTCTTAATATTGACAAAGAAATTGGGTGAAAGGTCTTAATGGTGTAATAGCACACCTTTCCCAGTCTATCGGAGATAATGGGGACGCTGGAAAACGCGACTTTAGTTTTTAAGAGATATTAAGACGTTCGGCCCATTAGTTTTGGCGATTTTAAACCTTGCACCCCTTTTTTTAAACCTTGCACCCCTTTTTTTAAACCTTGCACCCCTTTTATAAACCTTGCCCCCTTTTTTTAAACCTTGCACCCCTTTTTTAAACCTTGCACCCCTTTTTTAAACCTTGCACCCCTTTTTTAAACCTTGCACCCCTTGTTTAAACCTTGCACCCCTTTTTTAAACCTTGCACCCCTTGTTTAAACCTTGCACCCCTTGTTTAAACCTTGCACCCCTTGTTTAAACCTTGCACCCCTTTTTTAAACCTTGCACCCCTTTTTTAAAACCTCGCACCCTTTTTTAAACCTTGCACCCCTTTTTTAAACCTTGCACCCCTTTTTTAAACCTTGCACCCCTTGTTTAAACCTTGCACCCCTTGTTTAAACCTTGCACCCCTTGTTTAAACCTTGCACCCCTTTTTTTGTCAATTTTAAGACCTTTCGTGCCCTTTAGGTGTCGAGTTTTTCCTGGCGAGCGATAGCGAGCCTGTAATTTTAAAAGGAAGCGGCCTACGTCCGGGACATTTTCCTACCAACAAATTTACAAATTTATCTTGAAATGGATTCTAGGGGGTGTTATTTTAGGTTTGATGGATGTCTAGAGAACAACTAAGGAACTCTCCTTAACCCTTTGAGGATTTATGACGCGATTTGAAGGTTTATTCTGGCTATCATTAGATGAGATCATACAGCTTAGGAAGGATATGTGGGAATGAAAAGAGTAAAGACTATCTCCAATAACCCCCTGACTTCCATACACCCTTCCTAATCTGAATAAAATCGTCTAATAATAGCCAGAATAAACTGTCAAAAATGTGTCATAATCCTCAAGGGGTTAAGGGAGGTCACCTGCCTTTTTTATCTTTTTAAATTTCTCTCTTTCTCTGGCTTATATCCATTCGGCTCCATTCAGCTTACTGTTTTAAGATGTTTATCCCCATCCAGGTGTCGGTATCTTCCTGGCGAGCGCTAGCGAGCCAGCATTATATGGAGAAATCCGGCTTTGCCGGAGAAATTTTTGTATCGAAAAATGTACAAATTTAGCCTGCAGTCATAAACAAATTATATAATATGCTGGCTCGCTGCCGCTCGCCAGGATAAAATTGACACCTGGATGGAGATAAATGTCTTAAAACAGTAGGCTGAATGGGGCCGAATGGATACAACTCAGAGAGAGAGGGAGAGAGAGAGAGGAAAAACCGAGGTGGGCTCCCTTAATCCACCAGACCTCAAACAAGTGAAGCACAACAACGAACGCCATCACAGGACCCGCCACATTCCAAACCCTTCTCTCCCTTTCCTAGTTTGCACACAAGATTGGAATTCACGGGATGAATCTGAGTAGTCAATAAATTTTAAGTGGTCGAAACTGGCAACACTGGCCCCATTCAGCCAACTGTTTTAAGACGTTTATCCCCATCCAGGTGTCGATTTCTTCCTGGCGAGCGATAGCGAGCAAGCATTGTATGTAGAAATCCGGCTTCGCTGGAGACATTATTCTATCAAAAAAATGTATAAATTTAGCATGTTGTCAAAACAAAAAAAATATATTAAATAAATAAATATATATATATATATATATATATATATACCTGAATGTACAGTCTGTTAAAGATCCAGCTGACCCACCCTCGCTCTGGGACTCACAGTTGTATCTGGCAATACTTGGTGTAGTAAGGAGGCGTGTCTTACAGAGATTGTGATTGGTAGATCTGTTTTGGCTATATCAGGGTCATTTCATATATTTAACAAGACAAATGAAACAGTATGTTATGTAATACAAATGCATAAATTGCTACGGTATATAATAAAATTAAATTTCTCCAAATGCTCGTAGATGTTCTTAAATAAATTGACACTATAATGGCAGGTGGTATCATTAGATAGCTGCGAACGATTTTGCGTGTGTTTGTGTGGGAGGAGGGGGGGGGGGGGGGGGGCGGGAGAGAGAAGGTTGTGGGATTGCTAAAACACTAATTGGTATTTGTTGTTCTACTAACTGCCTATAGTATTACAATGTTATTAATAACACCTTACTGTAAGACAGGAAGAGACAATGTGAGGCATAACAACCGACACAAAGGAGCGTGGAGAGAGAGAGAGAGAGAGAGAGACCCATAGACCCATACCGGTACGCTTCCTCCAGTATTGATTGAAATATATATTCGCCAAATATCAGTTATTATTGTTGTTCGCGTTTAAGCTCTTCCTTACCTACGCACATCACCTTATGCATGGCGAATTCATATGACAATTGCTGAATATAACCATCGCTTTGACGAAAATATCAGAGACAACGTTAATTCAGACTGAACAATATGTGTATTAACCTACACTTAAGGTCATATAATACCTCAATAGACATGGTGACAAATGACAATGGTATTGAACAGTCACTATTTGTGAAACTAAATACACTCTTGCATAATAACTGCATTCCATTGTATATGTAAATATACAAATGAATAACAACAGTACCATTATACGGTATTGTGGATTAATACATATATTGCATATTACATTTTAGATTATTATTACGTAAACAGTTTTAAAATGGTTTATACATACGGTAAATAATATTATTACATCAATTAACTTAACACAATATATGAAATATCATCATTTAGATAACTTATCTTTGTGTTGGGAAAATGTGTTGAGAGTCACAGTTGATAATGAGTTTGTACACTTCTGATTATATATTAAACAATTGATTTACATCGAGACATATTTGTTGATAAAATGTTTCCCTCATGGTCACAGTATAATTAGACCAGCTGGCAACCGTGTTTGAACTTTAGATATCAAATTCTTCTCTATTCATGATGATATAAAGTCGATTTTCCTGTGTGGCTCCTGTCAATCTACCCACTTTCCTCGCCCCCCTCCATCCCCCATTGTATATTTTGAGTATCATAGCCATTCTTGCTCTCTGACACTAGGTTGAGGTTAGCATGATTCTTATACAGATCCCTCCACCAACACCACTTCTGCTAAATTTCACATTTCTTATTCGTAAGACCTACCAACATGTCTCTGGGTAAATCCTATGACCTAAACTATTCAGCTTCAGTACCAATCTGGTTCTTTCTGATTAACTTACACTAAATATGAACATTAATAATACGTATTTGCTAACTGGGAAGACAATAGATACAATAATTATAAACATGTAGTAGAAATGTGTTGATATGACTGGAGAACCCTGTCCAATTCTTCGGAGAGAGAGAGAGAGAGAGAGTATTATGATCATTTGTATTCAGACTATCAAGTTTCAATATGATTGCAAATGGCGTGGTGTGAAGAATAATTACCAGCGATTAGATGGAAGATAAATATCGTTAACCAAATCAACATATTATATAGCATAACATAGGGCCCTAACTTCCTTAGGGCTCTTCATAATTTATACAAGTGTGTCTCACTAAAGTATGTCTTGCACCGTCTATGGTTTTTGTTTTGTTCATGTAAATGCTAATATCGTCATTGACAATAGGTAGAACAACAAATAGGACCGTATTTCTAGTCATGCCTACGTCTTGTCTACTGCTTAATGAATTATGACAAAGTGAGACTGAGTGTTATTATGTGAAAGATAACTTCATACCAGACAGATTCTTCGAGGTAACACTTTGTTTATACAATTTTCGTTAACCCCTTCTTTACCGGCGACGTCTTTTCTATTTTATTGTAGCTATGTTTAGACGATTTTGTGCAGTTTAAGAAGGATCTGTGGTAATAAAAAGGGTTAAGTGAGATACATCGAACCTGTTAATTGCTAGAGGCCCTTTTTAAACTGAATGAAAATAATCTATTAGCAGCCAGAATAAAGTTAAAAAGACGTAGCCGGTACAGAAGGGGTTAATAAAGGAAAATAATTTGCACGGATACCACTAGCCCTTACTGGGTCACCTGTGTCTGTCCCGTATATTACGGCAAATTATATTATGCAATGTTCACATTGTGAAGACAAATACCTCCTTCATTATGCAGCCAACATTAAAACACTGATATATATTCTTGAAACTCGAGTAAGTTGTGGCAGCCAACGGGTTTTATATGCGTTGCCAACCAAGCAATATAATGTGATTAATTGTTTAAGCATATCTACGAACTTTTGGTGACATTTCATAATCATATATTGCTATGTATACATTTGCATTAAGCTATTTGTTTCCTTCGCCTTGTTTAATATGTCTTCTGACACTGATATAGGCGAAATAAGATCGACCAATCACAATCCCTGTAAAAAAAAAAATCCTTACTACACCAAGTATTGCCAGATAAAACTGAGAGTCCCAGAGCGTGGGTGGGTCACTTGGATCTTTGACAGACTGTACATGTATGAGTAAAAACTTATGTGGGCAACTGTACCTCTGTAACAGCTGTACGTGTAGCCACCCGTAATTCAAGTGGAAAAAGTGGGCCAAAACAGTTAAAATGCACCCGGGTAAAAGTTATAACATTACCGACTGCGCCGATTCAGGTAAAAATACCCTCTAAAAGGAGCTCATTTGGGA
Organism: Paralithodes platypus; assembly: GCA_032716605.1. Taxonomy (NCBI): domain Eukaryota; kingdom Metazoa; phylum Arthropoda; class Malacostraca; order Decapoda; family Lithodidae; genus Paralithodes; species Paralithodes platypus. Next base: position 12,340,687 of record CM064571.1, read on the forward strand.
GGTGTTGGCTGCAGAGACTCATTACCAAGAGTTAGTTTTCTCCGGTACAGGTCCGGCCGAGGGGGAGGGGGGGGGGGGGGAGTAATGGTATGCAGCAGAGGGGGGATCTACAGTGTGTTGTGTATAGGAGTGAGTAGGAATAGGAGTGTTGTGTGTAGGAGTGATTATGAAGAGGAGTGTTTGTGTAGGAGTGATTATGAAGAGGAATGATTGTGTATGTGAGTGATTGTGTATGTGAGTGATTGTGTATGTGAGTGATTGTGTATATGAGTGATTGTGTATGTGAGTGATTGTGTATGTGAGTGATTGTGTATGTGAGTGATTGTGTATGTGAGTGATTATGAATAAGAGTGATTGTGTATGTGAGTGATTATGAATAAGAGTGATTATGAATAAGAGTGACTGTGTATGTGAGTGATTGTGTATGTGAGTGATTGTGTATGTGAGTGATTGTGTATGTGAGTGATTATGAATAAGAGTGATTGTGTATGTGAGTGATTATGAATAAGAGTGATTATGAATAAGAGTGATTGTGTATGTGAGTGATTGTGTATGTGAGTGATTATGAATAAGAGTGATTATGAATAAGAGTGATTGTGTATGTGAGTGATTGTGTATGTGAGTGATTGTGTATGTGAGTGATTATGAATAAGAGTGATTGTGTATGTGAGTGATTATGAATAAGAGTGATTATGAATAAGAGTGATTGTGTATGTGAGTGATTGTGTATGTGAGTGATTGTGTATGTGAGTGATTATGAATAAGAGTGATTGTGTATGTGAGTGATTGTGTATGTGAGTGATTGTGTATGTGAGTGATTGTGTATGTGAGTGATTATGAATAAGAGTGATTGTGTATGTGAGTGATTATGAATAAGAGTGATTATGAATAAGAGTGATTATGAATAAGAGTGATTGTGTATATGAGTGATTGTGTATGTGAGTGATTGTGTATGTGAGTGATTGTGTATGTGAGTGATTATGAATAAGAGTGATTGTGTATGTGAGTGATTATGAATAAGAGTGATTGTGTATGTGAGTGATTATAAATAAGAGTGATTATGAATAAGAGTGATTATGAATAAGAGTGATTATGAATAAGAGTGATTGTGTATGTGAGTGATTATGAATAAGAGTGATTATGAATAAGAGTGATTGTGTATATGAGTGATTGTGTATGTGAGTGATTGTGTATGTGAGTGATTATGAATAAGAGTGATTATATGAGTGATTGTGTATGTGAGTGATAGTGTATATGAGTGATTATGAAATTGAATGAGTGTGTATGTGAGTGATTATGAATAAGAGTGATTATGAATAAGAGTGATTATGAATAAGAGTGGTTGTGTATACGAGTGATTATGAATAAGAGTGATTATGAATAAGAGTGATTGTGTATACGATTGATTGTGTATACGAGTGATTATGAATAAGAGTGATTATGAATAAGAGTGATTATGAATAAGAGCGATTGTGTATACGAGTGATTGTGTATACGAGTGATTGTGTATACGAGTGATTGTGTATACGAGTGATTGTGTATACGAGTGATTGTGTATACGAGTGATTATGAATAAGAGTGATTATGAATAAGAGTGATTATGAATAAGAGTGATTGTGTATCTGAGTGATTATGAATAGGAATGTTTGAGAGAGAGAGAGTGTGTGTGTGTGTGTGTGTGTTTATATTTATGTATGCAGCGTCAGTGCACCAGGAATATAGTGTGTGCACAGTATATATGTGAGTGATCGTGTGTGAGAGGGAGTGTGTATGTGTCAGTATATGTGTGTGTATATGTATATATTAAGGGGACAGTGGCTGTTTGTTTTTGTTTTGTTGCCTATTAATTCATATACAGTATTTATCCATATTTTAGTTTTCTCACTTGACCTCCCTCAAACTTTTAAAAACATCCCCTTTCAAGATAAATTTATAAATGTTTCGGTAGAAAACTGTACCGGACGAAGGCCGATTCCTCTTATAATTAAAGGTTCACTATCGCTCGCCAGAAAAAGATTGACAGCTCAATGTCACAATAGGTCTTAAAATTGACAATGAAATGGGAAGAAAGGTCTTAAAATCGCCAAACAAATGGGCCTAACATCTTAAAATCTGAAAAGTAATGGGGCTAAAGATGAGGAAGAAGGTGGTCCAGAAAAACGACCCATCTCCCCTTAAGAATGATCACCAAGGAAAACAATTATATTTCCCCAAACCAATGGAAGAAAGTATCCAAAATATGTTATGTTATTGACAAGCTTATTTATAAATTACAGACCAAACTTTGAGGATAATGCACTGGGAACACAATAATTGCTGTTGATCGTTCATAACCGTTTTTGTTTTTTTCATAGAAATCTTAAGGGAGCCCACCTCGCTTTTTTCTCCTCTTTCTCTCTCTCTCTCTCTCTTTGGCTTGTATCTATCCGGCCCCATTTAGCCTACTGTTTTAAGACGTTTACCCCCATCCAGGTGTCAATATTGTCCTTGCGAGCGGGAGCGAGCCAGTATATTTATATTTTTGTTTTGACAGCAAGGTAAATTTGTAAATTTTTGATATGAACAATTTTGCATGAGCAGTGACATATTTCCTCGCTAGACCTCCCTCAAACTTAGAAAAACACCTCCTAGACCCCTCTTTAAAATAAATTTGTAAATTTTTTGGTAGAAAAGGCCGAAGGCCTGAAAACTAATGGGGCTAAACATGAGGGAGAAAGTGGTCCAGAAAACCGGCCCATCCCCCCTTAATCCCTTCACCACCATTATGTAATTTGCATCATATTCTGGTTACCATTAGACGATTTTCTTTCGTTTATAATCAACTTCTATGACTCACATGGGTAAATACAATCTCATTAAACCCTCTTAGTAACATAGGTCCTTCTTTAACTTCATAAAATCGTCTAATTTTAGCCAGAATCCAAGATAAAGAGCGTCATGGTGCTGAAGGGGTTAATACCAATTGCAATACCTGTGTTGCCTCAGCTGAAAACTCTTAAGGGGGGTCACCGGTGTTTTGTTTTATCTTTCTCTCCTTTTCTCTCTTTCCCTGGCTTGTATCCATTCGGTCCCATTCAGCCTACTGTTTTAAGACGTTTACCCCCATCCAGGTGTCAATATTTTCCTGGCGAGCGGTAGCGAGCCAGCTTATATATAGTATTGTTTTGACAGCAAGCTAAATTTGTAAAATTTTCGATAGAAAAATGTCTCCGCCGAAGCCGGATTTATCCATACAATGCTGGCTCGCTATCGCTCACCAGGAAGAAATCGGCACCTGGATGGGGATAACAGTCTTAAAACAGTTAGCTGAATGGGGCCGAATGGATACAAGCCAGAAAAAGATATAAAATGAGAGAAAGATAAAAAAAAAACGGTGACCCCCTTTAATTTACTCTCCTCGCTCTTCAACAATATAATTTACTCTCCTCGCTCTTCAACAATATAATTTACTCTCCTCGCTCTTCAACAATATAATTTACTCTCCTCGCTCTTCAACAATATAATTTACTCTCCTCGCTCTTCAACAATATAATTTACTCTCCTCGCTCTTCAACAATATAATTTACTCTCCTCGCTCTTCAACAATATAATTTACTCTCCTCGCTCTTCAACAATATAATTTACTCTCCTCGCTCTTCAACAATATAATTTACTCTCCTCGCTCTTCAACAATATAATTTACTCTCCTCGCTCTTCAACAATATAATTTACTCTCCTCGCTCTTCAACAATATAATTTACTCTCCTCGCTCTTCAACAATATAATTTACTCTCCTCGCTCTTCAACAATATAATTTACTCTCCTCGCTCTTCAACAATATAATTTACTCTCCTCGCTCTTCAACAATATAATTTACTCTCCTCGCTCTTCAACAATATAATTTACTCTCCTCGCTCTTCAACAATATAATTTACTCTCCTCGCTCTTCAACAATATAATTTACTCTCCTCGCTCTTCAACAATATAATTAACTCTCCTCGCTCTTCAACAATATAATTTACTCTCCTCGCTCTTCAACAATATAATTTACTCTCCTCGCTCTTCAACAATATAATTTACTCTCCTCGCTCTTCAACAATATAATTTACTCTCCTCGCTCTTCAACAATATAATTTACTCTCCTCGCTCTTCAACAATATAATTTACTCTCCTCGCTCTTCAACAATATAATTTACTCTCCTCGCTCTTCAACAATATAATTTACTCTCCTCGCTCTTCAACAATATAATTTACTCTCCTCGCTCTTCAACAATATAATTTACTCTCCTCGCTCTTCAACAATATAATTTACTCTCCTCGCTCTTCAACAATATAATTTACTCTCCTCGCTCTTCAACAATATAATTTACTCTCCTCGCTCTTCAACAATATAATTTACTCTCCTCGCTCTTCAACAATATAATTTACTCTCCTCGCTCTTCAACAATATAATTTACTCTCCTCGCTCTTCAACAATATAATTTACTCTCCTCGCTCTTCAACAATATAATTTACTCTCCTCGCTCTTCAACAATATAATTTACTCTCCTCGCTCTTCAACAATATAATTTACTCTCCTCGCTCTTCAACAATATAATTTACTCTCCTCGCTCTTCAACAATATAATTTACTCTCCTCGCTCTTCAACAATATAATTTACTCTCCTCGCTCTTCAACAATATAATTTACTCTCCTCGCTCTTCAACAATATAATTTACTCTCCTCGCTCTTCAACAATATAATTTACTCTCCTCGCTCTTCAACAATATAATTTACTCTCCTCGCTCTTCAACAATATAATTTACTCTCCTCGCTCTTCAACAATATAATTTACTCTCCTCGCTCTTCAACAATATAATTTACTCTCCTCGCTCTTCAACAATATAATTTACTCTCCTCGCTCTTCAACAATATAATTTACTCTCCTCGCTCTTCAACAATATAATTTACTCTCCTCGCTCTTCAACAATATAATTTACTCTCCTCGCTCTTCAACAATATAATTTACTCTCCTCGCTCTTCAACAATATAATTTACTCTCCTCGCTCTTCAACAATATAATTTACTCTCCTCGCTCTTCAACAATATAATTTACTCTCCTCGCTCTTCAACAATATAATTTACTCTCCTCGCTCTTCAACAATATAATTTACTCTCCTCGCTCTTCAACAATATAATTTACTCTCCTCGCTCTTCAACAATATAATTTACTCTCCTCGCTCTTCAACAATATAATTTACTCTCCTCGCTCTTCAACAATATAATTTACTCTCCTCGCTCTTCAACAATATAATTTACTCTCCTCGCTCTTCAACAATATAATTTACTCTCCTCGCTCTTCAACAATATAATTTACTCTCCTCGCTCTTCAACAATATAATTTACTCTCCTCGCTCTTCAACAATATAATTTACTCTCCTCGCTCTTCAACAATATAATTTACTCTCCTCGCTCTTCAACAATATAATTTACTCTCCTCGCTCTTCAACAATATAATTTACTCTCCTCGCTCTTCAACAATATAATTTACTCTCCTCGCTCTTCAACAATATAATTTACTCTCCTCGCTCTTCAACAATATAATTTACTCTCCTCGCTCTTCAACAATATAATTTACTCTCCTCGCTCTTCAACAATATAATTTACTCTCCTCGCTCTTCAACAATATAATTTACTCTCCTCGCTCTTCAACAATATAATTTACTCTCCTCGCTCTTCAACAATATAATTTACTCTCCTCGCTCTTCAACAATATAATTTACTCTCCTCGCTCTTCAACAATATAATTTACTCTCCTCGCTCTTCAACAATATAATTTACTCTCCTCGCTCTTCAACAATATAATTTACTCTCCTCGCTCTTCAACAATATAATTTACTCTCCTCGCTCTTCAACAATATAATTTACTCTCCTCGCTCTTCAACAATATAATTTACTCTCCTCGCTCTTCAACAATATAATTTACTCTCCTCGCTCTTCAACAATATAATTTACTCTCCTCGCTCTTCAACAATATAATTTACTCTCCTCGCTCTTCAACAATATAATTTACTCTCCTCGCTCTTCAACAATATAATTTACTCTCCTCGCTCTTCAACAATATAATTTACTCTCCTCGCTCTTCAAGCATATAATTTACTCTCCTCGCTCTTCAACAATATAATTTACTCTCCTCGCTCTTCAACAATATAATTTACTCTCCTCGCTCTTCAACAATATAATTTACTCTCCTCGCTCTTCAACAATATAATTTACTCTCCTCGCTCTTCAACAATATAATTTACTCTCCTCGCTCTTCAACAATATAATTTACTCTCCTCGCTCTTCAACAATATAATTTACTCTCCTCGCTCTTCAACAATATAATTTACTCTCCTCGCTCTTCAACAATATAATTTACTCTCCTCGCTCTTCAACAATATAATTTACTCTCCTCGCTCTTCAACAATATAATTTACTCTCCTCGCTCTTCAACAATATAATTTACTCTCCTCGCTCTTCAACAATATAATTTACTCTCCTCGCTCTTCAACAATATAATTTACTCTCCTCGCTCTTCAACAATATAATTTACTCTCCTCGCTCTTCAACAATATAATTTACTCTCCTCGCTCTTCAACAATATAATTTACTCTCCTCGCTCTTCAACAATATAATTTACTCTCCTCGCTCTTCAACAATATAATTTACTCTCCTCGCTCTTCAATATAATTTACTCTCCTCGCTCTTCAACAATATAATTTACTCTCCTCGCTCTTCAACAATATAATTTACTCTCCTCGCTCTTCAACAATATAATTTACTCTCCTCGCTCTTCAACAATATAATTTACTCTCCTCGCTCTTCAACAATATAATTTACTCTCCTCGCTCTTCAACAATATAATTTACTCTCCTCGCTCTTCAACAATATAATTTACTCTCCTCGCTCTTCAACAATATAATTTACTCTCCTCGCTCTTCAACAATATAATTTACTCTCCTCGCTCTTCAACAATATAATTTACTCTCCTCGCTCTTCAACAATATAATTTACTCTCCTCGCTCTTCAACAATATAATTTACTCTCCTCGCTCTTCAACAATATAATTTACTCTCCTCGCTCTTCAACAATATAATTTACTCTCCTCGCTCTTCAACAATATAATTTACTCTCCTCGCTCTTCAACAATATAATTTACTCTCCTCGCTCTTCAACAATATAATTTACTCTCCTCGCTCTTCAACAATATAATTTACTCTCCTCGCTCTTCAACAATATAATTTACTCTCCTCGCTCTTCAACAATATAATTTACTCTCCTCGCTCTTCAACAATATAATTTACTCTCCTCGCTCTTCAACAATATAATTTACTCTCCTCGCTCTTCAACAATATAATTTACTCTCCTCGCTCTTCAACAATATAATTTACTCTCCTCGCTCTTCAACAATATAATTTACTCTCCTCGCTCTTCAACAATATAATTTACTCTCCTCGCTCTTCAACAATATAATTTACTCTCCTCGCTCTTCAACAATATAATTTACTCTCCTCGCTCTTCAACAATATAATTTACTCTCCTCGCTCTTCAACAATATAATTTACTCTCCTCGCTCTTCAACAATATAATTTACTCTCCTCGCTCTTCAACAATATAATTTACTCTCCTCGCTCTTCAACAATATAATTTACTCTCCTCGCTCTTCAACAATATAATTTACTCTCCTCGCTCTTCAACAATATAATTTACTCTCCTCGCTCTTCAACAATATAATTTACTCTCCTCGCTCTTCAACAATATAATTTACTCTCCTCGCTCTTCAACAATATAATTTACTCTCCTCGCTCTTCAACAATATAATTTACTCTCCTCGCTCTTCAACAATATAATTTACTCTCCTCGCTCTTCAACAATATAATTTACTCTCCTCGCTCTTCAACAATATAATTTACTCTCCTCGCTCTTCAACAATATAATTTACTCTCCTCGCTCTTCAACAATATAATTTACTCTCCTCGCTCTTCAACAATATAATTTACTCTCCTCGCTCTTCAACAATATAATCATTAATTATTCATGCTTTCCTTGGGGCGAAAACCTAAAGTCTATTCGCTGTAAGTAGGCGAGAAATCATGACCTCTAACCTCTGAAACTAAAAAATAACTAGAGTAATCGAGCTAATATTTCTACCATTTGGGAAGAGTCAGTCAAGGAATAGATGTGGAAATTTACAGCCAATTTGCTCTAGCACTTTTTGAGTTACAGAGGATAGAGGTCATGATTTCTCGCCTACTTACAGCGAATAGACATGCAGTGGTACAACAACTTCCGGTGTTCTTTCATCTTTTGTAATTTTTTCTTGCCAACAATATTGTGTTTTCGACTCCCAGGTTATATTACGGGAAAGGAGAGGGGTAATAGTTAAGGGAGCCGGACCATTTTTGTTGTTGTGTTGTTTTTGTTTTTTATCCTATTAAGTAATTTATTCCTTTATTTCTTCGTTTCCACGCCAGACCTCCATCAAGCTTAGAAAAGCACCCCCTACATACCCCTTCAGTATAAATTTGTACATTTTTCGGTAGAAACATTTCCCGGCCGAAGGCCGGTTCCTCTTTAAATGTCAGGCTCGCCAGAAAATAATCGACACTTAAATGGCACGAAAGGTTTTAAAATTTACAACGTAATGGGGCGAAAAGTCTTAAAATCAACAAACTAATGGGCCGAACATCTTATAATTTCAACACAAATGGGGGAGAAAGGGGACCAGAAAAAACGACTCATCTCCCCTTAACCTCAACAGTCCATCAGCCTCGCCTTATATTCAAGAGAAGCGACGTAGCAGATTCATTGCTATTTCATTTCGTTCGCAGGTAACAAACATAATTGTATAATTATGTTCTATTTTTACAGGTGACTGTTATGTTATATTTAAAGTAGGAAAGCGTCCGACCAATCAGGGCGCTCCTTTGTGTCGAACCTTTTGGGCCACAAACGTCCAAATTCCCGGCATGACCACCTGTGACCCTCCTACATCTACCTCATTTGCTCCTTGTACCGGATCTTCTACTTGCCTTTTGTCAGACAACTTAGTGCCAGCATCTGACTCCCGTAAGCCACTAAATGACAAAGGCAATCAACTTCCTGGCACTTGCTTTGGAGAAGGAGAGCGAGAGAGGACTGAGTCTAAACTGCAAGTCACGCTTGCTAAAGCACAATTGGCAGCGCGAAGTGGGGCAGCCAATCAGCGCGCCGGGCCCCCCTATAAAGGGAAGGGGACAAGAGCCGCTCGGGGTCAGGCCTTCCAGCCAGCCTGCAAACACCTGCCTCGCCACTCTTGACCACCTCTGCCATGGCCACCAGCACTACCACAACCATTGGTATGGTCAAGTGGTTTAATTTCAAAGCAGGCTATGGTTTTATCACCACTTCCAACAACGAGGATATCTTTTGCCACCACACCAACATCCACAACAACAAGAGCAGCAAGAGAGCTTCGTTGGAGAATGGTGAAGCAGTGGAGTTTTCCATCTACTCCGGGAGTCAGGGAAGAGAAGCCATCAACATCACAGGCCCTAAAGGAGCCCCTGTCAAGGGCTCCTCATTCGCTCCACATAACACTCTACCAAAGGCGCCAACAACAACAACGAATGCAGAAGGGGAAGCGGTATTGAGGGCAAAAATCTACGCCTGTATCCAGTCAGCCATAGCCATCGCTGGTACAGACAAACAACAACTCTGCCAGCTGATCCCCTATCTGCTGTCAGTCAACAAGCTGCCGACAATCACCATCCCTGAGGAGGCTCTCTCCACGACCTCAGCAATCACCAAGAGGTCGTCGGCAAGGAAGAAGCCCTCCAAGAGACAACAACACCGAGCCCCAGAACCAACACCGCTGGAGGCGAGGAGTGCTCCCAAACTACAACTGCTTCTGCCAAGACCTCTTACTCTAAACAGAAGCAAAGTGGAGCACTCCTCATCATCAACACCAATGGAACTTGACCAGCAACAGCAACAACGACCACCAATCATCAATTATAGCCGAACACCAACAAGCGCCACCCGATGCTCACCAAAATTCAGCTACAACCAAGGAACTCCACCTGCCGAGACTCTATCACCTATGCCTTGGTGTACCAACGGGAACCCTGCCCCTGCTGAAGATCCACCAACAACGCCAGCAATCTCCACCGAACCTTCCTACCACCCATCCAGTCCTAAGCCGAAAAAGCAGAGACAACGGCTGAACAAGACCAAGATGTTCAACATTTACTCCCAACAACCAAAGAAAAAATAGCAAGGTGATCCTGCCCACCATCTTTCATCTCTACAACTCTTCCTACTCACCACTTTACCTTGGACTTCAACCTCTTCTTTCATCACTAGTGAGCCCCTCTATCTCACAATAATAATAATAATAGCTCGGGGTCACATTCTCACAACCTGACATTCCACGCACTGCTCTCTGCTTGAAAATATTACTGCTCCATCTTATCCATGTCCACTGTGTCAGGCATTCTTGAAACAGTTGCTCTGATTAACAGAAGGCGGTTAGAATAAGCTCTGATAAATAACCCCAAATCCGTATACACGACCACTGGAAGAGACTGCTCTTAAAAACGAGGCTTCTCTTATCAGAAGGGCGAACGTATACGAGTTCAACATCTTACTCAAGTCCACTGTGCCAGGCTGCTCCTTAAAATGCGCTCTGAACCATAGAAGGATGCTAGAACAAGCTCTGAAAATATTGAACACAAAGAGGAAAGAGCATAAAGTAAAAAAACAAAGCAGCAGAAATATTACTCTAGTAATATAGCTGGAAATTTATGATTGACTGTTAAAAAAGGAAAAAGAAAAAACTGGATGCTGAAAATGATGATTGACTGATAAAATAAAGGAAAACCTTTACACCTGACAAATAAATAAAACTGCTGGCTGGCCTTGAGTCCCTGCCTATCTTTCTAAACCGAACCCTGCGGCTATACGCACAAGGGCCCTTCAGAAGGGTGGAGAGGAATAAGGTAAGGGTGGCAAAAACTCTGATAGGAATAGGAAGTACGAAGGGAAGTCCAGGAACTTCTTTAACCACTTAGCCGGGGAAAAAGGTACCCTGAGACACTATTATTATATCTCACGTATTTTAGGCAGGTAGAGGGCCAAAAATGAAAAATGGCTATGGTCAAAATTAAACTAAAACATAAAAATGATCAAAGTGTGTGCTGGAGTGAGTGAAGGAACAGCGAGAGAAGGTGCATGTTTGTTTGTAAGTAGCAAATGGAAGGAATGTGTAAGAGAGTATGGGTCTGTGGGTTCAAGGATTGTGTGGGTGAGAATGAAAGTAGGAATACAAACGTGGGTGATTGTATGCGTGTATGCCCCGACAGAGGATATACTTGAAAGAAAGAAAGAGGAGTTCTCGATGAATGTGGAGGCGTGCCTGGAGAAGTTTGACAAGAACGAAAGAATATTTCTGATTGGGGATATGAATGGTAAGGTGGGTGATAGGAAAGTTGAGGGAGTGGTGGGAGGGTGGGGGGTACCATCAGAGGTGAATGGGAATGGTAGTGCACTTGTGGACGTATGTGTGGGGAGGAGGCTGTGGATAGCCAACACCTTCTTCCGACACAGAATGATCCACAGGTACACGTGGAAACGGATGTTGACGATGAAGGATAAGACAGTGGTGGAACGAAAGTCATTGATTGATTATGTATGTGTGGATGAACGAATGAAGAAATCTGTGATGGATGCTAGGGTGTATAGGGGTATTGGAGGGGGTCTGTCTGATCATTATGTAGTGGTAGCTAAGGTTAGGATACAAAAGAAGTGGGTGAGGAGAGCGGGAGGGAGGCGAGAGGAGGGTGGAATGGTGAGGAGGGTGGAGAGGTTGCAGGAGGAGGAAGTCAGGGAGGAGTACAGGAGAGCAGTGGAAAGACGACTAGGTGGGTTCGACCTGGAAGTTATGGAGGAAGTGGAGGAGATGAGCAAGGTGTTTAACCCTTAATTAGCGGCGAGCAACATAAGTCGAGTTAAATAAAGCTGGACTATGTGGCGGCGCTCGACATAGGTCGAGTGGCAATTTCAGCACGTAATGTGGCTGAGAGAGAGAGACAAGTGGTGGCAGGAGACTAGCGAGCGTATGACTGCTCCAGACCACCGCGGCGAACCTACTGACACAAATCTCAGCTCCCTCCTCCCTCTCTCACTCGCTACATACTCAATTATGTACTGAAAGTACCGAATTACCTGCTTTTTGCACTCGCGTTGCACGGTTATTGCAAGAAAACTATCCATCATACAAGGATCGTTATGGTGTCATTCGAAAGCTCTGTTTATGCCCTTTCAGGGATAGGTACTTGTTTTACGTTCTGGGTCTTATTTAGGCATGAAAATGATCACGTAAACAGCCCTATTTTGGCTAAAAACACCCCGCTGTGCGGTACACATAAATAAACCGCATAGGCCGCTCGTAAGGTGTTAAGGATGAGATCTGTGCAGCATGTGAGGAGGTGTGTGGAGTGAGGAGAAGAGGGAGGGAAGTGAAAGGTACAGCATGGTGGACAGAAGAGGTAAGAATAGCTGTGGAAGAAAAGAAGAAAGCATATAGAGAGTGGTTGGGTAGTAGAGGGAATGAAGATTCCGAGAGACAGAAACGAGCGAGGTAAGTGGAGAGTAAGAGGGTGGTGAAGAGAGTAGTGAAGGAAAGTAAGAGAAGAGTAGATGAGGAATTTGGAAGGAATCTGAGTGTAAAATGGAGGGAGAGTAAGAAACTGTTCTGGAAAGAAGTCAAGAAAGTTAGGGAAGGTAGCAAGGGAAACAGTAAGGGTGTGAAAGATAAGAATGGGAGAATGCTAGCCGAGAAGCAAGAGAGAGTCGAAAGATGGAGGGAGTACTTCAGTGAGTTGCTAAATGAAAGGAATGAAGAGCAAGCAAACATAGCTGGATATGGTATGGGAGGGAGAAGAAGAGAAGTAGTGGAGGAGGAGGTGGGGATCAGGAGGTCAGAAGTGTGGGAAGCCATGAAAAGAGTGAAGTTGGGGAAAGCACCAGGAACAGATGGAGTGTGTGGGGAAATGTTGAGGTATGGTGGTGAGATAGTGATAGAATGGGTATGGAAAATGTGCAAACTAGCATGGGAGAAGGGGAGTGCACCCGATGACTGGAAGACTGGCATAATAGTCCCCCTATATAAGGGCAAAGGGGAAAGAGGAGTGTGGTAACCACCGAAGAATATGTCTTCTAAGCGTAGTAGGGAAGGTATACAGTAGGGTAGTGATTGAGAGAGTGAGAGTGAGAACGGAGAAATGGATAGGCGACGAGCAGGGAGGTTTTAGGAAGGGAAGAGGATGTGTAGATCAGATTTTTACCCTGAATTGTGTTGTGGAGAAGTATCTGGAGAAGAAACAAAAGGTGTATGTTGCCTTTATGGACTTGGAGAAGGCCTATGACAGAGTGGATAGAGAAGGTTTGTGGAAAGTACTTAGAATATACGGAGTAGAGGGCAAGTTGCTGAAAGCAGTGAAGAGCATGTATGAGGGTGCAAAGGCGGCAGTACGTGTGGAGAGTGAGCAGAGCGAGTTCTTTGACCTGAATGTTGGTTTGAAACAGGGGTGTGTGATGTCCCCGTGGTTGTTTACTGTATATATGGATGGAGTCATGAAAGAAATACTATCAAGAGCAGTGGATGTTGGTGTATCGCTGAAAAGGGAGGGAATTGAGTGGAAGCTACCTATACTGCTGTTTGCGGATGATACAGTTCTGATGAGTGATAATGAATGGGAGTTGCAGGGTCTGGTAAATGAGTTTGGAACAGTGTGCGAAAAACGGAATTTGAAGGTAAATACGGGGAAGAGCAAGGTTATGGTCTTCGAAAGGGGTGAAGTCACAGAGTGTGAGGTGAAGCTGAACGGTCAGGCTATGGAGATCGTCAACTCTTTTAAGTATCTGGGCAGTGTGTTGAGTAAAGATGGGACTATGGATGAAGAGGTGCGGGAGAGGGTACAACAGGGGAAGAGGGTTGTAGGAACGCTAAAAGCATAACAAGAAATAGGGTGGTCAGTATGGAAGTGAAGAAGTCCTTGCATGACAGTGTGGTTATCCCGACACTGACTTACGGAAGCGAAGCATGGACGTTGGTTGAGAGACTCAGACCAAGAGTGAGAGCAGTGGAAATGAATTACTTAAGGAGTGCGTGCGGAGTTACATGGAGGGATAGACAGACTAATGAGGAAGTAAGAAGGAGGTGTGGTGTGGAGGTAGATGTGCTGGAAAGTGTGAAAAGGAACAACTTGAGATGGTTCGGCCATATGGAACGTATGGAAAGCGAGAGAATGACTAAGAGGGTGTACGAGAGCGAGGTGGAGGGACAGAGGGGGAGAGGTAGACCGAATATGAGGTGGAAGGATGGAGTGAGGAACTACATGAACGAAGGCGGTGCTGGTTGGGGGGAGGGGCGTCGACTGACTGGGGACAGAGGTGCATGGGGGCGGTTCGTTCGTGGCCACCCCTTCGGGGATCACGGTGTCAGGCAATAGATAGATAGATAGATCAAAATGATAAACAGGCTCCCAACAAATTTCTGCAAACAACATCCCCGCTAGATATCCAAATAACAAGAGTAAAACACAATAATGACCACTTAATTGTCATCACCCCTACAGACCAAGACATTGAGAAATTATTCACCAAGGAAGCAACACAACACACTAGAAAATGAGGGCTTCTCTCCCATACTACCTATGCACATCAAGGCTAAGAGAAGCGTCATATGTTCAAAGGTGGACAAAATGATCTTTGACAATGCAGTCGAAGACATAACACAAGAAGCAGAAGATAAAAATGCATTCGCCAAAATAACAAATGTTACCAAATTCGGTGCACATTGTGTCAAAATAGAATTCGAAGATGTAAAGATGGCAGAGAAGGCCCTGGACGGCCTAAAGATGTTCCACCTGACTATTCCCAAATGGGACATCAGACAGACGAATACATTCACATAGAAACTTGTATGAAATGTTATGCCATAGATGAACACCCCACTTACAAATGCCCACAAAACTCAGAATACAAAATTTGCTCTGAGTGCGGTCAAACCGGACATGACTGGAAGGACTGCCCCCCAGAACACAAACAAAAATGCATAAACTGCGGAGAGGAACATAGAACCCTCGCTATGAAATGTGTAAAGAGAAAAAACATTCTCAAAACAAAACAAAAAGAAATACAAGAAAAGAAATCCCAAACCTATGCAAACATAACAAGCAACAACACCCCAAACAGGCAGTCACAAATGCCTGCCACAAACACAAACCACATAAACAATGCACAATACTTCCCTAGTCTAATTGAAGCCCACATGTGCAATGCAACCGGAGAGTTAACCATGCAAGAAGCAATGGCAGAGAGTCTGCATAAGAACAACTTGCCCCCATACCAACCCCTAGAATACACCCAAGAAGAATAAAAAAAAAATACTCCAACTATTCTCAAACATGACACCCCCAAACCTCATCACACAAACCCCAACAATGAACCCAGAAACTAGCCAACTCCCCCATAACACAACACAAGAGGGAGAAAACACTCCCGATCAACAAGACAGTGAGGAAGAGACAAACACAGAATCAAGCACTGATGAAGAAACAATCGATGTAGAACTACCCAGCATTGAGGAACATGAAACAGGCCACTCTTACAAAATAATGATACACACTGATGAACAATTCATCAATCTAAAACCCAGCATACTAATGGATAAACTAAAGAAAACCATCCCTAACAATAAGGTTATAGTTGAGAACACAGACGGTACCCGATGGCCACCAAAAGAAGCTCTTATCTATTTTGCCAAATGCTACAATGATAACCCTAACAACCTACACAAAGCATTCTACACAAAAGGAAAACTAATCTTTAGCTCCAACCGACCCCAACCCAAAACACAAACAAGATCATCTAACAAACAAAATTCATGAACACACTAAAAATATTACAACACAACGTCCTACATTGGAGTAATAGAAGACACACTTTTAGCAACATATAAAGCACTATAAAACCACACATAATACTCTTTAACAGCCACGGCGTCCCTAATAGCGAATCACTAAAAATACAAGGCTACAAAACACACACAAAAAACATAACTGACAGTCCCATGGACGGTACAGCTATAGCAGTACCGGTACTAGAAACTATCACACATAAAATACATGATGATTTTATATCTGACCTCCTAGCTATAGAAATAATGACTGACACTGGCCCAATAATAATAGCCACAGTCTATTTACCTCCCAGAAGACCGTACTTACCCACCCCAGATTTCTACAGACTATTCAGAAACAACACACCAGTATACCTAATTGGTGACCTAAACGCGAAACACCACACACTGAATAATAGGACCCAAAACACTGTAGGAAGACAATTAGGCACATTAATCACTAACGGTCTAATAAGACACCTAGGCCCCCACTCCCCGACCTTCCACGCTCCACACTCATCAACTAACCCCGACATAGCACTATCCAACCTACCACAACATCCACTTTACCCCCGGACCACTCACCACTAGCGATCACATCCCCATCATAGCCACAATATCCACCCTACCAATAATAATACCTGCCCCCCCCAGACCCAAATTCCAAGCAGCGAACTGGGACTTATTCAAAACTGACATTGACCTAAAACTACAACAAAACGCTGCCCTTAACAACGGAAAAAAGGAAGACATAGACACCAAAATAAATGAATGGCACACCATAATTGAAGATAATGTGAAAATACATATCCCCACAACACACCATAAAACTCTAAATAGTCCTAAAATGAGCCACCAAACTAAAATGATACTGAACCAATACAACAGAATTAGAAAACATGCACACAACCATGGATGGACATATAACCACTACAGACATTACAAACAGATACAAGACAGACTCAAGACAAATATGACACAAGAATACAACGAAATGTGGAGACAACAGTTAACAGAAACAGCCAATTCATACACTAACCCAGAAACGTTCTGGACACAAATACGAATGATGCGAGGACACGACACACCTACAACAAACTACACAATAGACCCCCAGGGGAACAAAATATATGACATCAAAGAACAGGCAAAGATACATAAAGAATATTGGGAAAGTATACTCAACGATGAGGGCAATGACCTACCAAGACATGACTTCATCAAAGACTTCATACAGATAAACAGACACAGAACCATCCCATATGAGGACATAGACATTAACAGACTTGACATTAACAACCCCCTGACCAGACCAATAAACACAGAAGACATAAAATCAATCATAACAGAGCTCAAAAAGACATGCCCAGGCCAAAGTGGAATAAACAAAACAATCCTTAAAAACCTACCTGACTCAGCCCTAAACACTTTAAAAAAATATCCTTAACGCAGCACTTTCCATAGGATACTTCCCCAACAAATGGAAAGAAGCAACAATAAAACTTATCCTCAAACAGAATAAAAACCCACACCACATAGAAAACCAAAGACCAATATCACTACTAGAAGTGCCGGGGAAAATATTCGAGAGAATCATAAACAAAAGACTAAGAACATATCTAACTACACATAACCTATACAACACCGCATAATATGGTTTCAGGGAAAAAAGAGGCACCACACACGCCCTAGCTCTGGCAACAGAAACAATAGCACACAATATGAGCAACAAAGGACAATGCCATGTCATCCTGAGAGACATATCAACAGTATATTTTGATAAGGTATGGCACTTAGGGTTGCAATATAAGATACTAAACCTAAATCTCTCAATAATAATAGAAAAGCTACTGAATAATTTCCTAGTCAACCGCTCAGCCCGAATTAAAATAAAACCAACCCTAAGTGACAAAATCAGCATAAGCTGTGGTGTCCCTCAAGGATCAGTACTATCACCAACACTATTCACCATCTACACAAGCGACACCCCTCCCTCACAAACAGGCACAAACATTGCATATGCAGACGATATAACACAGATCGTAGGATATGGAGGGCCATCCAGAGCCATCATGGCTAGAAAGACTCAAAGAGAAGCAGAGATAATAAACAATTATGAGGAAAACTGGAAAATTAAAACAAACGTCAATAAATTCACAGTCATCCAGCTAGGAGTAAAAAAGAAAACTCAATACATATAAATAATTACCAAATAGAAGAAAAAAAATAATGGAAGACTCCTTGGCCTAACAATTAGCACAAATGGCTACACCAAAATGTAACAGAGAGGAAAAACCTAGCACAAATAGCCTTGAACAAACTATACCGCTTCTCAGCTCTTAACACCAAAATAAAAACACACCTAGTAAAAACACTCATACTACCAATCCTAGACTATCCCCCCGTACCTACACAAACATTGAGTAAAACACAACTCAGAAAACTACAAATAATACAAAATAAAGCATTAAGATTTGCCACAAACCAACGTTACCCATATACGATGACAACTATCCACATACACGAACACACAAACACTCTATCCCTTAATATACGCATCCACAAACAGGCAACGAAAATATGGAGCAGACTAGAACACCTACAAGACCCGACATTCGCAACTATAAAAAATAACCATGAATTACAACAAGACCTCAGACATCACTCCTGGTTCAAAAGTAGTCTAAAGATAATAATGAAATAGAGGAACCAGAGCCAATATATTAATAAAAACAAATAATAAATGAATTACTTAAGGAGTGCGTGCGGAGTTACATGGAGGGATAGACAGACTAATGAGGAAGTAAGAAGGAGGTGTGGTGTGGAGGTAGATGTGCTGGAAAGTGTGAAAAGGAACAACTTGAGATGGTTCGGCCATATGGAACGTATGGAAAGCGAGAGAATGACTAAGAGGGTGTACGAGAGCGAGGTGGAGGGACAGAGGGGGAGAGGTAGACCGAATATGAGGTGGAAGGATGGAGTGAGGAACTACATGAACGAAGGCGGTGCTGGTTGGGGGGAGGGGCGTCGACTGACTGGGGACAGAGGTGCATGGGGGCGGTTCGTTCGTGGCCACCCCTTCGGGGATCACGGCGTCAGGCAATAGATAGATAGATAGATAGAAATAATAAATAAAATTCAAACCAAAAAGTATAAGAATGAACTCAACTCTACACAAACAGTAACACCCAACGAATAAGAATACAAACAAACATAGATATTAGCTAGCTACAAAACAAAAACACAAAATAGAATACACCACTTGCACACAACAACAAAAAATACCAACCACAAAAAACTACATAGCAAGGTGGTCTGCCCGCCAACTTTCACTCTTACACTTTACTTCTTTTTCCACCTTTCTCCTTCCTCACCCCCCCCCCCCTTAGACCCACCTATAAGTTAAAAAAAAAAAAAAAAAAAAAAAAAAAAAAAAAAATCGGGTTCAGACGGGCACCACGTCTCGAGGAAGCAACACCTCTCCTCCCAGCCTCCTCCTCTCCTGCGGGCACACCAGGAACCAAGGCGATCACCACAGTAGCCTTCCAGCCCACACAACAGTTCTAGTAGCAGAGCACTCGAGTCCTGCATCACTCTCACCAACCCGAAGGATACACCATCAGTCTGGGCCTGTCGCCATATTGCATGCCTGCACACCCGCAGCCAGCAACTCCATCCAGGACGACAGGAGATGGTTAAGAGTGACAACCTCCCAGACCACTACTGGCCAGCTTTGAGGTGGTAGTGCAGCCAGAACGCCCACCACGAGCAACAGACTTTTAATCAGGACCCATATTTGGCCCACAGAGGATCCAAGAAAAAGAGAGAGGGGAATTTGACTAATTCGGGGGATCTTCAATAAAAATATGTGTTCTTATAGAACAAAACGAAAAGAGAAATTGACTTGACTAAGAAATAGAATAAACGGATGATGTGTTCTGTGTAACTAGTATTTATTCATAGAAAGGGCTCTAAGCCAAGTATTTAGGATCTTATAGGAAGTTTTTTAATTAACGTAAGAGGGACAGAGATTAAATAACAACTATTGGGTTCAGGGGAAAATAGTGAATAGTTGTTTTAGAGATGAGCTTCAGCTAGGGTTATAGGAATTATATTGTAAGGACACACGTCTGGATTATATTGTAAGGACACACGTCCAGATTATATTGTAAGGACACACGTCCGAAATTATATTGCAAGGACACACGTCCGAATTATATAGGACACTAGTCCGAATATGTTTAACGTAACTTATCGATAAAAGAACTTCATGATTAGTCTTGCTACCTCCTAGCTCGGTTGAGTGACCTTTAAGATTGGGCCAGAACTAGAAAGTAACGTAAGGGCGTATCCGGCTCTTGAAGCTACCAGAAATATTGTCCGGGGAACAGTGCTGTATTCCGGTCTAATATTGTATTAACAAAGAGTTTATGTTAATGTGTAACGGAGTACGCGTTCAGTGTTGTAAGAGAACTAAGAGTTAAAGATTATATCCTTTATAGAGAGACAAACGGCCCACGGGCCAGTGTTGTATTCAGAGGGGCTATTGTATGAGCCGAGAGTGGTGTTCGTAACGCCAGGGAAAAGGTTAGCCATTTGGGGGTTTCGGAAGGGGATTTAGAAATATATATTATTTGTCCACTTGCATTTAGGATTAAGAAATTAGTAATAGTTTGAGTCAGAGCAGCCCAGGTCTCTTAGAAGACATCGAAGGGCACGGCGATCATTATAAATTCAGTCTGGTAACCTACGATGTATCTAAGTCGAAGTGAGGCATTACCTGAATAGCGGGCATCCGAATAGTATGTGCGGGAGCTCTTGGGTTCCAACGTACCATCTATCACGGGACAACGTCTTAATCAATTCGCGTACTGAACTAATTTCGACCAGAACAGGAAGTAGGCTATTGGACTAGTAGTTAGATTTAGAGTTCGTTCTATTATATAAACTATACAAACTCTATCAACTGTCGAATTATTCCCCCACCTCAGTAGTGTGCTTGAACTTAGAAATTTAAGTACAACATTTTGGTGGCAAGCGGTGGGATTCGACAAATTGTTGGGTTAAGTGTAATTTATCTGACAGAACCGACATAATGACAACGATAATACCCGTTCAGGGTATGGGAAGAGAGAAAAGAAGAAATCGAGCTGTGGACTGACTGAACAATTAGAATGCCAGTTCACGTTACTGGAGGTAGGAAATGATGAGAACAAAATTGCCTATGGAAACGCACACCTAGGAAAGGCCCTAAACGACGTAAGAGTACGTCTGGAGGGACTAGTATCATGAGCAGAAGTAAAGGCCTCTCTAATTGAGGAGTTTGGCCGAGAAACTTCCACAAGAAAGGCCCGAGAGAAACTAAAGACGATGAAACTGGACGGTCAGAATGTGAGAACCCTGAGGAGGGGAATCACGAAGTATGTCAAACTTGCGTATCCACACATGGACCCCGAGAGCCAAGAAACAGAAATTAGGGAAATCATGATTCAAGCATGTCCTGTGGAAGTAAAGAAACACTGCATTGTTCATGAAGTGACTACCACCAAGGAACCTATGGAAGTGATCAAAAAGGTAATGGAAGCCTGAGAATTAAAAGAGGAGAAAAAGAAAGGAGAAGAGGAAAACCCGAACAAAGGGTACCCAAGAACCACTGTCCGATGTTTTGTTTGTAGACAGACCGGACACCTAGCTAGGAACTGTTCAAACCGACCTCAAACCCAAACCTCTAGCTTTAACTCAAGGCCTCAACTCCAAAATGATCAACCCTTACCCAGGGTGACCAACCCAAACCAGAGAATATTGCTTCCGGTCGAGTACCAAAAGACGGAAACCAAACCGGTAGTCACCATGCCAGAGAAGGAAGTAAATTTTCCCCTAAACCTCACATAGAAAGGCGATATAGTGAGGTTAATATTTTGGAGAGACATACGCCTTGTGAGACTATCGTGGTCAATGGGAAAGCCGCAAATATGCTAATTGACACGGGAGCTAATTGAATCTGTCTTTTGGAGAACTTCTGGAGAAACCACCAGAGAGAATTAGGGACATTACAGCAGACTAGTATTCAGTTGTCAGGAGCTGGTGGTCAACCATTGACCATCCTAGGGATAACTAGTTAGGTAGTGATACAGTGGAAGGGAATTAAATTCACTACTACTTTTTGTGTATTATCCGGTCAATCTAATAGCGGAGTTGATGGGTACTTGGGGATTGATCTTATGAGCCAGTTGGGGGTAACGATACAGCGTGGGGAGAAAGAGACAACAACGACACTCCGGCCACAGATGGTCGCTACCACGGGAAAACTTTCTATCCCCCCTAGATCTTGGAGAATGATAGAGATTCCGAAGCCCCAGGGAATGACCGCCGGGATTTTTTAACCTGATACTCATAGTAAAGTAGGAATATACCCCCCCCTTATTACAGCCGAGCAGAGGAAACTAGTCCTTGTTAACTTTGGCGACGAGACGATCAGTTATCAGAAGGGAACACTTTTAGGACAAGTTACACCCGCACAACCCACCACCGTTGGAACAAACGGACCTGTTAACTTACCGGAAATCCCGGAACAACTGACGTCCGATTAGGCCACTGCTTTGCATGAATTACTCTGGTCTTACAGAGACATCTTTGCTCAAGATGAAGGGGACCACGGCTTCGCCCGAACCCGACATACCCACGAGATCCATACTCAAGGGCCCCCTATTAGACAACCATACCGACGACAAAACCCTATCATGAGGCAAAAGGAAAAAGAACAAGTACAGGATATGCTAAAACAAGGAATTGTAGTGGAATCTTACAGTCTGTGGTCATCTCCCGTAGTTTTGGTAAAAAAAAAAAAGATGGGTCCACTAGTTTCTGTGTAGATTATAGGAAACTAAATGATGTCACCATTAAAGACACCCAACCCCTACCTCGCATTGATGACTCGCTAGAATCATTAAATGGGTCAACCTGGTTTTCCACCTTAGACTTACAAAGTGGTTATTGGCAAGTTCCAGTTAGACCAGAGGACCAGGAGAAAACCGCTTTTGCTACGAGCGAGGGGAAACTTTATCAGTTCACGGTTATGCCCTTTGGAGTTTGTAATAGGCCAGCCAGTTTTACTAGGGTCATGGACGAAGTACTAAGGGGGTTGGCATGGAAAACTTGTTTAGCTTACTTAGATGACATCATTATATTCTCAAATAGCTGGGAAGAACATATTATCCGACTACAAGAGGTGCTAGAGAGAATTAGGAGGGCGGGACTAAAATTGAAGCCGTCTAAATGTCAACTAGGGCCACGCAAAGTAGCATACCTAGGGCATGTAGTTTCAAAAAAAGGTATCCAACCGGACCCCCTTAAAGTCAAAGCGATCGCAGAAATTACACCTCCTACTACTGTCAGAGAGATCCGAGCATTCCTGGGGATGGCGTCGTATTACCGGAGATTCATACCAAATTTCTCGAAAATTGCTCGACCCATGACCAAGAGATTGGAAAAAGGGCGGAAGTTTGACTGGGATGAGGATTGTCAAACCGCTTTCGATCACTTGAAAGACTTCTAAAACACTTCTAAACACTTCTAACCCTATAGTCTGTCATCCCGATTTCACCAAGCCTTTCCAGTTGTATACTGATGCTTCCGATGAAGGACTAGGCGCTGTCCTGGCCCAAAAAGTTGATGGGAAAGAGGGCATAGTGGCATGCGCCAGCCGGACGCTTAACAAGGGCGAAAAAAATTACAGTGTTACCAAAAAGGAATGTCTAGCTTTAGTCTGGGCTGTGCAGTATTTCCGTCCCTATTTAGCCGGGGTCCAGTTTGAGGTTATTACGGACCACCATAGCCTATAATGGATCCGCAAGATGAAAACGGAAGATGGCTTATTTGTTCGGTGGAAGGGGATTTTAGAAGAATATTCCTTTGCAATTATACATAGACCGGGGAAATTGCACACTAATGCCGATGGCCTACCTAGATTGTCGGTGGCCCCTATTCAAACCCCTTCATTTAGCCAGGAACCAACTAGTCCGGGATGTAGGGACAAAGTAAAATTTTCTAAGGGAGCCTGGAGGGATTCGAAGGATCGGGTGGTGTTGGACTATCTTGAGGCCAAGCACATGATACAAATCTTACATGGTCAAGAGGGAAGGTGGGCTCATTTGGGACAGTCTCGAGTCCTTAAACTATTCGATGAAAGGTACTGAGTCCCGAGAGCTGACCAAATTGTGAAGGAAGTCGTGCAAAATTGCTTGGGGTGTCAGAGAGGGAAAGATGGTCGAGGACCTAAACAGTTGCCTGGACACATTTCGGCAGGAAAACCATGGGAGAAATTATCAGTGGACATTATGGGACCCCTCCTCCTACAGACGAGCAAAAGGTACATCTTGACCTGTGTTGACGTCTTCTCTAAATATACGGTTGCTTGTGCTCTTCCGGACAAGAAGGCTGAAACCGTGGCTCAAGCTATCCTAGAAAAAGTGATCTTTGTGTATGGTATCCCAGGCTGTCTTTTGAATGACAGGGGGAAAGAGTTCAATAATGCCATTTGGCAGCATTTGGGGGAAACCTTGGGCTACCAGATCCATCACACGTCTCCGTATCATCCTCAGGGAAACGCGGTGTGCGAAAGGAACCACAGGGTACTAGCTAACTGTGTACGGGCCAGTCTGAGCTCTCAAGGGGAAGAAATATCCAGGAGCTGGCCAGAACTCTTGCCTGAAATTGTCTGGGGGGTGAATACCACGAGTTGTAGAACTACGGCCGGGTACTCTCCCTACGAGATTATTTTCGGAGTCGCTCCAGAATTGCCTCAGGAACGATTATTTACCTATCCGATCCATTCCGCCAAATACTCACAACCAGAACAGTATTTGAAAGTAAAGGAGGGGCGAAAACGACAAATTCATACTCGTGTGATGCAACAACAACCTCCTAAACTTGATCTTAAAAACCCATATTACCGGGGGGAATATATTCTGGTAAGGAAACATGATCCCACCCGAACAGGGAAACTCGAAGAGAAATATGAGGGCCCTTTTAAGATTGTTGAAATAAATGGGCCATATCAGGTGTTGTTTGTGCATCACGGGGGTATCGTCTCGGCCACACACATACGTCATACAAAAAGGTACGAAGGTATTCTACCCACTGACCTAAGTGACTGGAGTGAGGGGGAAGAAAGTGAGAAAGAAACAGAATTTGGGGCAGGGCTTCCACATAACGACGTAAATGACCATCACTGGGGTGGTAGTCAGGTCGGCAGCCAATATACTGAGGAAATACCATTCTGGTGGTCTTTCGGAAGTAAACCTAATGGGAGTCTTTTGGGGACTGAAGAAGGGGCTACAGGTGGTGACTCAGAATATTTCACACCAAGTTGTCGCAATAGGTCTACGGTCCCGGACGGTCACATTTCAGTTACCCCAAGCGTGTTTTCGGATACTGAGAGTTATGAAGGGAAAAGCTTTGATGGAGAAGAGAACGAAGAGACCGTGTTTCCTGGGGATAAAATTTCACTAGATTCGTCGTTACCTAGGTTGAGTGAAAGGAAAGAAAAACTGGCGGGTTGTATGAATCGACCACAGACTTTAATCCCTCCACCAATGGGCCCTGCAGAAACCGTTACCCGAAGTGGTAGGGTTAGTCGTCCACCAATCCGGTACCCGGACGAGAGTATAAATGCGAGCCCTGAGGTGCGAGCTGGTCAGTTCCAAGGCACCATGCCTCACCCCACTGAACCCCACTATCGACTCCGTCGTCTAATCGCTGTCGTCGACGGGAAAGGTCACCGAGTACAGACCACCTGGGCTTTGAAGCTCCTTTTGGATAAACCCGGCCAAATCTTGTTGGCCAAAACGGCCCTGGGAAACCAAACTTCTGCAATCCAGCTACACAAATGTCTGTGTGAGCATGGAGGAAGGGTGGAGTGGCAGGATCAGGGCCATGATTTTCGGGGGGTTGTGTTACGGCGATCAGGAGCTCGCCTTAACTTCACAGAGGATGATAAAGTAGGAAAGCGTCCGACCAATCCGGGCGCTCCTTTGTGTCGAACTTTTTGGGCCACAAACGTCCAAATTCCCGGCATGACCACCTGTGACCCTCCTACATCTACCTCATTTGCTCCTTGTACCGGATCTTCTACTTGCCTTTTGTCAGACAACTTAGTGCCAGCATCTGACTCCCGTAAGCCACTAAATGACAAAGGCAATCAACTTCCTGGCACTTACTTTGGAGAAGGAGAGCGAGAGAGGACTGAGTCTAAACTGCAAGTCACGCTTGCTAAAGCACAATTGGCAGCGCGAAGTGGGGCAGCCAATCAGCACGCCGGGCCCCCCTATAAAGGGAAGGGGACGAGAGCCGTTCGGGGGCAGACGGGCACCACGCCTCGAGGAAGCAACACCTCTCCTCCCAGCCTCCCCCTCTCCTGCGGGCACACCAGGAACCAAGGCGATCACCACAGTAGCCTTCCAGCCCACACAACAGTTCCAGTAGCAGAGCACTCGAGTCCTGCAACACTGTCACCAAGCCGGAGGATACACCATCAGTATCCCTGGGCCTGTCGCCATATTGCATGCCTGCACACCCGCAGCCAGCAACTTCATCCAGGACGACAGGAGATGGTTAAGAGTGACAACCTCCCAGACCACTACTGGCCAGCTTTGAGGTGGTAGTGCAGCCAGAACGCCCACCACGAGCAACAGACTTTTAATCAGGACCCATATTTGGCCCATAGAGGAACCAAGAAAAAGAGAGAGGGGAATTTGACTAATTCGGGGGATCTTCAATAAAAATATGTGTTCTTATATAACAAAACGAAAAGAGAAATTGACTTGACTAAGAAATAGAATAAACAGATGATGTGTTATGTGTAACTAGTGTTTATTGATAGAAAGGGCTCTAAGCCATTAGCTACCAAGTATTTAGGATCTTATAGGAAGTTCTTTAATTAACGTAAGAGGGACAGAGTTTAAATAACAACTATTGGGTTCAGGGGAAAATAGTGAATAGTTGTTTTAGAGATGAGCTTCAGCTAGGGTTATAGGAATTATATTGTAAGGACACACGTCTGGATTATATTGTAAGGACACACGTCTGGATTATATTGTAAGGACACACGTCTGGATTATATTGTAAGGACACACGTCCGAAATTATATTGCAAGGACACACGTCCGAATTATATAGAAGGACACTAGTCCGAATATGTTTAACGTAACTTATCGATAAAGGAACTTCATGATTAGTCTTGCTACCTCCTAGCTCGGTTGAGTGACCTTTAAGTAACGTAAGGGCGTATCCGGCTCTTGAAGCTACCAGAAATATTGTCCGGGGAGCAGTGTTGTATTCCGGTGTAATATTGTATTAACAAAGAGTTTATGTTCATGTGTAACGGACTACGCGTTCGATGTTGTAAGAGAATTAAGAGATAAAGATTATATCCTTTATAGAGAGTTAAACGGCCTACGAGCCAGTGTTGTATTCCGGTTTAATATTGTATTAACAAAGAGTTTATGTTTATGTGTAACGGACTACGCGTTCGGTGTTGTAAGGGAACTATGAGTTAAAGATTATATCTTTGATAGAGAGTTAAACGGCCTACGGGCTAGTGTTGTATTCAGATGTACTATTGTATTGACAAAGTTTTATGTTCATGTGTAACGGACTACGCGTTCGGTGTTGTAAGGGAAATGTGAGTTAAAGATTATATCCTTTATAGAGAGACAAACGGCCCACGGGCCAGTGTTGTATTCAGAGGGGCTATTGTATGAGCCGAGAGTGGTGTTCGTAACGCCAGGGAAAAGGTTAGCCATTTGGGGGTTTCGGAAGGGGATTTAGAAATATATATTATTTGCCCACTTGCATTTAGGATTAAGAAATTAGTAATAGTTTGAGTCAGAGCAGCCCAGGTCTCTTAGAAGACATCGAAGGGCACGGCGATCATTATAAATTCAGTCTGGTAACCTACGATGTATCTAAGTCGAAGTGAGGCATTACCTGAATAGCGGGCATCTGAATAGTATGTGCGGGAGCTCTTGAGTTCCAACGTACCATCTATCACGGGACAACGTCTTAATCAATTCGCGTACTGAACTAATTTCGACCAGAATAGGAAGTAGGCTATTGGACTAGTAGTTAGATTTAGAGTTCATTCTATTATATAAACTATACAAACTCTAGCAACTGTCGAATTATTCCACCACCTCAGTAGTGTGCTTGAACTTAGAAATTTAAGTACAACAATATTAATTAATGTAATCAATACAGATCTATCTATCTATTGCCTGACGCCGTGATCCACGAAGGGGTAGCCACGAACAAACTGCTCCCATGCACCTCTGTCCCCAGTCAGTCGACGCCCCTCCTCCCAACCAGCACCGCCTTCACCCATATACTTCCTCACCTCTCACCTCTCTTTCAGTTTACCTCGCCCTCTCTGTCCTTCCACCTCGCTCTCGTACACCTTCTTAGTCATTCTCTAGCTTCCCATACATTCCATATGGCCTAACCATCTCAAGGTGTTCCTCTTCACACTTTACTGCACATCTACCTCCACACCACACCTCCTTCTTACTTCCTCATTCGTCTGTCTATCCCTCCATGTAACTCCGCACGCACTTCTCAAGTAACTCATTTCCACCTCTCTCACTCTTGGTCTGAGTCTCTTCTCCAACGTCCATGCTTCGCTTCCGTAAGTCAGTGTCGGGATTACCACACTGTCATGCAGGGACTTCTTCACTTCCATACTGACCATCCTATTTCTTGTTACTGCTTTAGCGTTCCTACAACCCTCTTTCCCTGTTGCACCCTCTCCCGCACTTCTTCATCCATAGTTCCACCTTTACTCAACACACTGCCCAGATACTTAAATGAGCTGACAATCTCCATAGCCTGACCGTTCAACTTCACCTCACACTCTGTGGCTTCACCCCTTTTGAAGACCATAACCTTGCTCTTACCTGCATTTACCTTCAGATTCTGTTTTTCGCACACTGTTCTAAACACATTTACCAGACCCTGCAACTCCCATTCGTTATCGCTCATCAGAACTGTATCATCAGCAAACAGCAGTACAGGTAGCTTCCACTCATTTCCCTCCCTTATCAGTGATACACCAACATCCACTGCTCTTCCTTGTACTTCTTTCATGACTCCATCCATATATACAGTAAACAACCAAGGGGACATCACACACCCCTGTTTCAACCCAACATTCAGGTCAAAGAACTCGCTCTGCTCATTCTCCACACATACTGCCGCCTTTGCACCCTCATACATGCTCTTCACTGCTTTCAGCAACTTGCTATCTACTCTGTATATTCTAAGTACTTTCAACATACCTTCTCTATCCACTCTGTCATAGGCATTCTCCAAGTCCATAAAGGCAACATACACCTTTTGTTGCTTCTCCAAATATTTCTCCACAACACAATTCAGGGTGAAAATCTGGTCTACAGATCCTCTTCCCTTCCTAAAACCGCACTGCTCGTCACCTATCCATTTCTCCATTCTCACTCTCACTCTCTCATTCACTACCCTACTGTACACCTTCCCTACTTCGCTAAGAAGACATATTCCTCGGTGGTTACCACACACTCCTCTTTCCCCTTTACCCTTATATAGCCTTATTATGCCTGTCTTCCAGTCATCAGGTGCACTCCCCTTCTCCCATGCTAGTTTGCACATTTGCCATACCCATTCAATCACTATCTCACCACCATACCTCAACATTTCGCCACACACTCCATCTGTTCCTGGTACTTTCCCCAACTTCACTCTTTCCATGGCTTCCCACACTTCTGACCTCCTGATCCCCACCTCCTCCGCCACTACTTCTCTTCTTCTCCCTCCCATGCCCCATCCAACTACGTTTGCTGGCGCTTCATTCCTTACATTTAGCAACTCATTGAAGTACTCCCTCCATCTTTCGACTCTCTCTTGCTTCTCGATTAGCATTCTCCTATTCTTATCTCTCACACCCTTACTGTTTCCCTTGCTACCTTCCCTAACTTTCTTGACTTCTTTCCAGAACAGTTTCTTACACTCCCTCCATTTTACACTCAGATTCCTTCCAAATTCCTCATCTACTCTTCTCTTACTTACAGATTCCTACTCCTATTTGTTATATAATAATCGTTGTTGTTTTTTTGTATACGCGTTTTTGCAATATATTTTGACTAATAATAGACGATTTTAAATAGCTTAGGAAGGATTTTTTGAAATCATGGGATTTAATAGATTCATATTAATTGAGATGAACTTTATCCCTTTGATTCCAAAAAGGCCTTCCAAAGCTGAGGGAAATCATCTGATATTAGCTATCATAAAATGGATAAAACGTGTTCGTGAAGTGAAAAGATTAACATAATTATATATTCAAACTTCCTCCGGAGCTTTGCTACGAAAATATATGTATAACTAGACCTTCACAAATACTGCAGCACCCATATCATAAACAAAAAGTTTAGTATCTCATTTGGGTTTGACGCGGCTTCAAATGGGGGTGTACCTTCTATGACTCACGACTGTACTTATGAGAGAGAGAGAGAGAGAGAGAGAGAGAGAGAGAGAGTAATCTTGAGACTAACTAGATCCACAGAATGAGGTTCCCCCTCCTGTTTCACTCCCACCTCCTTCAGAAACATTAAATAATATGTTAATGCAGACTCGCATGCACTTACAGGATTAAATATACAGGATATGCAGGTCTTTAAGCAAAAAATCTCTCTCTCTCTCTCTCTCTCTCTCTCTCTCTCTCTCTCTCTCTCTCCTTATAAATTAAGCCCGTTTTATACACCTAACCTTAATTACCAATAATACCAAGACGTCATTTTAATCACAAAAACGCACAAGCCGCCAAACCAAAATTGCTGAAAATGAATATCCAAACAATGTAAGTGTACCTACCCCTCATTAACCCCTTCAGTATGATGACGTTATATATATATATATATATATATATATATATATATACATCTACACTTATATATATATATATTCTTTTTTTTTTTTTTTTTTTTTTTTACCTTTCATCCTGGACAAAATTAAACTGTTGTATGCAGCCCCTTCCATACCGGCGACGTCTTCTTAATTTTAGTTTAGCTCTATTTAGACAATTATGTGCAGTTTAAGAAGGATCTGTGGTAGCATAATGGGTTAAGTGAGGTAGTTGTTCGAAGCCTATTCATTGCTGGAATCCCTTTTTAAGCTGAATAAAATTGTCTAATAGTGGCCAGCTATAAAGTTAACAAGACGGCACAGGTACTGAAGGGGTTAAGGGAGCCCACCTCGCTGTTGTTCTCTTTCTCTCCCTCTCTCTCTTTGGCTTGTATCCATTTGGCCCCATTCAGCTTACTGTTTTAAGAAGTTTACCCCAATTCAGGTGTCAATATTTTCCTGGCGAGCGGTAGCGAGCCAGCATACAGTTTTTTTGTTTTGACAGCAAGCTAAATTTTTACATTTTTCGATGGAAAAAATGTCTCCGGTGAAGCCGGATTTCTCCATACAATGCTGGCTCGCTATTGCTCGCCAGGAAGAAATCGACACATGGATGGGGATAAATGTCTTAAAACAGTTGTCTGAATGGGGCCGAATGGATACAAGCCAGGGAAAGAGAGAAAAGGAGAGAAAGATTAATAAAAAAACGGTGACCCCCTTTAAGAGGACTTATATTATTGCCAGAGGTTATTGAGAGAGTCATTTCACCTTCGCGTCCTAAAGGTTTCCTACAATATAAGCTTAACATATAATTTAACCCGTCCAGTACCAGGGATGTCTTTTTCATCATAGTCTGGCATCTATTAGACGATTTTATTTAGCTTAGGTAGGACCTCTAGCAATAATAAGGCTTCAAACTACCTCAACCAACCCTTTTAACAACCACAGATCCTTCCTAAACTGCATAATATAGTCTTAATGTAGCTAGAATAAAATATAACATATATCGCTGGTACTCAAAGGGTTAATGATAACCACAATAAGTCGAAGTTACATCATTGTGTGTGAAAGTTAACTTGCAGAACTCCGAATAACTTGAGTGTGTGTTGAGTATAATGTTGCAAAGTGTGTGTTGAGTATAATGTTTCAAAGTGTGTGTTGAGTATAATGTTTCAAAGTGTGTGTTGAGTATAATGTTGCAAAGTGTGTGTTGAGTATAATGTTTCAAAGTGTGTGTTGAGTATAATGTTTCAAAGTGTGTGTTGAGTATAATGTTGCAAAGTGTGTGTTGAGTATAATGTTGCAAAGTGTGTGTTGAGTATAATGTTTCAAAGTGTGTGTTGAGTATAATGTTTCAAAGTGTGTGTTGAGTATAATGTTGCAAAGTGTGTGTTGAGTATAATGTTTCAAAGTGTGTGTTGAGTATAATGTTTCAAAGTGTGTGTTGAGTATAATGTTTCAAAGTGTGTGTTGAGTATAATGTTTCAAAGTGTGTGTTGAGTATAATGTTGCAAAGTGTGTGTTGAGTATAATGTTTCAAAGTGTGTGTTGAGTATAATGTTGCAAAGTGTGTGTTGAGTATAATGTTGCAAAGTGTGTGTTGAGTATAATGTTTCAAAGTGTGTGTAGAGTATAATGTTGCAAAGTGTGTGTTGAGTATAATGTTGCAAAGTGTGTGTTGAGTATAATGTTTCAAAGTGTGTGTTGAGTATAATGTTTCAAAGTGTGTGTTGAGTATAATGTTTCAAAGTGTGTGTTGAGTATAATGTTTCAAAGTGTGTGTTGAGTATAATGTTGCAAAGTGTGTGTTGAGTATAATGTTTCAAAGTGTGTGTTGAGTATAATGTTGCAAAGTGTGTGTTGAGTATAATGTTGCAAAGTGTGTGTTGAGTATAATGTTTCAAAGTGTGTGTAGAGTATAATGTTTCAAAGTGTGTGTTGAGTATAATGTTGCAAAGTGTGTGTTGAGTATAATGTTTTTTTTTTTTTTTTTTTTTTTTTTTTTTTTTTTTTCTATATTCCAACTTACTTCCTTTCGGGCATAGGCTGAGAGCCTTAACATTCACCGCTTTACAATGAACAGTGAAGCCCGTGAGGTCTTGTTCCAGTCTAGGGAGTGAGACATGTGAAGCACGTAGAGTACAACTAGCACCTGCAATCTTGCCTTCACATGAGGCACGGTGCTCACTCATGGCCCGAAACGACCCCATCTCTGAAGCCACCTCGTTCCCGTGCTTCACTGTCTCACCCCCTACACTCGGACTCTCACACTTACACACACACAACGCCACCTGTTGAGTAGATAACTCACCAGGCATTGCACCCCTATAGCATATTTTGAATATGGGAATATTCATGCAGTGCTATTTAATCAGGGAACAATGAGGGTATTTTATTGACGTTTCGGTGGGCTTGTGGTAATGCACTGATACCAGGTACAGCACAAATTCCATCCCAATAATATCTTCCCATTGATACATCGGGATTTGAACCCGGGACCTTTGGATTACCAGGCCAGTGGCAATACCACTCCACCACACCTCCACACCTTGCAAAGTGTGTGTTGAGTATAATGTTGCAAAGTGTGTGTTGAGTATAATGTTGCAAAGTGTGTGTTGAGTATAATGTTTCAAAGCGTGTGTTGAGTATAATGTTGCAAAGTGTGTGTTGAGTAAAATGTTGCAAAGTGTGTGTTGAGTATAATGTTGCAAAGTGTGTGTTGAGTATAATGTTGCAAAGTGTGTGTTGAGTATAATGTTGCAAAGTGTGTGTTGAGTATAATGTTGCAAAGTGTGCCATTTGTGGTGTGCGGAAAACCACATCCCCGCCGTACTTGAGATTTATTGCATGACTTGGAGAACATTAGTCAGTAGTGTGCCGCCGTCTGGAAGCAACTCTAGCAGGCTTTGTTTGTTGATGTGTGCTAAACTATCTTGCCTGCATAATGATTTACAATTAAGGGCAGATTTCCACTTGAGGGATTTTTTCTTGACTCCTTTCTCCCTCATGTTTAGCCTCATTGTTTTTCTAATTTTAAGACGTTTGCCCCATTATTTTCATGATTTTAAGAACTTTCAACCCATTCCTGTCAATGTTAAGACCTTTCGTGCCATTTAGGTGTCGATTATATCCTGGCGAGCGATAGCGAGCCTGTAATTTAAGAGGAACCGGCTTTCAGCCGGGACATTTTTCTACCGAAAAATATACAAATTTATCTTGAAATGGGCACAATGGGGTGTAATCTTAAGCTTGAAGGATATCTAGGGACCAAACTAAAAACCTCCCCAGTTTATGTTTTACAATGTACAGTACAAACAAAAATAATGAATAGTTCGCCAACAATCTCACTCATACGCGGGGTAATACTATGTTTCTGTTCGGGCTCTGTCTCGAGTCGGCCACACCCAGAAATGGGGTATGTGCCTGAGTATATACATACATACATACTTGTGTGTAGATTAGTAGTATGGCATGGGTAGATAATTAAGATAATAAGACAAGATATCATTAACTCGGTACCAGTCGAAGAATAATCCTGATGAAAGACAAAATACAGTGAGGGATGCAGTACAAATGAACCGTGAAACAGACAATGTAGTTAATGGGGATGTACAATCAAACCCTGTTAGAAAAAATGCAGGTAATAACAATCAACAACTGCAGCCTGCAGAAGAAAATGCAGGAATCCATAATTCGCAAGACAACAGAGGTGCAGAACAATATAATGAAAATGGTGTAAACGAAGATAATGAGAGGGAGATTATCGAAACTCATGAACAGAAGGAACGACCTCGTAATGTAAACATGAATGGTGGCGAATGGATGGGACATTCTGGTGACAGACTCCCAGCATTAGTGAATTAAATTTATACAGAAGTGATACAATGGCAATATAATAAGTTTGAACTACTGATTTGTGAGGCAGCAAAAGACATGCTGGGGGAACTCAGGCGTATGATCCTATATTATGTTCAGGATGCCCCTTCGGCGCACGTGGCAATCAAGATAGCTTCTTTCATTCCTCAGTTGTTCCTTCAAAGAAAAAGACCAAAGGCAAAACTGAATGAGAACACTAAAGCGCTGAAACAGAATGGAGTGGTGGAAAAACGGGGAGTTGGACAAAATTCTTAGCCAAGTACAATCAATCCAGCAAAGACTTAAAACAAAACAACGAAGAAAGAGGAAGCCAGATGATATGGCACGATCAGTGGGAAATAGCATGAGGATTGGTAAAGTGGCACAGGCAGTCAGAATGGTCACTGGGGAAGCCTCAAGTGGGGTGCACGAAGTGAATCAAAACATCTTGGACCAGCTAAAAGAGAAACAACCAGAAGCAAAACCAGCAAGTGATGAGGCCAAACTAGAAGGGGAATATGTTCCTCCAGACCCGGTGATATATGAGAATATTACAGGAGACCTCATATGGAGAAAGGCACTGAAAACACAGGGAGGGCCAGGTCCATCAGGTATAGATGCTAAGACTTGGAGGATCTTTCTAAATTAAAACAAGTTTGGTTCAGCCACGAGTTACCTTTGTGAAGCAATAGCAATGCATGCAAAGAAACTCGCATCATCACCATGCTTGAACATAGAAGCTCTGACAGCATGTCGCCTGATACCTTTAAATACGAATCCAGGAGTTATACCAGTAGGCATTGAGGAAGTTCTTAGAAGGATTATAGGAAAAGCAATCTTGTACTGTATGTATTTGGAAAAGATGTACACAGAGCAGTGGGCAACTTACAAGTATGTTCAGGACAGCAAGCCAGAGGAGAAGCAGCATTACAGGCAATGGGGAAGGTGTATCATGAGGAAGATTGTGAAGCGGTTCTGCTAGTGGATGCAACAAATGCCTTTAACACCATTAATAGGGAGGCAGCTATTCACAACATAAAGATCAAATGCCTGAGCATCGCAAAATACATAGAAAACACTTATAAGGAGCCAGCTAACCTGTATATAGTGGGAAGCACAAAGAAGGAAGAAATTAAAATTCTCAAATCAAATGAAGGAACAATGCAAGGAGATCCAGTGGCAATGGCAATGTACGCTCTGGCACTATCTATTCTGCAGCAGAAAATAAAACCTTAGGAAACCTGAGTGAAACAAGTGGCATATGCTGATGACCTCACAAGTGCAGGAAGAATAAGGGATCTCAAAGCATGGTGGCAGAGAGTACAATCGGTTGGCTCAGTCATTGGGTACCATCCTAATGCTAGTATATCTGTACTAATTGTGAAAGAAGACCAGTATGAAGAAGCGGTGCAGATTTTTGATGGGACTGGAGTGAATATTACAAAGGAGGGTCAATGCCATTTGGGAGCAGTAATAGGCACAGAGGAATGCAGGACAGTCTATGTACAAAAAAAGGTAGGAGAATGGGTAGAGGAAGTGAGAACCCTGGTAGATATTGCGAAATCTGAACCACATGCTGCATATACTGCCTTCACATATGGTGTTAAGCACAGATGGACCTTTCTTATGAGAAACAGTACCTGACATTGGACCGATGCTCCAACCACTGGAAGAAGAAATCAGAAAAGCATTCATACCTGCTTTAACAGAGAGGCAAGGCATCACGCAAGAGCTAAGAATTCTATTAGCTCTTCCGCCAAGGTTCGGAGGTATGGGATCATAAACCCAGTGGAGGCTGCGCCTTGTGAGTACCAAAATTCCCTTAAACTTACTACGTCTCTGACAGAAAAAATACGGGAGCAAAATGAAAATGATGAGGTGGACGAAGATGAACAACGAAATGCAAGATATGAAATAACAAAGAGCAGAGAAGAGAGACAGAAACATAGCCTAGAACAAATTAAGACGGAATGTAGTGAAAAACTGAAAATGAGAGTGGAGATGGCACAAGACAAGGTGGCATCAAATTGGCTCACTTCATTAAAAATAAAGGAAAAAGGCTTCAGAATTCAATGATGCCGTAGCCTTAAGGTATGGGTGGCCAGTTTCGAACCTGCCGCTGAAATGTGCATGTGGTGAAATAAACAACTCAGACCACTGTATGACCTGTAAGAAAGGAGGATTCATCTGTATCCGGCATGATGAAGTACGAGACATCACTGCACAAATGCTGGATGAGGATGCCATGATGTCAGAATCGAACCGGACCTTCTGCCTATGGACGGACAGCGCTTTTGCCAACAATACTGCAAATACTTCAAATGAAGCAAGAGTGGACGTAAGTGCTCGAGGTTTATGGACGAGGGGACAACAGGCTTTTTTCGACATCAGAATCTTTAACCCAAGAGCACAAACATTTCGTGAGCGAGGACTCAAGGCGGCATATTTGAGAAACGAAAGTGAGAAGAAACGCGCTTATGAAGACAAAATTGTGAACAGGGATCAAGGAAGCTTTACTCGTCTGGTCTTCTCATTGTCGGGAGGAATGGGACCATCAACCACAATCTACCACCCACCAACTTCACCAATGATTAATATAATGGTCAGGATAGTCGAGCAGCCATAGCTCAAGACATGTCTCAGTTAATGCTCGCGTTCATCCGATAGTATATCCCCCTATGTCATGACATACTGAACTACTATTTAAGACCCAAAACCAACTAGTTCATCTGTATCCCTACCCACAGGTGGCAGGATCACCTAAGCGGCTCTACGGGACCAAGAGAAAGGACTCCGCTATTAACACTTCAGCCACCAGTGCAAGTATCTCCAGACCTACCCAGTGTTAGAATAGGAGTGTGATAAAGAGTTCTATTGCCAGCAACAAGAGAATTTGACAGTGAAATTAGATGAAACCTACAACAAGATCAACGTCCTCACCATGAAGCTGGAATCACTCCAAGAGTTTGTAACACTCAACGTTGGAGTACCACAAACTTCAATTGTCACCGCAACTCCAGCAGCCACCTACGCCCCAACGTCAACTGCCAACAATTCAACGCCTGCAGTAGCCATTTCATCTGATGGTTCCGATACTCAAGAAACAAATAGTAACTCTCTTCCCCCTCAAGACAACTTCCGTGTTGTTAGGAACAACGTTTGCCCCAAGACCAGGAAACCCATACCGATTATCGAGTGTCAAAACCGCTTCCAGATACTCGCAGACTCAGATGACGAAGCGGAAATAGAAGAAGTCCGGCTCGTGGGAGACTCGATGATACGTGGTCAGCTCACAGAGTTTTGTGCCAGAGCACCTAAGACCAGGAAGCGTTTTTGTATCCCTGGTGGTGGTGTGGACGACGTAGTTGCTGCAGTTGACGAAGTATCTAAGCTGGCCCCTGCTAATACAATGTACGTCATCCACGTTGGATCCAACGATGTACAGCGAACCCGGTCGGAAGATTTGCTTTTAAAGTACCAGCAGCTGATCAAGTCGTTTAAGGAGAAGTCATCAAGGATCATCGTCTCAGGAATCGTCCCCCGGCTTGGTGTAGAGAGCCGATTTTACAACATAGGCACCAGCACAAATCGTTGTCTAGCAAACCTCTGCAGGAAGGAAAACGTGGGATTCGTCGACACCTGGGACAATTTCTACTACGATGACTATTTGTTTTCGGACGATGGAGTTCATCTGAACCAGGTGGGAGCAGCACGTTTTGGGCGTCTTCTCAACGATGCGGTGAAGGATTTTCGGAGAAGAAATCGACTCAGCACAGGACAACCAGGAAGGAGGACCGAAGACAGCGAGGGCGGCAACCTGCGAAGGAATTAAATGCTAATCTGTCAAGAACCGCGAATTTGGATAAAGCTCCACCAACACGACCCAAATTCAGAACCGCCAGGGATAACGACCAAGGACCGATGTCAGCCATGAATGTAAATGTAGATCCGATCAGAACCAAAAATTTGATTAAAGAACGTTCTGTGAGTTCTAAAACCGCAACTTTAAAGGTTTTCTATGCAAACGCTCGTAGCATACGCAATTAATTTTCAGATTTAGAGGAACTAGTGTTTACTGAAAATTATGATGTGATTGGTATAACAGAATCTTGGCTCAATACAGTAGATAGAGACATTTTAGCAGAGTATTCACTTCCCGGTTATGTAATGTTTGAGAAAAGCCGAATAAATAAAAATGGAGGTGGCGTTTTATTTTATATCAAAGAAAGTCTTAACCCGACCCTCTTGTCAAAACCTCAAATTGTGAACGTCGACACATCATTTGTGCTAATAAAGAATAATAAAGGTACAAAACTAGTACTTGCATTAATATACAGACCTCCAGCTCAATCAGTGCAAACTGACCAAAGAAATTTATGAACAAATTGCAGATGTAAGTAACTCGCAAGATACCGTATTTTTTGGCGACTTTAATTTACCTGTGACCAAGTGGGGCGATACTCTTACTTCACCGTCCGGACATGACTTGTATACGAACTTGCAAGAGAGTTCGCATTATCAATTTGTTCGAACATCGACCCGTGGTAATAACGTTCTTGACATTGTACTTGCAACAAAAGAAGAATTAATAGAGAATTTGAATGTTGGTGATGAATTCAGTAACAGCGACCATCGTACGATAACTTTCACTTTAAACTTTACTAGTAACGAACCAAACAGTAGCATCGAAAAAGTCCCTAATTTCAAGAAAGCAAACTTTCATAAACTTAGAGCTATGTTTAAAGAAATTGACTGGAGCTTTTTAATTAACAATAACGACATAAATACATCTTGGAAGTTATTCGAAACCACTTACATAAAAGCAGTGCAAGACTGCATACCATCGAAAATACGGCGTCCAGGCCATAATAATAAGCCCAAATGGTGGAATAAAGATATTTCAAACTGCCTGCTTGCTAAAAAAATTGCTAATGATAGATTAAAATCCTCACAAAATGACGAAGAACGGGTGAAATTTGTAGAGCTACGACGCAAAGCCAAAAAGTTAATTAAGCAAAGTAAAAAGACCCTAGAGTTACATATTGCGAATCAAAGTAAAACAAACCCGAAAGAATTCTATAGTTATATCAGAAAGAAAAAAATAGTTACTTCAACTGTTGGACCGTTAGTCGATGAAAATGGAGAATACACCAAAGACGAAGTACAAATGAGTAATGCCCTCAATACCTTCTTTGCATCAGTTTTTACAACAGAAGACCTCAGTGATATCCCTACACCATCGCCGATTCAGATTGATAATTCAGATGTTCTAAGCAATATCACCGTTACAGAGAGAGAAGTATTGAATTGTTTAGATAAACTCAAGGTAAATAAAACGCCTGGACCTGATACAATCTCGCCTAGAGTTCTAAAGGAAGCTAAGGATGAGCTCTCCAAACCACTGACATTACTATTCAATAAATCCTTGCAGTCTGGAACTATGCCTGATCAGTGGAAGATAGCCAACGTAACACCGATATTCAAAAAAGGCAGCAAATCCCGACCCAGTAACTATCATCCAATTAGCTTAACCTCAGTTGTATGTAAAATGCTAGAAACGGTCATAAGAGACAGACTCGTAAATCACTTAGAGGAAAATAACATGCTTAAAGATACTCAACACGGCTTTCGTAAAAAACGTTCCTGTTTAACAAATCTCTTAGACTTCTTCCACGATATCCTCAACCTCTACGATGAGAGTAAAGCTGTAGATATTATATACCATGATTTTCAAAAGGCCTTTGACAAAGTTCCCCACAAACGTTTACTGCTAAAACTAAAAGCGCATGGAATACAAGACGGTGTGTTGAAATGCATAGAAAATTGGCTCAGCGACAGAAAGCAAAGAGTAGTCATAAACGGTAAGGCATCTAAATGGACCAATGTAAGTAGCGGGGTACCCCAGGGATCGGTACTAGGACCAATTATCGGCGACTCAGATTCAAAAGAGTTTATTGAGGCGGTACAGGATAGTTTTTTATTTCAATTCATAGACTCGCCTACTAGAGGTAATAATATCCTCGATTTAGTTCTCAATAATAATGAACAAATGATAAATAATGTAGAGATAGGAGACCAACTAGGAAATAGTGATCATAAATCAATTTATTTTAACATACAATGGACAGGAAAGGCTAAAGAGAATACGACACTTATCCCAGATTTCAGAAAAGCCAATTATGGTGGATTAGGACGAGCCTTAAGAGTCGATCCTATGGTTAAACTATTAAGTGGACCCAGGTGCGCTAATGAACATACTCTCTCTCAGATACCTGTCTTAACTCAGGATAATTTGACAGCTACATATAATAATTTTATTTCTTCACTCCACAATGCGCAAAATAAATATATCCCCAAAAGAAAATTTAGATCAACACAGAACCAACCCAAATGGATGAATAATAGACTATTAGACCTTCTAGGAAAAAAGAGAGGAATATATCGAAAAATAAAGAAAGGCGAAATTCACCTACTTGCTTACTATCAGAATCTATCAAGAGAGGTTAAAAAATGTATAAGGATAGACAAAAGAAATTATGAAATCAGGATAGTCAATGACTCAAAAAATAACCCTAAGGCTTTTTTACCAGCTATATAAATCTAAAGTTAGAGATAAAATAGGCCCCCTTAAAACTTCGATAGGAGAAATGACAGAACATGATTTAGAAATGTGCAGTACATTAAATAGTCAGTTTCTATCCGTTTTCACTAATGAAAATTTGGCACAGATTCCAGAAGTCCGTAAGGTATATAGAGATAGTATAGAAAATAGGTTAAGTACGGTTACTATAAGTAGAAATGATGTGCTTAAGGAAATTGACAGACTGAAACCTCAGAAATCGCCTGGTCCCGATGAGGTATATGCCAGAGTATTAAAAGAATGCAGAGATGAGTTAAGTTACCCATTAACATTTCTTTTTAACAATTCATTAGAAACAGGTATAGTTCCAGAAGCTTGGAAGCTTGCAAATGTAGTTCCGATTTTCAAAAAAGGTGATAAATCAATAGCATCCAATTACCGTCCCATTAGTCTCACTTCAATCATAGGAAAGCTACTAGAGTCAATTATTGCTAGGAAAATGAGAAACCACTTAGAAACATTTAACTTAATCAATTCTTCTCAGCATGGATTCACACAGGGACGTTCTTGCCTTACTAATTTGCTTAGTTTTTTTCTCAGAGGTATATGAAGCAGTAGATAATGACAAGGCATACGATATTATATATTTAGATTTCAGTAAAGCTTTCGACAGAGTCCCTCATGAGAGATTGATGAGAAAGGTTGAGGCACATGGAATAGGTGGGGCGTTGTTGGGATGGATTAGGTCATGGATAATTGGTAGGAAACAGAGAGTCAGCATAAATGGTACCAAGTCAGAGTGGGGAGCAGTCAAAAGTGGTGTCCCCCAGGGATCGGTATTAGGTCCCCTGTTGTTTCTTGTATACATAAATGACCTAGATTTAGGTATAACTAGTAGGATAAGTAAATTCGCAGACGATACTAAAATGGGGAGATCAATTGATTCAGATAGCGATATAGAGTGCCTCCAAAGGGATCTAGATACCTTACATGAATGGTCAGTAAATTGGCAGATGAAGTTTAACATTGACAAATGCAAGGTATTAAAGATAGGGAAGATGCAAACAAATGTTAAATATAAACTAGCTAATTTAGAATTAGAAAATTCAGACTGCGAGAAAGATCTAGGTGTGTTTGTTAGCAATGATTTGAAGCCTAGAAAACAGTGTATAGGCGTTCGTAATAAGGCAAACAGGATTCTCGGGTTCATCTCTAGGAGTGTGAGTAACAGAACTGCTGATGTTATCTTAAAACTTTACTTGTCATTAGTGAGACCCCATATGGATTATGCTGTCCAATTTTGGTGTCCTTATTACAGAATGGACATAGATTCATTGGAGAGAGTACAGCGTAGAATGACAAAAATGATCCATAATATTAGAAATCTTCCGTATGAAGAAAGGTTGAAGAAATTAGGTTTACATTCGTTAGAGAGACGCAGAGTTAGAGGGGATATGATAGAGGTGTTCAAGTGGGTTAGTGGGATTAACAAAGGGGACATGACAAATGTACTAAAGCTCAGTGATAGCGAAAGAACTCGTACCAATGGTTTCAAATTAGATAAATTTCGTTTCAGAAAAGATATAGGCAAATATTGGTTTGGTAACAGAGTTGTAGATGGGTGGAATGGACTACCAAGTGCTATAGTGGGATCTAAAACTGTAGGGAGCTTTAAGAAAAAATTGGATAAGCATATGGACGAGAAGGGTTGGGTGTGAAGGGGGATCAGCCGGGTTGGGCCAATCAGCGCTCTGCAGACCCCCATAATC
This sequence comes from Paralithodes platypus, assembly GCA_032716605.1. Lineage (NCBI taxonomy): Eukaryota > Metazoa > Arthropoda > Malacostraca > Decapoda > Lithodidae > Paralithodes > Paralithodes platypus. The sequence continues at coordinate 12,383,758 of CM064571.1, forward strand.
CTGCGTTAATCTCTAACCGTTTTGGTAAGATGATCCTCAGGGTATTAGAGTGTTGAGCCTATAATTGGGCTTTGTAATTGATTTGGGGTTGTGTGGGACAGGGATCTGCCTTGCTTAGGCCAATCAGCTTTCTGCAGACTCCCATTTTCTTATGTTATGTTCTTATTATCTTTCTAATTTACATCAACGACATGGATGAGGGTCTCACCTGTACAATCTCAAAATTTGCTGACGATACAAAAATTGCAAATAACGTACTCTCAAAAGAACAAGTTGACGATTTGCAACACAATCTAGATAAATTGTCACATTGGGCCCAAATTTGGCAAATGAGTTTCAATGCGGATAAATGTAAAGTACTACATATCGGATACCTAAATGAGAAAGCAAACTATTCGATGAATGGCACTCAGCTTAAGAATGTAAACAGAGAAACCGATCTGGGAGTAACAATATCGAGTAACCTAAAACCGAGTCAACAATGTTCAGAAGTTGTTAAGAAGGCAAACAAAATAATTGGCTTTATAGGCAGATCATTTGAGCATAAATCCAAAGACGTAATCCTAACCCTTTACAATTCCTTAGTCCGCCCTCTTCTGGAATACTGCGTTCAATGCTGGTGCCCTTATTACCAAAAAGACATAAACAAGCTAGAACGAGTTCAACGTAGAGTTACCAAAATGATACCTAGCCTAAAGAACAAACCATACGAAGAGCGTCTTAGAGAATTAAATCTATTTCCTTTAACCCAGCGCAGATTAAGAGGTGACTTAATTCAAGTGTTCAAAATCATCAAAGGCATCGACAATATGAACTGTAGTAAGTACTCTACTATCGACCAATCTAATTACACGCGGGGGAAACGGTTGCAAAATTATTGGTAAATCTTTTAACTCACACGAATCTAAGAATTTCTTCTTCAATCGAGTTGTCAACTTGTGGAATGGGCTTCCCCGAGACGTTATAGACTGCAGCACCGTTGATTCATTTAAATTCCGCCTAGACAAATATCTTGCATCAAACCCGCGACTGACCGCGTTTGTAAATGAATAACTTTATTTTATCCTCCCCTCAGTTACTAACCCATATGTCCCCTACTAACTTCCTAGTCCTGCCACGTTAGTGGCAGGGCAGTAGTTCCCTTTCCAATGTTCCCTTACCCACTCTAAACTACTGTTTGGACACTTGATCCTCAGTGTTTTGGAGGACAAGCAGCCTAGAAGGGTCACTAGATCTGTTGTTGCTTGATTTCCTTTGTACTCCTTTGTACTTACCACACGGCAGGACCACCTAAGCGGCTCTACGGGACCAAGAGAAAGGACTCCGCTATTAACACTTCAGCCACCAGTGCAAGTATCTCCAGACCTACCAAGTGTTAGAATAGGAGTGTGATAAAGAGTTCTATTACTTCTATTACCAGTGCAAACGAAGTGTATCTCCGAAACTACGAAAGTGTTGATATAGGAGTGCTAAGAGAATTCTATAGGTCCATCTTGGATCCTCGTCCGTGCTAGACATATTTATATTGTGACTATTCTATGTATCAGTGTAAGGTGTATTATCCGTGTTGTGTATTAAGTGATTATTAAAAGTAAATTCATGTGTGTATTCAGTATTATATTTACCCTTTACGACTTTTGTGCATGTGTGTAGTTTGGCTTTAGTTTCTCCAGTCAAGCAAGAATCTACCATTGTCCAATTAAACCCCAGTAAAAAACCTGGCATAACACTCTTTGATATATTGACAAGCTATACCCTCAAATTATATGTAGCAATAAATAGTACTCTCTATATCATATTAGAAAAGCATAATACAGCTGAAGACTAAAAATATACAACAAAGCTTTACGAGAAGGCAGTTACTGTTAGCAGACATTTTTATTAGCACAAAGTAGAAGCTTCTATGAATACAAATTGGCGAACTAATATAAAATGCAAAACCCAATCCCTTGAACTGCTCCCTCTCAACACACCTGCGGACGTGTGTTTCTGCTAGGTGTGTATGTGTGTGTGTGTGTGTTTGGTGTGCACTTACTCTAGTTGTACTTACTCTAGTTGTATTGCGGGAGTGAGCATGCTCGTTATTTCCGGCCTCCTATATGTGTAGGTGTTATATGTATCGTTGGAATGGCTGTGGATGTGTGTGTAGTCTGTATTTTTAGCCAATTGGCGACATCGGAAACGAAGGCTTAGGGTGGATCTGTATGGTACCATTCTCACTATAGACGGTACCGTCTCGCCCGAAGGCTTAGGTAGCCATCAGCTTAGGTGAACCATATGATACCCATCTCGCCTTGTACCATTTTTGCCAACCCCAGATAGGACGTCACAACGTCGTCCACTTATTCCAGGTACCTATTTACAGCTAGGTGAACTGAGGCTAACACATGAAAGGAGACAAGCCCAATTTGTCTCCGCCCGGCCGGGGATTGAACCCCCGACCCCTCGTGTGTGAGACGAGAGCTCTACCTACTAGGCTACTGGTTGTGTATGTGTGTGTGTGTGTGTGTGTGTGTGTGGATGTGGGGGAGGGGGGTTATATTGCTAATGTGTGTGTGTGATGACTATGTGTGAGAGAGTTCCTATTCCGCGTTTGTGAGTGTTTAAGTTCACGTCCTTTATACTCGTATGTGTATATGTATATTGAATATGTATACATGCGCTTCTTCTTAAAAATGTGTGTAGTATTGTGTGCGTGTCTGGTTATATGTGTGTATGTGTGTGTGGTTTAGTGTGCGTGTCTGGTTATATGTGTGTATGTGTGTGTGGTTTAGTGTGCGTGTCTGGTTATATGTATTTCGCTTACGATCTTGAGGATCCTTGGGGTCTCTCACCAGCCATATCCTCACGGAAGAGAGCTTAGAGCTCGTATTGTCCGATCATCGGGTATACGGCTGAAAACATTTTTCACACACCACACACCCGGGCAGCGAGGTCACAACTCCTCGAATTACGTCCGGTACCTATTTACAGCTAGGTGAACTGAGGCCACCACGTGAAAGGAGACAAGCTCAAATTGCCCTCACCCGGTCGAGGATTCGAACCCCGGACCTCTCCATTGTGAGTCAAGCGCGCTACCACTTGCGCTACCGGTGTGTGTGTACTTACTCTAGTTGTACTTACTCTAGTTGTATTGCGGGAGTGAGCATGCTCGTTATTTCCCGCCTCCTATATGTGTAGGTGTTATATGTATCGTTGGAATGGCTGTGGATGTGTGTGTAGTCTGTATTTTTAGCCAATTGGCGACATCGGAAACGAAGGCTTAGGGTGGATCTGTATGGTACCATTCTCACTATAGACGGTACCGTCTCGCCCGAAGGCTTAGGTAGCCATCAGCTTAGGTGAACCATATGATACCCATCTCGCCTTGTACCATTTTTGCCAACCCCAGATGGGACGTCACAACGTCGTCCACTTATTCCAGGTACCTATTTACAGCTAGGTGAACTGAGGCTAACGCATGAAAGGAGACAAGCCCAATTTGTCTCCGCCCGGCCGGGGATTGAACCCCCGACCCCTCGTGTGTGAGACGAGAGCTCTACCTACTAGGCTACGGGCTGTGTGTGTGTGTGTATGTGTGTGTGTGTGTGTGTGTGTGTGTGTGTGTGTGTGTGTGTGTGTGTGTGTGTGCTCGTTATGTTTGTGGCTGTTTGTTTTGTGTTTATAAAGTACATCTTGGGTTTTACAATATTATTAATGTTCATAACTAGTACACCTAACAGCCCATTCATAAGATCTCTTTTCTGAACATAATACTTAATTTTCAAAGAATAAAATGCGGTATCGGTAATTGTGTGAGTTAATATCATAGTTACATTTGGAGTGCTCACCGATAAATGAAGGTGATGTGAAATATAACTTGCACAGAAAAGAAGAGAGCCTTTTGGATAAATCAACAGACCAACTTAGACTTGGGAATACGATACGAACATTTGTTGGAGTCGGATAAAACAAGTTAAGGGGAGGTAGACCGTTCTTCTGAATCCCCTTCTCCCTAATGTTTAGCCCATATACCCCTTGGTTTAGCCCCACTAGTTGTGAGATTATAAGGCGTTCGGCCCATTAGTTTGGCGATTTTAACACCTTTTGCCCCATTTCGTTGTCAATTTTAATACCTTTCGTGCCATTTAGGTGTCGATTATTTCCTGGCAAGCGATAGCGAGCCTGCAATTTTAAGAGGAACCGGCCTTCGGCCGGGCCATATTTCTACCGAAAAATTTAAAAATTTATCTTGAAGGGGGGTCTATGGGGTTTTTTTCTAAGCTTGATGGAGGTCTAGGGAGGAAACTAAAAAATACATCTGAATAAATTAATTAATAGACCAAACAAACGGCCAGTCTCCCCTTAACATCTGGCCAGACTAATTCAGGCAGCACTCTGTCATCGATAACTCTTTCCTAAGATGAATACAATTGTCCACATGATAGCTAAGCTATAATTAAAATTTCACCTGCCAATAGTTTTTTTCGATTGATCAAGTCCCCCCCCCCAAAAAAAAAAAAAAAACCACAATAATAATAATAATAATAATAATAATAATAATAATAATAATAATAATAAAAGTAAAATATATAAAACAATATAAAAGCAAAGAAAGAACAAGAGCAAAGCGAGCGGTAAAATGCCTCTCGTCGGTTCTCGACGGAGGCAAAACCTACAACAGTAATATATTTCCACACTTAATAAAATTCTGTAGCGAAGGTTTGCATAAACTATACAAGCAACGTTGGAACTGAAAAGATTAATCTAACTTTCTTTTACCTAATTAATTATTCATTGTCTTGCCGGAGGTACACAGAAAACGTAAATTACGTAGTTCAACTATGTCTGAAATGATTAGTTCAGGGCCGAGATACAAGATCTCTATATGCAACCCAGTTCTGGCTGTTGGTGTACAGTCAAAATTAACAGTTCGCCAACAATCTTACTCATAAACTGTATCTTTAGGTTTCTATCACTTCCATTAACCCTTTGAGCACCAGCGACGTGTTATATTAACCCTTTGAGCACCAGCGACGTGTTATATTTTATTCTAGCTTTATTTAGAGGATTTTGTGCAGCTTAGGAAAGATTTGTGGTAGTTCAAAGGGTTGGTTGACATCATTTGAAGCCTTATTTTGGTAAAGGTCCTTCCTAAGTGAATAAAATGTCTAATGGTTGCTAGAATATGATAAAAAGGGCGTCACCGGTACTGTACGGGTTAATATCACTCAAGTGTTTTTACAAGCCTGTGACTATATGGTACATCTTGTCTTAGGTTGTAGAAATGTCAAGTTAAGGGGGCGTTAAGTGGTTTTTCTGGACCCCTTTCTCCCTTATATACTTAGCCCCATTAGTTTTCAGATTTTATGATGTTAGGCCCATTAGTTTGGCAATTTTAAGACTATTCTTCCCATTTCTTTGTCAATATTTAGGCCTTTCGTGCCATTTAGGTATCAACATTTTTGCTGGCGAGCGATAGCGAGCCTGTAATTTTAAGAGGAACCAGCCTTTGGCCGGGAAAATTTTCTACCAAAAAATGTACAAATTTATCTTGAAGGGGGACCTTGGGGGTGGTGTTTTAAGCTTGATGGAGGTCTAGGGAGGAAATTAAGTAAATATATTAATACAAATATAAGTTAATAAGCAAAATAATACGCACATCCCCCATAATGATACGCACATCCCCCATAATGATACGCACATCCCCCATAATATAGATAATGATACGCACATCCCCCATAATATAGATAATGATACGCACATCCCCCATAATATAGATAATGATACGCACATCCCCCATAATATAGATAATGATACGCACATCCCCCATAATATAGATAATGATACGCACATCCCCCATAATATAGATAATGATACGCACATCCCCCATAATATAGATAATGATACGCACATCCCCCATAATATAGATAATGATACGCACATCCCCCATAATATAGATAATGATACGCACATCCCCCATAATATAGATAATGATACGCACATCCCCCATAATATAGATAATGATACGCACATCCCCCATAATATAGATAATGATACGCACATCCCCCATAATATAGATAATGATACGCACATCCCCCATAATATAGATAATGATACGCACATCCCCCATAATATAGATAATGATACGCACATCCCCCATAATATAGATAATGATACGCACATCCCCCATAATATAGATAATGATACGCACATCCCCCATAATATAGATAATGATACGCACATCCCCCATAATATAGATAATGATACGCACATCCCCCATAATATAGATTTCACACAAATTACCATCAAGGTTTTTTGGCGAACTATTAATTTGAACTGCACAGTCGCCTGCATAATGCGCTGGTACACAACTATATCATAAACTCCACACAGGGATAATTGAAGCAAGACACTGACTTGGGTATGGGTTTGAGGGTAAGGTTTAAGGGGGGTCACCGGCTTTTTTTTTCATTTTTCTCTCTTTTTATCTCTTTCCCTGGCTTGTATCCATTCAGCCCCATTCAGCCAACTGTTTAAAGACGTTTATCCCCATTCAGGTGTCTATTTCTTCTTGGCGAGCGATAGCGAGCCAGCATTGTATGGAGAAATCCGGCTTCGCCGGAGAAATTTTTCTATCGAAAAATGTAAAAAATTTGCTTGCTTTCAAAACAAAAATATATATATCGGCTCACCAGGAAAATATTGATACCTGGATGGGGGTAAACATCTTAAAACAATAGGCTGAATGGGGCCGAATGGATACAAGCCAAAGAGAGAGGGAAAGAAAGAGAAAACAAGCGAGGTGGGCTCCCATTCTTTACCGGTGACGTCTTTTTAACAATATTCTGGCTACTTCTAGACGATTTTTCCAGTTCAGAAAGGACCTCCATCAATTAACAGGCTTCGAACTATCTCACTTAACCCATTTGGATAAAATCGTTGAAATATAGCTACAACAAAAATGAAAAGACGGCCCCGGTACAGAAGGGCTTAACACTTTTCAACAGTGTGTCAGGACTGTTCAGTAACATGTGTACCACTTTCCACTGCAGACGATTGCACAGTTTCCGAGACATGATCCTGGCACAGTGTACAGTTTACTCTTTTATACTGCCTAGTTGGGTTTAGAGAAAATTTGAACAATTCTGGGATTTTTGTATATAAACAAAAATCCTATTATTACCAATAATTGTATATTTAACCCGCCCACTGCCGCCATTATTTCATCGGCTCAACGTAGCCTGTGCCGGACTGTTTTCAATTTCTTATTATCACTTATTGGATTCAGAATGTGAAAAAAAGCCCCCACCGGCACCACAGATACCACAACGTCACCAACACATGTAGCAGCCATTCAACCCAATGTATAGGACAATAAGAGAGTGCCCATCTCCAGCAGGTTTACTGTCTCACAAACTGGTCCACCAAAACGGGAAGCCAGTGACGTCAGGGCCAGTGACGTCAGAGGGCCGCCTGCTGGTCGTCCAGCTGGCAACCTACCTGCCTGCCCTAATGATACATGGGAGAGGAATCTACCTGCCACCCCCAGACCAGGACAATAAGGGTTTAATAACCCTTCCAAACCTTAGCAACAGGCCCCTCTCACCCCCAACACCACCACCTCTAAGATACACCAAGACTCCACCAAGACCACTATTTGGAATGACTATTTGAGAGGTTCTCAGAATTCAGTTACCCTACCTCAGGAAAGCTCGGCATCCCTTGCGAGGATAAAACGAGACTGGCGCAAAGAGAGTTTCAGCAACCAGCAACCTTTACTCTCCAAACAAATCCAGCAACCCTTGTTTGTCAAGCCCTCGTTCTACAACCCTTGTGAGACATCATGAAAGCTTAGCAACCCTTGCTTTCCATCAACCGAGTTCAGCATCAAATTCTCTCAGCAACTTGTGTGAGAATAAAATGGGATTGGCCCACACAGAGTTCAGCAACCCTTCCTCTCTAAATGAATTCAGCAACCCTTGTTCATCCCATCCCACGAAGAAGAAAAAGACACAAGCTGACCGGAAATCCCGCACCCAGCGCCATCCTGAGAAGAATCAGAAGAAGAAATTGAGGAAGCAGAGGTCCCCATCCCCGATGCCCGAGAAGAAGACTAAATGAGATCTAACTATCCCCGAGACCCTGGGGAAAACATTAAAATCGTTATCACATAAGTACATGAATATATTGTCTCTCATTATCAGAGTAATTTCTTGATAATTAAAAGCCTCCAAATAACACTTACATGCTATCCACAATCTTTGCTGATATATACTGATATTGCGAAATTCAAATTCACGACGACTCCGTTTACGATATTATATACATCTATACTTCTGCTTACATTTCCTCATCCACAACACCCGCCAGATATTCACATTATTTCATATTCTTACTCGGGCAACAATTATACTCCATCTCAATGTAATTCCTTCTCCGGGTTATACTTTTCTATGTATATTAAATTGTATTGTAAAATCCTCTTGCTAGACTGTCTTATTTGAATTTGATACTTTGTGTTTTGCTACCAAACCACTGATTGTAAACCTTGCCTTAAGAAATCTAGATGCATTCTGAGTTATTTATTTACCGTATGTATTCATCTATGTATTACAACAACAATAATTATTCTGTGAATAAACACTGAAGTCCATGTATCTGTACTAATCTTAGTTTCCCAGCTCATTAAGGATAAACCCATATGGAAAAGTTTATGTGGCTCAGAACAAACATATCCTAGGTGGCATCTTCTCACAACTCGGCATAAAAGGTGGAACAAATTAAATTACTAATTATGAACAGAGTATAGACAATAGAAAAGGGGCTTTCACATATTCACGATTTAGTTTCCGACACTTCACAACTAGCCCAATGGGGTGCAATCGACAGCATGGTCATGAACTAATGGCACGTGGCATGGGTTGTCGTCCCAGTGTCCCCATGTCGGCGTTGCACAAAAAAGTTTTGGTCATGTTCGAAACTTGGATATGTTGTCGTATCGTGGAAATTGTTGAGTGTCGTCATGATGGCGCTGTTGTGACATCAACATCTTACAACGTGGTGTATCACAACAATGCCAACACTCACCAATGGTACCATGGCAGTCATGAAAATGTCTGTGTGTGTCATGATGGCACTCCTCGTCATGCCGCTGTCATCCCAAGTCGTGTATCAACTTTGTCCGATAAAATTTATTATTTGTACCCATCGTGGCCCGTTGTCGTAAAGCATGCTGTCGTTGCAGGTCCATCATTGATCGTTGTGGCACCCCCTTTACACCATCATGCTATTCTGAAATTGTGGCCTTTCTGACTCCGAAGGACGTCAATTCTCGGTTTTGGGTTTGCCGTGAATGTGTGGAATCTCCTTAGTTAGTACAGGCCTAGCCAGTTATACAGTATGCCTAATTTTGTCGAGCTACAACGCTAATTGGAAGATGTGATGTAAGTGGTTTACAGGAACCTGTTTTTGTAACTATTGCACCAACAATACTCATAACATATTAGAAGTGGGAATGGTAATTACTTACGATTAGCTACTTTTTCCGAGCGATGTAATCAAATATGAACGCTATAATGTTGTATTTTATTTAACTGTTTGTATTTGCATTATATGCCAAAAACATGACTATTTGCTACATTACAATATATCATCTTTAAACCAGAGGTATGAAAAGTTACGCTATTCAAATATACAATCCCCATCGAATTGAAAGATTTAGAGAATGTTTAGGCAACTATATTGTTTTAATATATTTTTTTCCCTATTCGAAGAAAAGAACTGACAGTGTCTTGCTGTTAATTGGAGAGTTATCTCGAATTTAAAACATTGCAAGTTATTCAGAAATTTTGACCGAAATTGTAGAGGCGCCGCGAGTTCAATGGCATGTAAGTGCCATTTGAAAATCTTGATAAAATCTTTAGTAAATCGCGATTTACTCAATAAATTAAAAATGGGACTTACGTCCCTTTGGACGGGGCGAGCCTCGTATATATATACATACATAGTCCAAAGGGATGTAAGTGCCATTTGTTAATGTATTGAGTAAATCGCGATTTACTAAAGATTTTATCAAGATTTTCAAATGGCACTTAATGCCTTTGGACTCGGGGCGCCGAGTGGGGCCGAATGGATATAAGCCAAAGAAAGAGGGAGAGAAAGAGAAAAAAAGTGAGGTGGGCTCCCTTAAATATAATACAGAAAGATTCTCCATCGTTCCCTGTCCTTTTTTATTTTACATTCCTTTCTTTTCCCAGTTCGATGAGGATGGAGCAAACTTAATTGTGCTGAAAATATTTTGGAAAATAATAAAAAACTATAATATTTATATTAGTTATATGAACATTCTTTGTTATTAGACTTTTACTCAAAAAATATATACAATATATACGAATGGATAGTGACTATTCATTCGTATATATTTCTTCTCAAAGAGCTCAAGGTTTATTTGAGTAAAAGTCTAATAACAAAGAATGTTGAAGATATTCATATAAACTATTTTGCCAGTTTCGTTTATTATTTTCCAAAAGCGCTTAAACTTCAGCACAATTAAGTTTGCTCCATCCTCATCGAAAAGAAAGAAAGGAAAAAAAAAAAAAGGACGGGAGCTTTCTGTATATATTTAAGGGTGCCCACCTCACTTTTTTTCTCTTTCTTCCTTTCTTTTCCATTCGGCCCCATCAGCCTACTGTTTGATTTTGTTTTGACAGCAAGCTAAATTGTGCATTTTTCGATAGAACAATGTCCGGCGATCTTTGGCTTGTATCCATTCAGCCTACTGTTATAAGATGTTTACCCCCATCCAGGTGTCAATATTTTCCTGGCGAGCGGTAGGGAACCAACATATACTGTATATATTTTTGTTTTGACAGCAAGCTAAATTTGTGCATTTTTCGATAGAACAATGTCTCCGGCGAAGCCGGGTCTCTCCATACAATGCTGGCTCAATATCGCTCATCAAGAAGAAATAGACACCTGGATGGGGATAAACATCTTAAAACAGTTAGCTGAATGGGACCGAATGGATACAAGCCAGAGAAAAAGAGAAATGGAAAGAAAGATAAAAAAAAAAACGGTGACCCCCCTTAAGTTTGTATTATATGCGGGGGAGTGGGGTAGGGGGGGGGGGGGGGTTAAAGTTTGCTAATGATCTTCGTAATAAAAGTTACAATTGCTTCCAGAGCGAGAATCAATAGGTCTGCTTGCAGTCGTTAAGGAAGGGATTGTCTATGGGGAGAGTATCCTAATGTTTGTTTTTCTATATCCTCCATGTTGTTAACCTCTTGCTGTATTCTTACTGCAGAGGCGTATGCTATTATCCAACCTTTGAAAGTGGCAAGCGACTCCACTGGAACGGATTTCACATTCAATTTAATTATTTACACTGATTCACAGAGTGTTCTTTCTGCCATTAAAGTTTATTTCCCTGTTCACCCATTAGTTCAGGACATCCAGGCATGGCTTTATCGCTTTAGCATCTAGACACAAAATGTTTATTTTCTGTTGGGTCCCAGCTCATGTGGGGATCCAGGGCACAGAGGAGGCTGACACAGCTGCAAAGGAGGCTGTACTAGATTTGAAATGTAGTATCCGGTCGCTGATTCGGGAGAGGTGGCAGTTGAGGTGGTCTTCCCTCACTAACACTAACCAAAAACTTAAAGCCATTCATCCTTCTGTAAATCTTAGGGACTTATCACCCGTTCACTCAGGTAGACGCACGGAAGTAGTCCTCACAAGGTTGTCCATTGGTCACACATATATGACGCACAAATACATATTACATAATGCTAACCCACTGTTGTGTGCTGTGTGTGACGAGGTACCTTCTGTAAGCCTCATGCTAACCTCTTGTTGTAATTACTCATTTCCCAGATGCTCTGTAGGTTTGACTTTCCTTTCCCTGTCTGACATTCTTGGTCAAGATGCAGATGTTTTTAAGCTCCGATCTTATTTATTGGATTGCGGTATTTTTTATGATATTTGATTCTCCCGTGATTTATACTTTTGAAATTCCTCTATTGATATTGTACATGTGTTATGTAGCGCTACTTGATAACTTGATGTGTTTTAAATTTGCATATCCCTGTGATGATATTTTAAGTTTTAGATGTAGCGCTGAATGATCTCTACAGGTCCCAGTGCTTGGCCATTGTGCCTAAATCTTATCAATTCAATTCCAGATAAATTTGTACATTTTTCGGTAGAAAAATATCCCGGCCGAAGGCCGCTTCCTCTTAAAATTGCAAGCTCGGTATCGCTCGGCAGGAAAAAATCGACACCTAAATGGCACGAAAGGTCTTAAAATGTACAACGAAATGGGGCGAAAAGTGTTAAAATCGCCAAACTAATGGGCCGAACGTCTTATAATCTCAAAACTAGTGGGGCTAAACATTAGGGAGAAGGGGGTCCAGAAAAACGGTCTGCCTCCCCTTACCATTGGTTAGGGTACCTCCGAGTAGACCTTATAAGCCGGTATCACACGAGAGCTTTTTCCCTCAACATTTATCCTCACCACTGGTCTGGCAGCTTATGAGGTTAACATTCATTATATACATGTCAGCTAAGTTCATCAATCATCAGTCTAGTTTCCGATACCAGTACAAAATAAACCAGAAATGTTGCCAGAAAAATGTTGTTCATCGAATGTTGACTATAAAAGCTCTCGTGTGATACCGGCTTTACTCTCATTTGGGTTAGGTCAGCTCTCGTGTGATACCGGCTTTACTCTCATTTGGGTTAGGTCAGCTCTCGTGTGATACCGGCTTTACTCTCATTTGGGTTAGGTCAGCTCTCGTGTGATACCGGCTTTACTCTCATTTGGGTTAGGTCAGCTCTCGTGTGATACCGGCTTTACTCTCATATGGGTTAGGTCAGCTCTCGTGTGATACCGGCTTTACTCTCATTGGGGTTAGGTCAGCTCTCGTGTGATACCGGCTTTACTCTCATTGGGGTTAGGTCAGCTCTCGTGTGATACCGGCTTTACTCTCATTGGGGTTAGGTCAGCTCTCGTGTGATACCGGCTTTACTCTCATTTGGGTTAGGTCAGCTCTCGTGTGATACCGGCTTTACTCTCATTTGGGTTAGGTCAGCTTAGTTCGTTGCCGTACTGTCCACGGGAGTCACAGATATAGCCAACAATTATTTAACCCCTTCTGTACCGGCGATGTCTTTTTTCTTTTATTCTACCTATGTTTATAGGCGAGTTTTTGCAGCTTAAGGGGGGTGACCTGTTTTTGTTCTGTCCTTTTTCTATCTTTCTCTGGCTTGTATCCATTTGGCCCCATTCAGCCTACTGTTTTAAGACGTTTATCCCCATCCAGGTGTCAATTTTTTACTGGTGAGCGGTAGCGAGCCAGCATATTTTGTATTTTTGTTTGACAGCAGGCTAAATTTGTACATTTTTCGATAGAAAAATGTCTCCGGCGAAGCCGGATTTCTTCATATAATGCTGGATCGCTATCGCTCGCCAGGAAGAAATCGACAACCTAGATGGGGATAAACGTCTTGAAATAGTTGGCTGAATGGGGCCGAATGGATACAAGCCAGAGAAAGAGAGTAAAGGACAGAAATAACAAAAAGCAGGTCACCCCCTTAAGAAGAATCTATGGCAGTAAAAACGGTTAAGTGAGGTAGTTAAAAGCCTGTTAGATGCTGGAGGCTCTTTTTAATCTTAATAAAATATAAGGGGAGATGGGTCGTTTTTCTGGTACCCCTTCTTCCTTATGTTTAGCCCCATTAGTTTTCAAATTATATGACGTTCGGCCCATTAGTGTGGCGATTTTAAGACCTTTCGCCCCATTCATTTGTCAATATTAAGACTTTTCGTGTTATTTAGGTGTCGATTTTTTCCTGGCGAGCGACAGCGAGCCTGCAATTCAAGAGGAAACGGCCATGACATTTTTAACATTTACAAATGTATCTTGAAGGAGGGTCATTAGGGTATTTTTTCTTAAAGCTTGATGGAGGTAGGTCTGTGGAGGAAGCTTTAAAATATGATAAAAACATATATAAATGAGCAAATAAACACACACCTACCCCCCCCCCCCTTAAGTGTAACCTCTTATCTCGAACATAATACAACTGAGTGCTAATTTGTGATATTGGGCTAAATGCCATTCGGTGGTTCACTTTTTGGGGGATTTTTGCATGTATTCATTATTGTTCTTGTTTCCTCCCTAGACCTCCATCAAATTTAAAAAAAAAAACATCCATTAGATCCCCCTTCTAGATTAATTTGTACATTTTTCAGTAGAAAAATGTCCCGGCCGAAGGCCGATTCTTCCAACATTACAGGCTCATTATCGTTCGCCAGGGAAAAAATCGACACCTAAATAGCACGAAAGGTCTAAATATTGACGTAGAAATGGGGCGAAAGGTCTTAAAATTGACTAACTAATGGGGCAAATGGGCTTGGTGCGAATCCCTATTTTAATAATAATAATGGGGCAAACATCTTAACATCTGAAAACTAATGGGGCTAAACACGAGGGAGAAAGTGGTCCAGAAAACCGGCCCATGTCTCCTTAAAAAGGATCACTCTTTGTTTCTGCTTAATTCGTGTTTTCTTTAATTTAAGTCTTGCTAATAAGACCTTTCATAAATACCGGCCCTGATTTTAGGCATATAAAGGACTGGGGTTCTCGAAAAGGGGCTCCAGTCCTGACGTTATTCTTGCTTTACAGTGTGCTGGCTTAATAATCCTGAAGGATTGGTAGCCTCCGAAGTCCCATTTTAACTACCTATAAACAAAAATAGTTAGTTAACCCTTTGAGTACCAGCAACGTGTGTTACATTTTATTCTACCTATATGTAGGCGATATTATCCAGCTTAGGAAGGAATCTGTGGTTGTTACAGGGTTGGTTGAGATAGTTTGAAGTCTTATTATTGCAAGAGGAGCTTCCAAAGCTGAATAAAATCGTCTAATAGTTGCCAGAATATGATAAATAGGACGTCCCTGGTACTGAATGGGTTAAAATAGGACTTCAGAGGTTATCAATCCTTCTGCGTCGCTTAGTAAACATGCCTATTTTTGTATAGGCATATTTACTAGGCGACGCACTGGTCAGGCGGGTTAGAGCTCCACTACCCCGCTCTGGTGATGGCCGGGGTTTAGTGTAGTGGAATCGAGTCTTTCCAACTGCCAGTCGGGTTTGTGAGATGGATTATTATAGATGACCTTAGCCATATCTTTACCGGCGAAATCTGTTTAACTCTATTCTGGCTACTGTGAGACGATTTTATTCAGTTCAAAAAGGGCCTCCAGCAATGAACAGGCTTCAAACTATCTCCCTTAGCCCTTTATACTACCACAGATACTTCATAAACTATCTCACTTAGCCCTTTATACTACCACAGATCCTTCATAAACTATCTCACTTAGCCCTTTATACTACCACAGATACTTCATAAACTATCTCACTTAGCCCTTTATACTACCACAGATCCTTCATAAACTATCTCACTTAGCCCTTTATACTACCACAGATCCTTCATAAACTATCTCACTTAGCCCTTTATACTACCACAGATCCTTCATAAACTATCTCACTTAGCCCTTTATACTACCACAGATCCTTATTCCAACAATCAATGCTTCTATACGGGAAGCTGAACTTTCTTACATCAGACTTACATACAGTACAACTTTCCTCAACTTACATTCATGACCCCTGGTTCTTCCCTCGTCCCTCACCACAAAATCTCCCTTGTCGATCTTCTCAAAACCTTTCACACACTTAAACATCATGATCATGTCACCTCTCTCTCTCCTCTCCCTCAGCGTTGGCAGCTTTAGCCTCTCCAATCTCTCCTCATATGGCAGGTCTCTAAGGCTAGCTATCATCTTAGTGGCAACTCTCTGAACTCTTTCCAGTTTTGTATTATGTGTTATAAGGTGTGGAGACCACACCACTGCTGCATACTCCAGTCTTGGTCGTATTATTGTCCCTATTATTTTTGCTAACATCTCTTCATCTAAATAATTCAGAGCTATTCTCATGTTAGTCAACACTGCATAGGTTTCACCAGTTATTTTATTTATATGCTGTTCAGGTGACAAGCTATCTGCCAAAACTTGGGCGGGTGCCCAACCCCGAAAAGGGTTGAAATAGGGGAGCTATCCCCCCGCCAAAGGCGGCTTTCTAGGGCCTTTCCTAGCTGATGCTGAGAGGATTGGGTTCTAGTCATGTGGTGATGGGCTGGTCTATCAGAGTGAGAACTGAGCAATCTCTGCCATACCCACAGCTTACTCTGACTGTTCCTTTTACTTTTATATTTTCTAGATCTCAAGTGACGGCGTCTCTAACGTGGATTGACCTCCCAATCTACCAAGATTGGAAGCCAGAGCGTCACATTTTTTCCCTTGCCCCTCAACTTTCTCTTCATAATTGCTGAGGGACACAGGGCCCTGGGTGGGGCTTTGGTTTCCCGGGCATTTCCGCACCCTCCTCAGCTCCCCGCCATGGAGTGGCTTCGGTCACCCAGGCTTTATTGTGGTCGGTGGGGAGGGTTCTGTGGGGGCGCTCGGTTATGGCCTTGGCCTTGCTCGGGGCCTTGGGGCTGTTCGGCCAGGCAGCTTGGGAAACAACAACAACAACCACAGATCCTTCATAAACTATCTCACTTAGCCCTTTATACTACCACAGATCCTTCATAAACTATCTCACTTAGCCCTTTATACTACCACAGATCCTTCATAAACTATCTCACTTAGCCCTTTATACTACCACAGATCCTTCATAAACTATCTCACTTAGCCCTTTATACTACCACAGATCCTTCATAAACTATCTCACTTAGCCCTTTATACTACCACAGATCCTTCATAAACTATCTCACTTAGCCCTTTATACTACCACAGATCCTTCAAAAACTATCTCACTTAGCCCTTTATACTACCACAGATCCTTCATAAACTATCTCACTTAGCCCTTTATACTACCACAGATCCTTCATAAACTATCTCACTTAGCCCTTTATACTACCACAGATCCTTCATAAACTATCTCACTTAGCCCTTTATACTACCACAGATCCTTCATAAACTATCTCACTTAGGCCTTTATACTACCACAGATCCTTCATAAACTATCTCACTTAGCCCTTTATACTACCACAGATCCTTCATAAACTATCTCACTTAGCCCTTTATACTACCACAGATCCCCATAAACTATCTCACTTAACCCTTTATACTACCACAGATCCTTCATAAACTATCTCACTTAGCCCTTTATACTACCACAGATCCTTCATAAACTATCTCACTTAGCCCTTTATACTACCACAGATCCTTCATAAACTATCTCACTTAGCCCTTTATACTACCACACACCCTTCATAAACTATCTCACTTGACCCTTGGACTACCACACACCCTTCATAAACTATCTCACTTAGCCCTTTATACTACCACAGATCCTTCATAAACTATCTCACTTTGCCCTTTATGCTACCACAGATCCTTCATAAACTATCTTACTTAGCCCTTTATACTACCACAGATCCTTCATAAACTATCTCACTTAGCCCTTTATACTACCACAGATCCTTCATAAACTATCTCACTTAGCTCTTTATACTACCACAGATCCTTCATAAACTATCTCACTTAGCCCTTTATACTACCACAGATCCTTCATAAACTATCTCACTTTGCCCTTTATGCTACCACAGATCCTTCATAAACTATCTTACTTAGCCCTTTATACTACCACAGATCCTTCATAAACTATCTCACTTAGCCCTTTATACTACCACAGATCCTTCATAAACTATCTCACTTAGCCCTTTATACTACCACAGATCCTTCATAAACTATCTCACTTAACCCTTTTTACTACCACAGAGTCTTCATAAACTACCTCACTTAACCCTTTTTACTACCACAGAGTCTTCATAAACTACCTCACTTAACCCTTTTTACTACCACAGATCCCTCATAAACTATCTCACTTAGCCCTTTATACTACCACAGATCCTTCATAAACTATCTCACTTAGCCCTTTATACTACCACAGATCCTTCATAAACTATCTCACTTAGCCCTTTATACTACCACAGATCCTTCATAAACTATCTCACTTAGCCCTTTATACTACCACAGATCCTTCATAAACTATCTCACTTAGCTCTTTATACTACCACAGATCCTTCATAAACTATCTCACTTAGCCCTTTATACTACCACAGATCCTTCATAAACTATCTCACTTAGCCCTTTATACTACCACAGATCCTTCATAAACTATCTCACTTAGCCCTTTATACTACCACAGATCCTTCATAAACTATCTCACTTAGCCCTTTATACTACCACAGATCCTTCATAAACTATCTCACTTAGCCCTTTATACTACCACAGATCCTTCATAAACTATCTCACTTAGCCCTTTATACTACCACAGATCCTTCATAAACTATCTCACTTAGCCATATATACTACCACAGATCCTTCATAAACTATCTCACTTAACCCTTTATACTACCACAGATCCTTCATAAACTATCTCACTTAACCCTTTATACTACCACAGATCCTTCATAAACTATCTCACTTAACCCTTTATACTACCACAGATCCTTCATAAACTATCTCACTTAACCCTTTATACTACCACAGATCCTTCATAAACTATCTCACTTAGCCCTTTATACTACCACAGATCCTTCATAAACTATCTCACTTAGCCCTTTATACTACCACAGATCCTTCATAAACTATCTCACTTAGCCCTTTATACTACCACAGATCCTTCATAAACTATCTCACTTTGCCCTTTATACTACCACAGATCCTTCATAAACTATCTCACTTAGCCCTTTATACTACCACAGATCCTTCATAAACTATCTCACTTAGCCCTTTATACTACCACAGATCCTTCATAAACTATCTCACTTAGCCCTTTATACTACCACAGATCCTTCATAAACTATCTCACTTAGCCCTTTATACTACCACAGATCCTTCATAAACTATCTCACTTAGCCCTTTATACTACCACAGATCCTTCATAAACTATCTCACTTAGCCCTTTATACTACCACAGATCCTTCATAAACTATCTCACTTAGCCCTTTATACTACCACAGATCCTTCATAAACTATCTCACTTAGCCCTTTATACTACCACAGATCCTTCATAAACTATCTCACTTAGCCCTTTATACTACCACAGATCCTTCATAAGCTATCTTACGTAGCCCTTTATACTACCACAGATCCTTCATAAACTATCTCACTTAGCCCTTTATACTACCACAGATCCTTCATAAACTATCTCACTTAGCCCTTTATACTACCACAGATCCTTCATAAACTATCTCACTTAGCCCTTTATACTACCACAGATCCTTCATAAACTGCACAACATCGTCTAAATGTAGCTAGAATAAGAGGTTTAAGGGAGGATGGGCCGGTTTTCTGGACCACTTTCTCCCTCATGTTTAGCCCCATTAGTTTTCAGATGTTAAGATGTTTGCCCCATTAGTTAGTCGATTTTAAGACCTTTCACCCCATTTCTTCGTCAATATTTAGACCTTTCGTGCAATTTAGGTGTAGATGTTTTCCCTGGCGAACGATAGTGAGCCTGTAATGTTGAAAGCACCGGCCTTCGGCCGGGACATTTTTCTGCCGATTTTTTTTTTCAAATTAATCTAGAAGGGGAATCTAATGGATGTGTTTTTTTTTTTTAATTTGATGGAGGTCTAGGGAGGGAACTGGAAATATAATGAATACATGCAAAAATCGCCCCAAAAAGTGAACCATCCCCCCTTAAGAACTACCATTATCTTCCATTTACTTCCCGTACCTCGTCCCTGCTAATCTCTGAACCGTTTACTCTTGTCTATGATAGCTTAACACCTTTGAAGATCATGACGCGTTTTGACAGTTTATTCTGGCTATCATTTGACGATTGTATACAGTTTATGAAGGATCTGTGGGAGTTTAATGGACAAAGACGGTCTCAATTAACCCTCTGACTTCCGTATACCCTTCCTCATCTAAATACAATCGTCTAATAATAGCCAGAAAACAGAAAAGAAGTGAGGGTTAATTATTTATGTAATTGTGCATACATTTTACATCAAACATAATGAAATGTTCGACGGTCTACACCCAGTACATTTGTGGGAGAATTTGGAGGGAGGGTAATGTTGAGAAGTTGAGTGGATAGAGTGATTTTGAGAGGCTGAGTAGGGGGAATGAAGGGGCTAAGTGGGGGGTTGAGGGGCTTACTGGGGGTTGAGGAGCTGAGCGAGGGGAGTTGATGGTCTGAGTGCCCCACTCAGACCATCAATAGTTGATGGGCGTATTGGGTGGGGGTGAGTTAGGAGCTGTGGTTGAGGGAAGTTGAGGGTCTGGTTGGGGGGGGTGACGCTTCTGCATAGTAGCCACGTGCGGGCATGCGCGCGCGTCGGCTGCCCAGCCGTTTAGAAACCGGCTGGTGGCAGCCGGCCGGCAGGCTTTTCCTTAGTATATATCCTACGACAACGTAACTAATGTCTGGGATATTCTTATGTTGTTTCACAGCTTGTAGCTGCCCTTATTCTTAACCAACGCATCTTAGTATATTTTATTCTCGATAGTTGATTGTTTCATTATAATATATAAGATGTAAGTCTAGTGAGGGCGGGAGGAGACGAGCGGGAGAGAGAGACCGGCTTGGGACGTTGCTTCGCTTGCCAGCTTGGGACGAGCCTGAAACGTTGCCTATGCATTTGATTGCAACGTTAGGCTTAGTTTCGACTCACGCACGGGGTAGAGGATTTTGACCCGGCAACTGTGTTGAGTGTTGCCAAGCATGGGATGTATTCTGCATGCCTACACGGGGTCCAGACAGATTCAAGACTCAGAGCTCACCTCACTGTCGTACCCTACGGACCCCCTTGATACCTATCCCTCTCAACCCCACTTAGAAACTTTCTCTCTTACTTTGTATACCTTCTTTCCACTACTTCACCAATCTATTTAATTATCCCATCCCCTTGATAGACCTTATATCTATTATTGTATTAACGACGAGCTCTCAGATAACTAGATAGGATTTTGGGCCTTATGCAGAGATGTAATTGTTAATGAGACCTAGGAAGCTTTTTTGTTGTCTCATATTTGGTGGTTTCATGCTTGCTAGTGTGTTCTTGTGTCAGGTTAGCAGGGGCTAGACCGGAGGGGAGGCTTTTTGCGATCCTTTAAGTAAAGTCTGCTGGTGCGAGTCCCGTGGACCCGCACGACTTTACTAGGATACCCGTGGGAGTCTGGGGGCATTTTCTTGTCTGTGTCCCTGTGTGTCTAGCGTTGTGTTGTGTGAGGGCCCTTGCCTAGTCCACTCAGCACTGCGCTAGCACGTCTTGCTTTTGTTTTAGGGTCGCCAGGAGAGAGTCAGATACTTGGGATCTGAGTCTCTCAAGAGAGCACCCTTTCAATTAGAGTAATTTGGCGCACAGACCTGGGAACGTCCCTAGGCTAGAGCAGGTGGCTCAGCCCGGGTATCCGAAGCCTATATCCTTCCGGCTAGACCTCTGCCACCTGGCAGATTAACAGCTAGGGGTTTATCATCTCTGTATGCTTGTTATTGTGCCACAGTTTACCGTTTTTGTGAGCATTGTGAGTCAGGGTGTGGCTTAGAGACTCTGTCCGAGCAGGCTTGCCTGACTAAGAGTTAGAAGCACACCTGTATGTGGTTATGTTGCGAGTTGCTGCCTTTATTTAATTAGACCTATGCCATTATACACTGTATGTCCTATCACTAGTATTTATTCCTGCTTATGAGTTAAGAGTTCTCTAAATCCGTAACGTATTTTCTTTGCTAAGCATCAGATCCTACAGTAGCCGCATGCAGTTTAGAGACCCGCATCTTGTCTACCTGTACGATATTTTGAGGACTGTTTGCTTTCACCTTCTTTCACGCAGGGGTGTTTAGTTGTATTAATTAACGTAACGTTAGCCCTTAAATGTACTTTCTTCTAGTTTGTTATTAAATTGTTTTTGCAATTTAATTCCGTTATCTATCTTTTCCTTGAAGCTTTAAGTCAACTTAATTGTGTGATCTTTTATATAGCCTGCTTGACTATCAGCAGTCTATAGTGCGTGCACCTTGTAACCGAGTCATAGGATACCTTGTTGTCCAGGCAGGACTCTTGACGGTTTAGGGTGCTTTGTTGCCTGGGTTTATAGATAAGGGTTGGATCTAGCGTTTTCCGTTGTTGCTTGTTGCCGCCTACCTAGTCCAATAGAAAGAGCCCAGTGTTTATATATCCCAGGACGTAACAGGGGGGGGGGGGGGGGTTAAGAAGCTGAGTGAGAGTGGGATGTTGAGGGGTTCAGTGGGGAGTTGAGGAGCTGAGTGGGAGTGAGTTGAGAGGCTGAAAGGAGTTGAGGTTTGAGAAGCTGAGTGGGATGTGTGCGTGTTAGGGTCTGAGTGGGCGGGTTGAGGTATTTAATGGAGGGTCTGAGTGGGGGGGTTTGAGGTACTTAACGGAGGGGCTGAGTGGGGCGGTTGAGGTACTTAACGGAGGGGCTGAGTGGGGCGGTTGAGGTACTTAACGGAGGGGCTGAGTGGGGCGGTTGAGGTACTTAACGGAGGGGCTGAGTGGGGCGGTTGAGGTACTTAACGGAGGGGCTGAGTGGGGCGGTTGAGGTACTTAACGGAGGGGCTGAGTGGGGCGGTTGAGGTACTTAATGGAGGGGCTGAGTGGGAGGGTTAAGGTCTAGCTGGGAGGTTGAGGGGTTGAGGGCCTGAATTGGAGTTTGAGGGGTTGAGGACCTGAGTGGGGATTGAGGGGCTATGATGGAGGTTGAGGGTCTGAGTGGGGTGGAATTTTCGACGTGACAAGTCGAGGGGGCTTGAGGTGCTGTAAGGGAGGTGGTGGTGTTAATTAAGGAGCCGAGTCGCGGGTGAACATTTTTGAGAGTCTGAGAAGGAGTGTGGGGAAGGAGATTTTTGGAGTGGGGAATGGGAGGGATGAGTGGAGTGGGGGGGGGGTTGCTGTGCTGAGTGAGGAGCTGTTGTGTGGTAGTGAGGGGGGTTTATAGGTGTGTGCGGAGGGGAGGGGGGTTATGGAGTATCAACACATCCAGGTACCTATAACCACCTCGCCACCACAAATATAATAGAAACACCGACATTAGCCAGAGAGAACCCAATTTACCCCAAGAGAACTTCCTCGTGATTAGGTTAGGGAAGTTACCGGTACTCTTATCTCCACGGGGGTCACAAATATAACTTAAGGTTGCCAATTTCACCTTTTGTATCTTTCTCTCCCTCTTTCTTTGGCTTTTATCAATTCGGCCTCATTCACCCTACTATTTTAAGACGTTTACCCCCATCCAGGTGTCAATGTTCCCCTGATGAGCGGTAGCGAGCAAGCATATTTTTTGATTTGACAGCAAGCTAAATTTATACATTTTTCGACATAAAAATTTCTCCGGCAAAGCCGGGTTTTTCCATACAACGCTGGCTCGCTATCGCTCGCCAGAAAGAAATCGACACCTGGATGAGGATAAACGTCTTACAATAGTGGCTGAATTGGGCCGATTGGATACAAGCCAGGGAAAGAGAAAAGGAGAGAAAGATAAAAAAGCCGGTGACCCCCCTTAAGAGAGAGAGAGTGTGTGTGTGTATATTAGTGTATATTAGTGGCTAGTTTTGGTCTATATATTTAATATTTAGCTTCCTCGCGACCTTTATCAACCTTTAAAAGTTGTAAATTTTTCGGTAGAATAATTTCCCTGCCGAAGGCCGATTTCTCCTAAAATTACAGGCTCGCTTTCGCTCGCCGTGAAAAAATCGACACCTAAATGGCACGAAAGACCTTGATATTGACAAAGAAATGGGGTGATAGATCTCAAAATCGCCAAAATAATGGAACAAAAGTCTTAAAATCTCAAAAACTATTGCGGCTAAACATGAGGAAGGCTTCCCAAGCAATCATTCTCACAGACAGACGGAGTGTCTATGGGAAGCCCCTCGGGCCCTCCCTCGCTGGCGCCTTCCTCGCCCACCATGAACAACAGTGGTTAAATGACTGCCCTAATCCCTTCAAACCTTTGTTCTACCGCCGCTATGTTGATGACACATTTCTCACATTCAGATAAAAAGAACACATCCCACAATTCTTACCGTATCTCAATTCAAAGCATGGAAATATCTAATTCATTATTAATCATAATAATAATTATAATGCATGCATGTACTGTATATACTCTCGCACTTTACCCCAGGTTTTGTTTTATTATAATAATAATAATAATAATAATAAAAATAATAATAATAATCCCATACCTAGCCATCAATCAAATAAATCGGATACAAAAATTACGGGGCACATGGCCCTGTGAGGTTGACGATTGGGCAAGAGCGTACTGTAAAGAGTTTGTCGTGATTCTCCTGATACACGTAATGACAGATCAATGAGAGAGGATTGTTGGTTACCCGCCCACCTTTTGCTGCGGTAATCTCTCTCTCTCTCTCTCTATATCTCTCTCTCTCTCTCTCTCTCTCTCTCTCTCTCTCTCTCTCTCTCTCTCTCTCTCTCTCTCTCTCTCATATGCATATGTACTGTTTATCATATTTTGAAGTTATTGTTTATGTGTCTATCTGTCTGTCTGCCTGCTTTTCAGAGAATGATAGTTAATGAAATATTTCAAGATACAGTCATACATACTATACAATATATTATGGATCATTCAGTCATTAACATATTATGTTAATGACTGAATGATCTATAATAAATACTATGTTGGGCTGCCTCTCTTGTCAATACTATGTTGGGCTGCCTCTCTTGTCAATACTATGTTGGGCTGCCTCTCTTGTCAATACTATGTTGGGCTGCCTCTCTTGTCAGTACTATGTTGGGCTGCCTCTCTTGTCAATACTATGTTGGGCTGCCACTCTTGTCACTATGTTGGGCTGCCTCTCTTGTCAATACTATGTTGGGCTGCCTCTCTTGTCAATACTATGTTGGGCGGCCTCTCTTGTCAATATTATGTTGGGCTGCCTCTCTTGTCAATACTATGTTGGGCTGCCTCTCTTGTCAATACTATGTTGGGCTGCCTCTCTTGTCAATACTATGTTGGGCTGCCCCTCTTGTCAATACTATGTTGGGCTGCCTCTCTTGTCAATACTATGTTGGGCTGCCACTCTTGTCAATATTATGTTGGGCTGTCTCTCTTGTCAATACTATGTTGGGCTGCCTCTCTTGTCAATACTATGTTGGGCTGCCTCTCTTGTCAATACTATGTTGGGCTGCCTCCTTGTCAATACTATGTTGGGCTGCCTCTCTTGTCAATACTATGTTGGGCTGCCTCTCTCTTGTCAATACTATGTTGGGCTGCCTCTCTTGTCAATACTATGTTGGGCTGCCTCTCTTGTCAATACTATGTTGGGCTGCCTCTCTTGTCAATACTATGTTGGGCTGCCTCTCTTGTCATTACTATGTTGGGTTGCCTCTCTTGTCAATAAATTGTTGGGCTGCCTCTCTTGTCAATACTATGTTGGGCTGCCTCTCTTGTCAATACTATGTTGGGCTGCCTCTCTTGTCAATACTATGTTGGGCTGCCTCTCTTGTCAATACTATGTTGGGCTGCCTCTCTTGTCAATACTATGTTGGGCTGCCTCTCTTGTCAATACTATGTTGGGCTGCCTCTCTTGTCAATACTATGTTGGGCTGCCTCTCTTGTCAATACTGTGTTGGGCTGCCTCTCTTGTCAATACTATGTTGGGCTGCCTCTCTTGTCAATACTATGTTGGGCTGCCTCTCTTGTCAATACTATGTTGGGCTGCCTCTCTTGTCAATACTATGTTGGGCTGCCTCTCTTGTCAATACTATGTTGGGCTGCCTCTCTTGTCAATACTATGTTGGGCTGCCTCTCTTGTCAATACTATTGGGCTGCCTCTCTTGTCAATACTATGTTGGGCTGCCTCTCTTGTCAATACTATGTTGGGCTGCCTCTCTTGTCAATACTATGTTGGGCTGCCTCTCTTGTCAATACTATGTTGGGCTGCCTCTCTTGTCAATACTATGTTGGGCTGCCACTCTTGTCAATACTATGTTGGGCTGCCTCTCTTGTCAATACTATGTTGGGCTGCCTCTCTTGTCAATACTATGTTGGGCTGCCTCTCTTGTCAATACTATGTTGGGCTGCCTCTCTTGTCAATACTATGTTGGGCTGCCTCTCTTGTCAATACTATGTTGGGCTGCCTCTCTTGTCAATACTATGATGGGCTGCTTCTCTTGTCAATACTATGTTGGGCTGCCTCTCTTGTCAATATTTGTAAATCGAGATCAGACGGAAGTAAATGTCACGTATCTGGAGGTCTACCTCTTTGGGCAGCTCCCTTCACATTTATAGATCATCCGCTTTTCACACATTTTTTATCATATATTCTCTCCACATGCCCAAACCATTTCTTCATAGATATTTCTAATGGCCAACAATTTGTTTTGTTATCATTGGTTAATTATTCTTTGGAATTAACTCCACAAATCCATCTCACCATTGTCATTTAGTTACGTTCCTGTAATAATAATAATAATAATCTTCTGATTACTTATATAGCGCCCGTATCTCCTCCTTCGAGGATTCATTAGCGCTTGGCTTTCTTTAGTCTACCAGAGACCATTACCCATCCCCCTTGCTAATGGGGAGATGGTAACCGCCGGCTGTATCCCAGAAAAACTTTTCAATCTGAGCGGGGATTGAACGCGAGACCTTCAAGATGGGAATCAGGCACGCAATCAACTGAGCCAGCCGGACGGCTGTTAATAATCTCTCATCTTCACTGGCCATATTTCTGAAGAATAGCTCATTGCACTTCTAATACACGAAACATACACTTTCCTTCAAACGAAGCCAAAATCCTTTCATGAAGAAAAGCAGCAACACTTTCTAAATATTCCTCAGCCCCAGAACCAGATTCGGCCCCACCCTTGGAATAACAGTATATATTATCCCCCAAGTAAAATAACTTATTCACACACTCCAGAGTTTTTCTGTCAAAATGGATGCCATCTGTGATGCCACTTTACATAAGCTCTATTTTACATGCTGTACTGTACATATTCCTTGATATGTTGTCCTCTCATTGCAGAGTCTTCTGAACCCCTACACTTCTTATGCACTCAATCACATCAAACACATCATCTGATGAAGTTTTTTCTCACCTCTTTCCCACAAACTGCATATGGGATGTCAAAACCTTTTTCTTAATTTGTTCTTCCTTCTACATGAATCATGACTTCATTGATATACATGTTTAATCGCAATCCCTTATTTGCCATACCCTCCCTCTAGCTATTGAAGTAATCCTCGGCATTCTCCACTCCATCTTGCAATAAAGACCGAGTCCTCTTCATGCAACACCTACTACAGAAGACCATAAATTAACCATTTGCGAGTTTCAGGCTATTAGGAAGTTGGTGCCGTAAACATCGATATTAAACAGAAATGCAATAATAATGTACGTTTCTGATAAATAATGGTATGTTGAATTGGGTTTCATGTATTTATAAATGTACTACGACCGTAGTTTAGCTGTAAATTCTGTTAAATATCATTGTGTACAGCTCCAACTTCCTTATAGAACGAAACTCGCAAGTCGTCAATTGCTAGCCAAGGCCTCCAGGACCAAGACAAATGGTAAAGGGCTCACCCCTGAACCCTGATGGACTGGACCACCTCAAGAGTCGTGTACCCAGATACCGCCTCATTATCTCATCAACCCATCAGTCTTCAACACAAATTATTTTCATAGCCCACTGCATAACATCACTTAAGGGGAGATTGGTCGTTTTTCTGGTCCCCTTTCTCCCTCGTGTTAATCCCCATATGTTCTGAGATCAGAAGACGTTCGGTCCATTAGTTTGTCGATTTTTAGACCTTTCGACCCATTTCGTCAATTTTAAGACCTTTCGTGCCATATAGGTGTTGATTTTTTTCCTGGCGAGCGATAGCAAGCAAGAAGGAACCGGCCTTTGGTCGAGACACTTTTCTACCGACAAATGTACAAATTTATCTTGAAAGGGGGTCTAGGGGGTGTCTTTTTAAGCTTGATGGAGGTCTAGGAAGGAAACTTAAAAATAATTAAATAGATACATATATACAGTAGACCAAAACATAAGCACATACATTGTAACTGCTAAGACATGGTTGCCTATCCGCAGTTGGAATATAATACAATAAATACAATAATACAATACAACCGTGCCGCAGCAAGACTTAATTAAGTCCAACTGCAGCACCTGCACCTGCAGTATCTGCAAGCCACACCAGCCTAAGAATGCTACGAGACAGTAACATACCAACACTCTACTGTACATTAGGCAAGTTGGACTTTAGAACAGCAAAATCCTGCCACAACACGGGCCGGCCCCACCGTACTATAGTCTATTCGCCGTAAGTAGGCGATAAATCATGACCTCTAACCTCTGTAACTCAAAAAGGGCTAGAGCAAATTGGCTGTACTTTTCCACATCTATTCCTTGACTGAATCTTCCCAAATGGTAGCAATATTAGCTCGATTACTCTAGTCGTTTTTGAGTTACAGAGGTTAGAGATCATAATGTCTTGCATACTTACAGCAAATAGACTATAACACTGTGGCCGATTCTGATGTGACGACAAACAGCGCCCAGGTAAACCTAGTATATATATATATATATATATATATATATAGATTGAAGTTTATTTGTTTACAATTTTATAATAATATTGGTTGAAATGTGTTAGACCATTATTTTATTGTCATTGTAACTATGAATTAAAGTGGTGTGGGGGTAAATTGCAGCTAACTGTTCACAGCATTTGTTCCATGTACCAAGCTACAGACCAACATGGTGAAACACATACAATAGCACTGGATATATCAAAGGCATTTGATAGAGTCTGGCATCAATCCTTATTGTCGAAGATGTCACACTACGGCCTTGCATCATTAGTTCCACTAATTTCTTCTTATCTTCATAACAGAAAATTATGTGTAATGGTAGATGGCCTTTATTCTCTATTTCACTCAATAAATGCTGGTGTTCCCCAGGGATCAGTTTTGGCCCCAACTCTGTTCCTCATTCATATCAATGATCTCATATCTACCACTCATAATCCAATACATTCCTACGCAGATGACTCAACACTCCACAGTTCCTTCACATTTACCAATTCTTTCACCCAACCCGATCTTATAAATTCAAAAATAAACACTGCAATTTCTCTGAACCAGGACCTTTCTAGAATTAATGAATGGGGACAAAAGAATCTAGTTTCCTTTAATGCACAGAAAACCAAGTACATTAAATTTTCTAACCGACAGAATCTCACTGACTCCCATATATTTTTTAATGATGTAAATATTCCCACTTCCCCTAGTATTGACATTCTCGGTGTAACATTAACTACTAACTTGAGCTGGACACATTATGTTAGAAGCATTGCTAAGAATGCCTCTAAAAAACTGGGACTCCTGTACAGAGTTCGAGAATTCTTCACTGAAGAGCAGTTGGCCGTAATATATAAAAGTCATGTGCGTTCTCAGATGGATTACTGTTCACCTCTGTGGAGTGGTGGAGTGGTTGCATTGAGGCAGTTGGACAATATTCAAAATAAAGCTATTAGATTAATCAATAACCCTGCAATCACACAGGACCTTCCTACATTATCCATACGAAGAAACATTGCATCCCTTGCATTATTCTACAGATTTTTTCACAGCAATTGTTCCGAGGAACTTGCTTCAATTGTGCCGCCGCTCCACATCTTTCCCCGTAGAACTAGGGCAGCTGAGAGCGCCCATGAATTTACACTTTCTCCTCCACAATGCAGAACTTCTGCTTATCAAAATTAATTTATCCCTAGAACTACTACTCTTTGGAATTCACTTCCATCGAGTTGCTTTCCACAAACTTACAATCTACAAAAGTTTAAATCCAGTTGTTACAAACATTTTATGAATGGAGGATGCCTTTAGGCACATGGACCTTTGTGTTTTATCTGTGTTTTTCCTTCCTCCGTTCATTGTCTCTTAGAAAATAAAAAAACAAAAAAAATCATGTTTTGGCAACAATACAGTCGGCCTAACAAGTGATGTCGCGGCAGCAAGTATATTTTGATCAATAATTGGTATCACCACTATCTAAACTTTATTTCATCGTTTCGAGTGAGATATACAAACATGTTCCTACCCTTACACACCCTATTCAACATCTGACATACATTAATACAGCACACAGCAATAGGAACGTAATGATAGCGGAGTCACAAGTTATTTGGTCGACTGTACATAGCTAAATTTGTAAATAGGCAAGAGCTTAGTCCCGAGGATAGGCTCCATTTACGATGTTTAACTTTCCAGCCCCTTTGTCTGGGGGCAGAGCAAAAACTCTCCAACCACTAAAAGACAACCTCAAATTTGAATATACAAAAAAAAAAACGTTGTGTACAGAGGCATTATATTCAAAGATTAAAATCTCAAAGTTTGGTATACGTTGCATTTATAATATAATATTGATTTGCTACGATTGTGTACATATGGAATAGGTTATCAAATATTTGCTACGATTGTGTACATATGGAATAGGTTATCAAATATTAATTAGAGTAGGTTAGGCTAGATTAAGGGGAGATGGGTATTTTTTTTTTTTTTTTTTTTTCTATGTGAAAGAGGGAGACAAAAGGCATAACTGCCTGCAACGAGTGCCTCCCCCAGATTTCAAAGCGTGACATGGCCGAAATCAAGGGACGTTCGAACTAAAATGCCTGGACACACAGAGTTTGAAGCAATTTAAGTCATAGGAAGAGGGAAAGACTGATTCTGGGAGAGAGTTCCAGAGCTTAGCAGTTGAATAGAAGAAAGTCTGAGAACAACGTTTCACTCTTGGGTTGGAAAGTTGCACAGAGTAGGGATGGGATTGTGTTGCAAGGCGGGTACTACGTACCCTATATAGAGGAGGTGGTATACACTGGGAAAGCTCCGAGGAACACTGATTATTGTAGTAGCGATGGAATAGCGAGAGAGATGCAACATTGCGGCGAAGAGAGAGAGATTGCAGAGAATTGGTGAGTGGACGGGAGTTAATGATACGAAAGGCTTTCCTTTCTACTTTATCTAGGAGTGTAGTGTGAGAGGATCCTCCCCACACATGTGAACAATACTCAATAGAAGGACGCACTGTGCCCCTCTACAGAGCAAGAAGCTGCGCAGAGGTAAAGAACCCCTTGAGGCGGTTGAGCACACCCAGCTTCTGGGAGGCTGCCTTAGCGAGACTGGTAATATGGTCTTTCCAAGTGAGAGCAGAAGAAAAAGAGACACCGAGAACATTGAGAGAAGATGAAGGATTGATTTGTGTATTGTTGAAGAACAAGGGATAGTCCTCTGGGGGTTCCAGACGGGTAGTAAGATGGCTAAATTGAGTTTTGGAAGCATTAAATGCAACAAGGTTTTCTCTACCCCAATTGGAAATAGTAGCTAGATCAGAAGATAAGTATTTTATGGCTTCATTACGTTTACTTTTGAGGGACTGCTGGCTGGGGCGTTCTGGAAAACTAATTAAGTGGTGTAAAGTATAGTCATCTGCATATGAATGTATGGGACTGGTTGTACAGTTGAGAAGATCATTTATGAAAATTAGAAAGAGAATATGAGATAGGACAGAACCCTGAGGAACATCGGAGTTGATCGGATGAGGAAATGAGCGATGACCATCCACAACCGCAGCTATGGAACGGCCGGAAAGGAAATTAGAGACAAAGGCACAGATGGAGGGATAGAAACCGAAGGAGGGCAGTTTGGAAATTAAAGATTTGTGCCAGACTCTATCGAAGGCCTTCGCTATGTCTAGTGCAACAGAAAAAGTCTCACCGAAGTCCCGAAAGTTGGATGACCAAAAGTTAATAAGATATGAAAGAAGATCACCAGTAGAGCGACCCTTAAGGAAGCCATACTGGCGATCTGAGAGCAGATTATGAGAAGAGAAATGCTTAAGAAATTTGGAAGCAAGAATAGTTTCAAAAACTTTAGAGATACAAGAGATGAGATCAATTGGACGATAATTGGAGGGTTGAGAGCGGTCACCCTTCTTTGGGACAGGTTGAATGAGAGCAAACTTCCAGCAAGAAGGAAAGATGTTAGAGGAGAGACAGAGACGAGAGAGTTTGCCTAGGCAGGGGGTCAGCACGGAAGCACAGTTTTTAAGTACAACAGGAGGAACACCGTCCGGACCTTACGCCTTCTTAGTATTAAGCCCAGAGAGGGTAGAAAGTACATCTTTAGAAGAGATTAGGATATTAGGAATAAGTAGGAGAGAGGGGGGTGGATAGGGAGGAATAGCACCAGATTCATCCAAGGTAGAGTTTCTGGCAAAAGTTTGAGCAAAGAGTTCAGCTTTGTCAGAGGAAGAAGTGATGGTTGTGCCATCAGAGTGGAAAAGGGGAGGGAAAGACGAGGAAGAAACTTTGTTGGAGAGGTTTTTGGCTAGATGCCAGAAAGCTTGGGAAGAGCTAGAGTTGGCTAGTTCAGTGCATTTATTATTGATGAAAGAGTGCTTGGCAAATCGAAGAACAGATCTGGTTTGATTCCGGGCAGAAACACAGGAAGAATGAGATTCTTGAGTTTTTAGGCGTCGGTACCGTTTGAATGCTTCCTCCTTGTTGTGGACAGCAGTAGAACAAGCGTGAGTAAACCACGATTTTTTGGCATTAGACTGAGAGAAAGAAAATGGAATGTACGCTTCCATGCCCGAGAGGATTACCTCGGTAATGCATTCAGCACTCTCCGAGGGTCCTCGGCCATGGAAGCAGAAGTAATTCTAATGGAAATCAAAGAAGTACTGCCGGAGAGCCTCCCAGTCGGCAGCGCCAAAGTGCCACAAGCGCCGCCGGCTGGGAAGATCGGATGGCCGTACTGAAGAGATAGGACAGGTGACAGAAATAAGTTTTTGGTCGGAGGAGCCCAAAGGAGAGAAAAGATTGACAGTATAAGAAGAAGGGTTAGAAGTCAGAAATAAGTCAAGAATGTTGGGCCGATCTCCGAAGCTATCCGGGATACGGGTGGGTTGCTGGACCAGCTGCTCTAGGTCATTTATGATAGAAAAGACGTAGGCTTGTTCACCAGGTTGGTCAGTAGAGTGAGAGGAGAGCCATTGGTGGTGGTGAACGTTGAAATCTGCTAAGATGGATATTTCAGAGAAGGGAGAGATAGATAGAATTTGCTTATTGTTTTATGTTTTATTATTGTTTAGTTTCCTCCGTAGACCTCCAATAAGCTGTAAAAACACCCCCTTGACCCCCTTTCAAGATAAATTGGTACATTTCTCGGTAAAAAAATATCCAGGCCAAAGGCCTATTCCTCTTCAAATTACAGGCTCGCTATTGCTCGCCAGGAAAAAATCGACATCTAAATGGCATGAAAGGTCTTAATATTGACAAAGAAATGGGGTGTAAAGTCTTAAAATCGCCAGACTAATAGGCCGAACGTCTTAAAATCTAAAAAACAATGGGGCTAAACACGAGGGAGAAGGGGGGCAGAAAACCGGGCCTTCCCCCCCCCCCCCCCCTTAAGCTAGGTTGAATAATATCAGACTTGTTATATACACGAACTGTTTCATTTCGTTGAATTATAAGAGAGAGAGAGATAGAGATGCACACACCTATTCACACACACACACACACACACACACACACACACACACACACACACACACACACATATCCACACACACACACACACACACACACAGCACAGCACACCTCCAGGGTAAGCTTCTCATATATTTACATTGAGCCTCAACACACATCATATTCACACACACACACAGCACAGCACACCTCCAGGGTAAGCTTCTCATATATTTACATTGAGCCTCAACACACATCATATTCCCCACCTGCTTGACTAGACTAAGCCGCAATATCACCCAAACTTTATACACCATTAGTTTTCTTGTTCTTCAGTAGTCAACTTTGCTCAATATTGTTATCAACCTCTTTCAGATTTGTGTTGT
This sequence comes from Paralithodes platypus, assembly GCA_032716605.1. Lineage (NCBI taxonomy): Eukaryota > Metazoa > Arthropoda > Malacostraca > Decapoda > Lithodidae > Paralithodes > Paralithodes platypus. The sequence goes on from CM064571.1 coordinate 12,417,734, forward strand.
GTTCTTTATATAAATCTGTAACCAGTGATTTGTTAAAGCAGAGTCACACGAAGGCCTTTTTCCCTCAACTACCTCTTGTATAGTTGGCAGATATAACTCTAAATAGTCTCATTATGTTACCAGCTTAAATGTTCGAATACAAAAATGGTGAAACAATCTCTCGTGTCATATTCCCTTTATTGGCAAGCGATATTATCTTACTTCTTAATATCCTCTTCCATCTACTGTCTACAATTCGATACGATTTGTATTATCCTGGCAATATTATGGAACCTCTCTGATGAAAAATATGATAATGTCGGACAGGTTAGGTTAGAGTTATCCTGACCAGGATTCGAACCCACTCACTCCAGCTATTTTTGTGAGAGTTGAGCACCGTATCTACTCGACCATGAACAGATATAAGGGTGGTCAAGTGGCTACAGTGCCCAACTCTCACAAAAATATCTGAAGTGAGTGGGTTCGAGTCCTGGTGAGTATATCTCTCTCCCAACCTGAGCCACTTGCCAACCTGGAGGAAGTTAACCCCTCCAGTACTAGGGGATGCATGTTCACTGTATCCTGGCTAACATTAGACGATCGTATTCAGTTATGGAAGGCCCTCTACGAATCAAAGGTGTAAAGTCTATCTCAGTTAACCCTATGACTCCCTCGTATTAAAGTGTTGAGCCAATAATTGGGCTTTGTAATTGGGGTTGTGTGGGACAGGGATCTGCCTTGCTTAGGCCAATCGGCTTTCTGCAGACTCCCATTTTCTTATGTTCTTATGTTCTTATATTCTCACTAATCTAAATAAGATCGTTTACTAATAGCCAGATTTGAAGGAAGAAAGGTATCCTCCTATCTTGAAATAATTGTCATCTGGGACTGTTATAGGTGCTTCATGTACCACAGGCAAATATCTTCCTGCATCTGAGGTTGACCTTTATATAAATGGCTTCATGTACATGCTTGGATCTTCTGATCACTGTCTGATACAGGCCACCTGTCTATCACCTACCACACCTTCCCACTCTGAACCTGTTTTGGTGACTAAATGGCATTACGATAGGACAGACTGGGAGGGTCTTCAGGGTTTCTTTATTGATATTCCCTGGACCTCTTTCTTTTCTAATGATGCACACTCCACCTTGAGCCACATACAAGATTTTGTAAAAATTGGAATGGAAACTTTTATTCCTCATCAAAAGTACAGTAAAAGATCTAATACACCTAAATGGTTTGACCATAATTGTGCTAGAGTAACTGAACAAAAAGCAATAGCCTACAATGCATACACAAGATCAAAAACTCATGAAGCCTTTAATTACTTTAGAAACATCAGAAATCATGCCAAAACTGTATTAAACCTAACTAAATCAAACTTTCTCCACAAGCAGGCAAATAAACTTCTAAATAATCCAAATGATAACAAAATATTTTGGTCTACTCTTAACTCATTTAAATCCAACTTCACTACTGCTTCATCCATTCCACCATTAAAATCTCCGACTGGCAATCTTGTAAGTGACCCACGAGGTAAAGCTAACCTTCTTGCGGATATTTTCTCCACCAACTCAACCTTAGATGAAATATATCAAGATGTCCCTGTACTTCTACTACGATGACTATTTGTTTTCGGACGATGGAGTTCATCTCAACCAGGTGGGAGCAGCACGTTTTGGGCGTCTTCTCAACGATGCGGTGAAGGATTTTCGGAGAAGAAATCGACTCAGCACAGGACAACCAGGAAGGAGGACCGAAGACAGCGAGGGCGGCAACCTGCGAAGGAATTAAATGCTAATCTGTCAAGAACCGCGAATTTGGATAAAGCTCCACCAACACGACCCAAATTCAAAATCACCAGGGATAACGACCGAGGACCGATGTCAGCCATGAATGTAAATGTAGATCCGATCAGAACCAAAAATTTGATTAAAGAACGTTCTGTGAGTTCTAAAACCGCAACTTTAAAGGTTTTCTATGCAAACGCTCGTAGCATACGCAATAAATTTTCAGATTTAGAGGAACTAGTGTTTACTGAAAATTATGATGTGATTGGTATAACAGAATCTTGGCTCAATACACTAGATAGAGACTTTTTAGAAGAGTATTCACTTCCCGGTTATGTAATGTTTGAGAAAAGCCGAATAAATAAAAATGGAGGTGGCGTTTTATTTTATATCAAAGAAAGTCTTAACCCGACCCTCTTGTCAAAACCTCAAATTGTGAACGTCGACACATCTTTTGTGCTAATAAAGAATAATAAAGGTACAAAAATAATACTTGCATTAATATACAGACCTCCAGCTCAATCAGTGCAAACTGACAGAGAAATTTATGAACAAATTGCAGATGTAAGTAACTCACAAGATACCGTATTTATTGGCGACTTTAATTTACCTGTGACCAAGTGGGGCGATACTCTTACTTCACACTCCGGACATGACTTGTATACGAACTTGCAAGAGTGTTCGCTATATCAATTTGTTCGAACACCGACCCGTGGTAATAACGTTCTTGACATTGTACTTGCAACAAAAGAAGAATTAATAGAAAATTTGAATGTTGGTGATGAATTCAGTAACAGCGACCATCGTACGATAACTTTCACTTTAAACTTTACTAGTAACGAACCAAATAGTAGCATCGAAAAAGTCCCTAATTTCAAGAAAGCAAACTTTCATAAACTTAGAGCTATGTTTAAAGAAACTGACTGGAGCTTTTTAATTAACAATAACGACATAAATACATCTTGGAAGTTATTCGAAACCACTTACCTAAAAGCAGTGCAAGACTGCATACCATCGAAAATACGGCGTCCAGGCCATAATAATAAGCCCAAATGGTGGAATAAAGATATTTCAAACTGCCTGCTTGCTAAAAAATGTGCTAATGATAGATTAAAATCCTCACAAAATGACGAAGAACGGGTGAAATTTGTAGAGCTACGACGCAAAGCCAAAAAGTTAATTAAGCAAAGTAAAAAGACCCTAGAGTTACATATTGCGAATCAAAGTAAAACAAACCCGAAAGAATTCTATAGTTATATCAGAAAGAAAAAAGTAGTTACTTCAACTGTTGGACCGTTAGTCGATGAAAATGGAGAATACACCAAAGACGAAGTACAAATGAGTAATGCCCTCAATACCTTCTTTGCATCAGTTTTTACAACAGAAGACCTCAGTGATATCCCTACACCATCGCCGATTCAGATTGATAATTCAGATGTTCTAAGCAATATCACCGTTACAGAGAGAGAAGTATTGAATTGTTTAGATAAACTCAAGGTAAATAAAACGCCTGGACCTGATACAATCACGCCTAGAGTTCTAAAGGAAGCTAAGGATGAGCTCTCCAAACCACTGACATTACTATTCAATAAATCCTTGCAGTCTGGAACTATGCCTGATCAGTGGAAGATAGCCAACGTAACACCGATATTCAAAAAAGGCAGCAAATCCCTACCCAGTAACTATCGTCCAATTAGCTTAACCTCAGTTGTATGTAAAATGCTAGAAACGGTCATAAGAGACAGACTCGTAAATCACTTAGAGGAAAATAACATACTTAAAGATACTCAACACGGCTTTCGTAAAAAACGTTCCTGTTTAACAAACCTCTTAGACTTCTTCCACGATATCCTCAACCTCTACGATGAGAGTAAAGCTGTAGATATTATATACCTTGATTTTCAAAAGGCCTTTGACAAAGTTCCCCACAAACGTTTACTGCTAAAACTAAAAGCGCATGGAATACAAGACAGTGTGTTGAAATGGATAGAAAATTGGCTCAGCGACAGAAAGCAAAGAGTAGTCATAAACGGTAAGGCATCTAAATGGACCAATGTAAGTAGCGGGGTACCCCAGGGATCGGTACTAGGACCAATTCTCTTTCTAATTTACATCAACGACATAGATGAGGGTCTCACCTGTACAATCTAAAAGTTTGCTGACGATACAAAAATTGCAAATAGCGTACTCTCAAAAGAACAAGTTGACGATATGCAACACAATCTAGATAAATTGTCACATTGGGCTCAAATTTGGCAAATGAGTTTCAATGCGGATAAATGTAAAGTACTACATATCGGATACCTAAATGAGAAAGCAAACTATTCGATGAATGGCACTCAGCTTAAGAATGTAAACAGAGAAACCGATCTGGGAGTAACAATATCGAGTAACCTAAAACCGAGTCAACAATGTTCAGAAGTTGTTAAGAAGGCAAACAAAATAATTAGCTTTATAGGCAGGTCATTTGAGCATAAATCCAAAGACGTTATCCTAACCCTTTACAATTCCTTAGTCCGCCCTCTTTTGGAATACTGCGTTCAATGCTGGTGCCCTTATTACCAAAAAGACATAAACAAGCTAGAACGAGTTCAATGTAGAGTTACCAAAATGATACCTAGCCTAAAGAACAAACCATACGAAGAGCGTCTTAGAGAATTAAATCTATTTGCTTTAACCCAGCGCAGATTAAGAAGTGACTTAATTCAAGTGTTCAAAATCATCAAAGGCATCGACAATATGAACTGTAGTAAGTACTTCACTATCGACCAATCTAATTACACGCGGGGAAACGGTTGCAAAATTATTGGTAAATCTTTTAACTCACACGAATCTAAGAATTTCTTCTTCAATCGAGTTGTCAACTTGTGGAATGGGCTTCCCCGAGACGTTATAGACTGCAGCACTGTTGATTCATTTAAACTCCGCCTAGACAAATATCTCGCATCAAACCCGCGACTGACTGCGTTTGTAAATTAATAACTTTATTTTATCCTCCCCTCAGTTACTAACCCATATGTCCCCTACTAACTTCCTAGTACTGCCACGGACATTAGTTCCAGGGCAGTAGTTCCCTTTACAATGTTCCCTTACCCACTCTAAACCACTGTTTGGACACTTGATCCTCAGTGTTTTGGAGGACAAGCAGCCTAGAAGGGTCACTAGACCTATTGTTGCTTGATTTCCTTTGTACTTAATTTTAATTCGCCTGAAATTCCCTCACTTAAGATCCACACCAGACATGTCAAAACTATTTTGCAGAATCTCTCAGTAGATAAGGCTCCTGGTCCAGATGAAATTCCTCCAATAGTACTTAAGAATTGCTCCTTGGTGCTCGCTCCTGTATTGGCAAAATTTTTCCGTCTGTGTACTCATACCTCATGCTTCCCAGTACCCTGGAAAGAAGCAAACATCCATCCAGTTCCTAAAAAAGGTGCCTCTTCAGATCCATCAAACTACAGACCAATAGCTATAACTTCCACTCTTGGTAAAGTCTTTGAAATTATATAAATAATCACATAATTAAGCATCTTGAGAATAATAAATTAATCAGTGATAGGCAATATGGTTTTAGACGATGTCGATCAACTGCAGACATGCTTTGCCTTCTTATGCATCAAATCAACCAAGCTACAGACCAACATGGTGAAACACATACAATAGCACTGGATATATCAAAGGCATTTGATAGAGTCTGGCATCAATCCTTATTGTCGAAGATGTCACACTACGGCCTTGCATCATTAGTTCCACTAATTTCTTCTTATCTTCATAACAGAAAAATACGTGTAATGGTAGATGGCCTTTATTCTCAATTTCACTCAATAAATGCTGGTGTTCCCCAGGGATCAGTTTTGGCCCCAATTCTGTTCCTCATTCATATCAATGATCTCATATCTACCACTCATAATCCAATACATTCCTACGCAGATGACTCAACACTCCACAGTTCCTTCACATTTACCAATTCTTTCACCCAACCCGATCTTATAAATTCAAAAATAAACACTGCAATTTCTCTGAACCAGGACCTTTCTAGAATTGATGGATGGGGACAAAAGAATCTAGTTTCCTTTAATGCACAGAAAACCAAATACATTCAATTTTCTAACCGACAGAATCTCACTGACTCCCATATATTTTTTAACGATGTAAATATTCCCACTTCCCCTAGTATTGACATTCTCGGTGTAACATTAACTACTAACTTGAGCTGGACACATTATGTTAGAAGCATTGCTAAGAATGCCTCTAAAAAACTGGGACTCCTGTACAGAGTTCGAGAATTCTTCACTGACGAGCAGTTGGCCGTGATATAAAAGTCATGTGCGTTCTCAGATGGATTACTGTTCACCTCTGTGGGGTGGAAGTGGAGTGGTTGCATTGAGGCAGTTGGACAAAATTCAAAATAAAGCTATTAGATTAATCAATAACCCTGCAATCACACAGGACCTTCCTACATTATCCATACGAAGAAACGTTGCATCCCTTGCATTATTCTACAGATATTTTCACAGCAATTGTTCCGAGGAACTTGCTTCAATTGTGCCGCCTCTCCATCTTTCCGCATAGAACTAGGGCAGCTGAGAGCGCCCCTGAATTTACACTTCCTCCTCCACAATGCAGAACTTCTGCTTATCAGAATTCATTTATCCCCAGAGCTACTACTCTTTGGAATTCACTTCCCTCGAATTGCTTTCCACAAACTTACAATCTGCAAATGTTTAAATCCAGTTGTTACAAACATTTTATGAATGGAGGATGCCTTTAGGCACATGGACCTTTTTGTTTTATCTGTGTTTTTCCTTCCTCCGTTCATTGTCTCTTTAAAAAAAAAAATCACCTGCACATATAACTGGTACACTACTATGTTATTAATTTGAGCTATTGAACATTACATAAAGGAAAACATTAACTCAGACATGTGCTTAAAAGGAATGTTTTAATATATTCCAGCATCAGCCGGTATTTTTCTATTATATGTTTATCAACTTTCACTGAAGGCGATTGGAGTATTGTCACCGTTTTCCGTGTACCACTTTTATACCACCGTTGTTTCATCTGACACTGACAACAATGCTTCGTGTATCACTGGTCACATGGCTCGTTTATAGTAGTCACAGCAATCCCTCAGTTTGTAAGTACCTGTCATTCACCTGCCGCCAGCAGAGCCCACACCAGCAACAGCAGTCTTAGCCTAGCCCGAGCCAACATCTGAGCACGAGATATACAGTATGAGGCACATTTATTCCGAGTACACCATTTTTGAAATTCAAGAAAGAAAACATCTGGCTGTTTAACACTCTTCCGACGCCACACAAGCGCCGGAGCCATTTCGTGGCCTAACCAGCTACACCCTGCCACAACGACATAGAGGGTCACTACACCACCGATGATCTCCAGTGTCCAGCCTTCTGCACCATCTTCAACTAACACATCCGAAGCTCTCCATAGAGGGACACCACCACCATATCCAATCTGGTACCTCGACTCACCCTCAAAGGTTGCCCAGCCATCTTTAGGGACCTGTGGTGGGACTATAGTCCAAATATCTGTAATTATATGACTTGCCCATTATTTGATTAATGTAAATAATAAAAGAGTCAAAGCTATACCAGCATATTCAATAACCTGTGCATGACTCCTATTTCAATTAAGTATATTTCATATTGTAAGGAAAACATAGATGAAGCTATGAACGTAAGCCGCAACTTTGAGCATTACTGTAGAAATAACTCGTTAGCCCACCTGCCAACATCTATATTCAGGAGTTCTGAGAAAATTTTCACTGCAGTTCTTGTGCTCAATAACAACTCTTAATTATCCCCTCTCACGCGTTTCTCAAATTATTCATCTTTCCCCTGATATAAATCACCTCTTTGTAAGAAAAATATACTGTTCTCTTTCACACATAGACAAATTTCCATTCCTCCCTCTACTTTACAAATGTATTCTTTTCTTTATCTATCTATCCATCTCTATAATTTATGTCTATCTATTTAACTGTCTGTCTGTCCCTCTCTCTCTGATTGATTATATATATAGTATATATATATATATAATGGAACCATTAAAAATAGCGTCAGTGACCACTACCCCAGCAACTACCGGCACACCAAAAGGATATAAAAGGATACAAAAGTTAGACACACTACGGTACTTTATAATGTAGTGTGTCGGTAACTTTTAGAGTCTCTTCCTTGCTAACAAGTACTTTTACATTCAGGAAGACAATGCACCGGGCCTACACCTACTATCCTTTGTTTTACATTCAGGAAGACAATGCACCGGGCCTACACCTACTATCCTTTGTTTTCCCATATTAATCTGTTAGTGACTTGAAGAAGCTATCTGCGAAACGTTGTCAATAAAGTGCTCCTCCTCATTTGGTGTTCATATTCATTCAGTATCTTTCACATATGTTTGGACAATCGAGTACCAACGCAACTAAAAGATATATGATAGTAGGAATTCACTATTCAACTATTCACTATTCACTATTCAACACCTGTCGTGAATACATTATAACTATAGAGACTTCAAAATATATTATAATTAATGTTCCCCATTATCATAATATTAGAAAGTCGGGCTAAAGAGAAGACATATTTCAGTATAGTATGATGTGGGCAGGCTACACTATTGTATCTCCATATACTGCATATATAGTATGATGTGGGCAGGCTACACTATTGTATCTCCATATACTGCATATATCGAACATTATATCAAGTATTCGCAGACACCATGTTCTTTGTATTCAAATAGTAGGTCAATATTGTATTAATATCATTAAGGAGGGTCACCAGCATATTTTTTTTTCTCTCGTTTTCTCTCTTTCCCTGGCTTGTATCCATTCGGCCCCATTCAGCCAACTGTTTTAAGACGTTTATCCCCATCCAGGTGTCGATTTCGTCCTGGTGAGCGATAGCGAGCCAGCATTGTATGGAGAAATCCGGCTTCACCAGAGACATTTTTCTATCGAAAAATGGCGGATCATATATACTTTAATTAATTTAATTGGGGGTGTTTGGTGTTGTGGTGAAATTAATAAAATATAGTTTATCCCCGATAAAAGAACTTTCATATATCTGTTTTATCGGAACATAACAACTTACACACACACACACACACACACACCACACTGATAATTTGTATTCTGCACATGCATCATTATTGTATTTATTTATTTTGTTTGTAAACTAAGCTTACCATCCTCATATCTGTACATCTCATGTTCATCCACTAAATTGTAAAATGTGTATTTTCAGCTCATGAGGCTGCCATTCTTTAATAAACCGTTTATTATTATTATTATTATTACACACACATTCGGCTTAGATATGAGTTTTTTGTGTGCCATGTCAATGTCGGACCAGGCACTGAAGTTTTACGAGTTATCTCCCCAACCCTTCTCCCCTGACCCTTCCTTGAAAAACTTAAGAAGAAAAGAGTACAGCAAACTTACCGATAATATATATATATATATATATATATATATATATATATATATATATATATATATATTGTATATATGTGTGTGTATGTGTGTGTTTTTACTATCAGCCGGGATTCGAACCAAGGACATTCAGGACGATAGTCCATGCTATAATCAACTATAAAATGGTGTGATAAGGAATAGTTAACCCTTTACTATTCATATCAAATAGATGGAGAAATGCTGCTCGAAGAAAGTATTCAGATTCCATACCAAGTCGTAGGACCCATATTCAAGAGTACCATACAAGGGAATACTTACTCCAAGTAGGATTGCTCCATCTCCATAATAAAAATAGGAAATGGTTAACTCTTCTGCATCACTCCATGGTGTAATTGATTACAGCATGGACTTTCGCCCTGACTGTCCGTGGTTCGAATCCTGGCTGAGAGAAAAAATAATTTAAATATGTAGCTCCTATATATACGTTTCACCAATACAATTGGCATCATCAGGCTATAAAACAGAGCATAAAATCAATATACAGCACTTGTAAAATATATACATTCTCTAATAAATATATTATTAACACTCCACGAGCGGCTAGGTCGGTAACTTCTACTACCTGCCAAGCGGGTGGTTTTACCCTAAATGAGCTTATTTCCGTGCTCTTTTTCATGCATAAACAAGAGCCAGAGCGTAATACAAGTATGTATCCGTGAAAGGGCGATAATTGAGCTTTCCAATGACACCAGAACCATCCTTCTACGATCACGGGTTCTCTTGCAACGATCGTGCAACCGAAGGGCAAAATCGCTAAAATACGGTAATTTCCTTACATAATTCCCTGTGTAGCGAGTCAGTGAGTGTGGGTGTGTGTGGAGTAGGGCCCAGTGCTGGTGCGGGAACCGTGCCCAACAGTCAGAGCCGACCTACGCTCCTCCCACCGCTCGTCTCTCTCTCAGAGCCAAATATTGCTCAGAATTGCACACCGCCTTAAGTCGGTCTCCGCCACATAGTCATTTCTTCTCTAGGCCGACTTAAGTCGGGCCCCGCTAAACAAGGGTTAAAAGATTTGCTAATATAGCTAATCCTATTACTATCAGTACGTGACAGGATAAAACATATATATATATACAGTAGTAAATGATGTGTACGAACCTATTATAATATTGAGTCCCTCAAGGTGGTGTGTAGGATTGACTAAACAGTGTTGTGGGAGAAGCAAGGTAGCTTACTCAAGAATCAATCAGGTGTTTTGGAAAGGGGTTAGTGCAATAGTACTTATATGAAAGGAGTTGATTTGTTTGTTCAATTCAGGAGAGAAGTGTTTTATACAAAGAGACTCAAGCATTTTACTGTCTGAGGGGTCCTTTGCGGTCGTTAATATTTAAGTATTGTTGTTAGAAAAGGGATGATATAATTCAAGTGAACGTGAAAGGGTAGCAGAATGATAGGGAGAGATAACAGGTCAGCCAGTGCGAGCAGACACGCACTTTTGTTTTGCGAAAGTAAAAGTGAGATTTCGCACTGTTTTACCTATGTATGAATTCATAAATTATGTTAGAGATAAGAGTCATAGGTAGGGGGTCTTTGTATTAAAATTATTAGCCTATTGTAAACGTATTTGTAAAGACAAACACAAATTTGGAGTTCTCGAGTTTCATACGAATAGTAAAGCTGAGATGACCAAAGTAAGGATCGAAGCTTAAGGGGGCCCACCTCGCTTTTTTTCTCTTTCTCTCCCTCTCTCTTTGGCTTGTATCCATTCGGCTCCATTCAGCCTACTGTTTTAAGACGTTTACCCCCATCCAGGTGTCAATATTTTCCTGGCGAGCGGTAGCGAATCAGCATATATATTTTTGGTTTTGACAGCAAGCTAAATTTGTAAATTTTTCGATAGAAAAATTTCTCCGGCGAAGCCGGATTTCTCCATACAATGCTGGCTCGCTATCGCTCGCCAGGAAGAAATCGACACCTGGATGGGGATGAACGTCTTAAAATAGTTGGCTGAATGGGGCAGAATGGATACAACCCAGGGAAAGAGAGAAAAGGAGAGAAAGATAAAAAAAAAAAAAAAAAAAGGGGACCCCCCCCCCCTTAATATAATGCGTGTCACTTTTTTGGTCAATGCGTCTTAAGTTCCTTTCAAATCTTTCGTTTAGCAAATTGGAGATAACGTTTCAATTATATAGGGGATATTGGAGATAACGTTTCAATTATATAGGGGATATTGGAGATAACGTTTCAATTATCTATAGGGGATATTGGAGATAACGTTTCAATTATCTATAGGGGATATTGGAGATAACGTTTCAATTATCTATAGGGGATATTGGAGATAACGTTTCAATTATCTATAGGGGATATTGGAGATAACGTTTCAATTATCTATAGGGGATATTGGAGATAACGTTTCAATTATCTATAGGGGATATTGGAGATAACGTTTCAATTATCTATAGGGGATATTGGAGATAACGTTTCAATTATCTATAGGGGATATTGGAGATAACGTTTCAATTATCTATAGGGGATATTGGAGATAACGTTTCAATTATCTATAGGGGATATTGGAGATAACGTTTCAATTATCTATAGGGGATATTGGAGATAACGTTTCAATTATCTATAGGGGATATTGGAGATAACGTTTCAATTATCTATAGGGGATATTGGAGATAACGTTTCAATTATCTATAGGGGATATTGGAGATAACGTTTCAATTATCTATAGGGGATATTGGAGATAACGTTTCAATTATCTATAGGGGATATTGGAGATAACGTTTCAATTATCTATAGGGGATATTGGAGATAACGTTTCAATTATCTCTAGCTCTCACTCGCTATAACGTTTCAATTATCTATAGGGGATATTGGAGATAACGTTTCAATTATCTATAGGGGATATTGGAGATAACGTTTCAATTATCTATAGGGGATATTGGAGATAACGTTTCAATTATCTATAGGGGATATTGGAGATAACGTTTCAATTATCTATAGGGGATATTGGAGATAACGTTTCAATTATCTATAGGGGATATTGGAGATAACGTTTCAATTATCTATAGGGGATATTGGAGATAACGTTTCAATTATCTATAGGGGATATTGGAGATAACGTTTCAATTATCTATAGGGGATATTGGAGATAACGTTTCAATTATCTATAGGGGATATTGGAGATAACGTTTCAATTATCTATAGGGGATATTGGAGATAACGTTTCAATTATCTATAGGGGATATTGGAGATAACGTTTCAATTATCTATAGGGGATATTGGAGATAACGTTTCAATTATCTATAGGGGATATTGGAGATAACGTTTCAATTATCTATAGGGGATATTGGAGATAACGTTTCAATTATCTATAGGGGATATTGGAGATAACGTTTCAATTATCTATAGGGGATATTGGAGATAACGTTTCAATTATCTATAGGGGATATTGGAGATAACGTTTCAATTATCTATAGGGGATATTGGAGATAACGTTTCAATTATCTATAGGGGATATTGGAGATAACGTTTCAATTATCTATAGGGGATATTGGAGATAACGTTTCAATTATCTATAGGGGATATTGGAGATAACGTTTCAATTATCTATAGGGGATATTGGAGATAACGTTTCAATTATCTATAGGGGATATTGGAGATAACGTTTCAATTATCTATAGGGGATATTGGAGATAACGTTTCAATTATCTATAGGGGATATGTGAGATAACGTTTCAATTATCTATAGGGGATATTGGAGATAACGTTTCAATTATCTATAGGGGATATTGGAGATAACGTTTCAATTATCTATAGGGGATATTGGAGATAACGTTTCAATTATCTATAGGGGATATGGAGATAACGTTTCAATTATCTATAGGGGATATTGGAGATAACGTTTCAATTATCTATAGGGGATATTGGAGATAACGTTTCAATTATCTATAGGGGATATTGGAGATAACGTTTCAATTATCTATAGGGGATATTGGAGATAACGTTTCAATTATCTATAGGGGATATTGGAGATAACGTTTCAATTATCTATAGGGGATATTGGAGATAACGTTTCAATTATCTATAGGGGATATTGGAGATAACGTTTTCAATTATCTATAGGGGATATTGGAGATAACGTTTCAATTATCTATAGGGGATATTGGAGATAACGTTTCAATTATCTATAGGGGATATTGGAGATAACGTTTCAATTATCTATAGGGGATATTGGAGATAACGTTTCAATTATCTATAGGGGATATTGGAGATAACGTTTCAATTATCTATAGGGGATATTGGAGATAACGTTTCAATTATCTATAGGGGATATTGGAGATAACGTTTCAATTATCTATAGGGGATATTGGAGATAACGTTTTCAATTATCTATAGGGGATATTGGAGATAACGTTTCAATTATCTATAGGGGATATTGGAGATAACGTTTCAATTATCTATAGGGGATATTGGAGATAACGTTTCAATTATCTATAGGGGATATTGGAGATAACGTTTCAATTATCTATAGGGGATATTGGAGATAACGTTTCAATTATCTATAGGGGATATTGGAGATAACGTTTCAATTATCTATAGGGGATATTGGAGATAACGTTTCAATTATCTATAGGGGATATTGGAGATAACGTTTCAATTATCTATAGGGGATATTGGAGATAACGTTTCAATTATCTATAGGGGATATTGGAGATAACGTTTCAATTATCTATAGGGGATATTGGAGATAACGTTTCAATTATCTATAGGGGATATTGGAGATAACGTTCAATTATCTATAGGGGATATTGGAGATAACGTTTCAATTATCTATAGGGGATATTGGAGATAACGTTTCAATTATCTATAGGGGATATTGGAGATAACGTTTCAATTATCTATAGGGGATATTGGAGATAACGTTTCAATTATCTATAGGGGATATTGGAGATAACGTTTCAATTATCTATAGGGATATTGGAGATAACGTTTCAATTATCTATAGGGGATATTGGAGATAACGTTTCAATTATCTATAGGGGATATTGGAGATAACGTTTCAATTATCTATAGGGGATATTGGAGATAACGTTTCAATTATCTATAGGGGATATTGGAGATAACGTTTCAATTATCTATAGGGGATATTGGAGATAACGTTTCAATTATCTATAGGGGATATTGGAGATAACGTTTCAATTATCTATAGGGGATATTGGAGATAACGTTTCAATTATCTATAGGGGATATTGGAGATAACGTTTCAATTATCTATAGGGGATATTGGAGATAACGTTTCAATTATCTATAGGGGATATTGGAGATAACGTTTCAATTATCTATAGGGGATATTGGAGATAACGTTTCAATTATCTATAGGGGATATTGGAGATAACGTTTCAATTATCTATAGGGGATATTGGAGATAACGTTTCAATTATCTATAGGGGATATTGGAGATAACGTTTCAATTATCTATAGGGGATATTGGAGATAACGTTTCAATTATCTATAGGGGATATTGGAGATAACGTTTCAATTATCTATAGGGGATATTGGAGATAACGTTTCAATTATCTATAGGGGATATTGGAGATAACGTTTCAATTATCTATAGGGGATATTGGAGATAACGTTTCAATTATCTATAGGGGATATTGGAGATAACGTTTCAATTATCTATAGGGGATATTGGAGATAACGTTTCAATTATCTATAGGGGATATTGGAGATAACGTTTCAATTATCTATAGGGGATATTGGAGATAACGTTTCAATTATCTATAGGGGATATTGGAGATAACGTTTCAATTATCTATAGGGGATATTGGAGATAACGTTTCAATTATCTATAGGGGATATTGGAGATAACGTTTCAATTATCTATAGGGGATATTGGAGATAACGTTTCAATTATCTATAGGGGATATTGGAGATAACGTTTCAATTATCTATAGGGGATATTGGAGATAACGTTTCAATTATCTATAGGGGATATTGGAGATAACGTTTCAATTATCTATAGGGGATATTGGAGATAACGTTTCAATTATCTATAGGGGATATTGGAGATAACGTTTCAATTATCTATAGGGGATATTGGAGATAACGTTTCAATTATCTATAGGGGATATTGGAGATAACGTTTCAATTATCTATAGGGGATATTGGAGATAACGTTTCAATTATCTATAGGGGATATTGGAGATAACGTTTCAATTATCTATAGGGGATATTGGAGATAACGTTTCAATTATCTATAGGGGATATTGGAGATAACGTTTCAATTATCTATAGGGGATATTGGAGATAACGTTTCAATTATCTATAGGGGATATTGGAGATAACGTTTCAATTATCTATAGGGGATATTGGAGATAACGTTTCAATTATCTATAGGGGATATTGGAGATAACGTTTCAATTATCTATAGGGGATATTGGAGATAACGTTTCAATTATCTATAGGGGATATTGGAGATAACGTTTCAATTATCTATAGGGGATATTGGAGATAACGTTTCAATTATCTATAGGGGATATTGGAGATAACGTTTCAATTATCTATAGGGGATATTGGAGATAACGTTTCAATTATCTATAGGGGATATTGGAGATAACGTTTCAATTATCTATAGGGGATATTGGAGATAACGTTTCAATTATCTATAGGGGATATTGGAGATAACGTTTCAATTATCTATAGGGGATATTGGAGATAACGTTTCAATTATCTATAGGGGATATTGGAGATAACGTTTCAATTATCTATAGGGGATATTGGAGATAACGTTTCAATTATCTATAGGGGATATTGGAGATAACGTTTCAATTATCTATAGGGGATATTGGAGATAACGTTTCAATTATCTATAGGGGATATTGGAGATAACGTTTCAATTATCTATAGGGGATATTGGAGATAACGTTTCAATTATCTATAGGGGATATTGGAGATAACGTTTCAATTATCTATAGGGGATATTGGAGATAACGTTTCAATTATCTATAGGGGATATTGGAGATAACGTTTCAATTATCTATAGGGGATATTGGAGATAACGTTTCAATTATCTATAGGGGATATTGGAGATAACGTTTCAATTATCTATAGGGGATATTGGAGATAACGTTTCAATTATCTATAGGGGATATTGGAGATAACGTTTCAATTATCTATAGGGGATATTGGAGATAACGTTTCAATTATCTATAGGGGATATTGGAGATAACGTTTCAATTATCTATAGGGGATATTGGAGATAACGTTTCAATTATCTATAGGGGATATTGGAGATAACGTTTCAATTATCTATAGGGGATATTGGAGATAACGTTTCAATTATCTATAGGGGATATTGGAGATAACGTTTCAATTATCTATAGGGGATATTGGAGATAACGTTTCAATTATCTATAGGGGATATTGAGAGATAACGTTTCAATTATCTATAGGGGATATTGGAGATAACGTTTCAATTATCTAAGGATATTGGAGATAACGTTTCAATTATCTATAGGGGATATTGGAGATAACGTTTCAATTATATAGGGGATATTGGAGATAACGTTTCAATTATATATAGGGGATATTGGAGATAACGTTTCAATTATCTAAAGAAGTTCGACGGATTAGTTTGGCGATTTTAAGACCTTTCACCCTATTTCTTCGTCAATATTAATCCATTTCGTGCCATTTAGGTGTCGATTTTTTCCTGGCGAGCGATAGCGTGCTTGTAATTAGAGGAGAAATCGGCCTTCGGCCAGGACATTTCTCTACCGAAAAATTTACAAATTTATCTTGAAGGGGGGTCTATAGGATGCTTTTTGAAGCTTGATGGAGGATTGGGAAAAAAATTACAGAATAATAAACAAGATAAATATATTAACACATAAATAGTTAATAATGTTCTGATTGAGTTTATTTTGAACAACTGGGGAATGAAGGACAGACAATGGGTGCCGAGCCCTGTCAAAGTTGGGAGCTCTGCACCCAGTGGATTTAGCAACTAGAACCTTCACAGACGAATAATCTGTAAACAATATCCTGTGCACCATATTTGTCCGGGTTCAGTGAAAAATAGACCCTTAACAACTGTACTATGGAGAGGTATATATATATATATATATATATATATATATATATATATATATATATATATATAACGGAAACAAAAGGCAGGTTGCCTGTAACGAGTGTCTTCCCCAAAGCCAAAAGAGTGACAGGGCCAAATTCAAGAATTGTTGGGGTCAAAATGCCTGGACACATGAAGCAGAAAGCAGTTTAAGTCATAGGATGAAGGAAATATTGATTGAGGGAGAGAATTCCAGCGTTCACATGTTGAGTAGAAGTTAGACAGAACATTTGCCAATTCTTGGGTTGGAGAGCTGGACATAATAGGAGTGGGACTGTGTGGTCATAGTACACCAGGAGTCACAAACTCTTCCACAGTCTTCATGAATAATCTTGCTCATTCAAGAGAAAACCATGTCTTCCCATGTTTTAGGATATATGAACAAAAATAATAGTGTGTGATTGGCGACAGCTGAGAACTGACATTATTTATTAGCGTTCATTAGTTCTTATTTAGATTTCCCATTTGGCATACCGTACTGTCGACTGCCATTTATACCGTACTGTCGACTGCCATTTATACCGTACTGTCGACTGCCATTTATACCGTACTGTCGACTGCCATTTATACCGTACTGTCGACTGCCATTTGGCATACCGTACTGTCGACTGCCATTTATACCGTACTGTCGACTGCCATTTGGCATACCGTACTGTCGACTGCCATTTGGCATACCGTACTGTCGACTGCCATTTATACCGTACTGTCGACTGCCATTTGGCATACCGTACTGTCGACTGCCATTTATACCGTACTGTCGACTGCCATTTATACCGTACTGTCGACTGCCATTTATACCGTACTGTCGACTGCCATTTGGCATACCGTACTGTCGACTGCCATTTATAGCGTACTGTCGACTGCCATTTATACAGTACTGTCGACTGCCATTTATACAGTACTGTCGACTGCCATTTATACCGTACTGTCGACTGCCATTTGGCATACCGTACTGTCGACTGCCATTTATACCGTACTGTCGACTGCCATTTGGCATACCGTACTGTCGACTGCCATTTATACCGTACTGTCGACTGCCATTTATACCGTACTGTCGACTGCCATTTATACCGTACTGTCGACTGCCATTTATACCGTACTGTCGACTGCCATTTATACCGTACTGTCGACTGCCATTTGGCATACCGTACTGTCGACTGCCATTTATACCGTACTGTCGACTGCCATTTGGCATACCGTACTGTCGACTGCCATTTATACCGTACTGTCGACTGCCATTTATACCGTACTGTCGACTGCCATTTATACCGTACTGTCGACTGCCATTTATACCGTACTGTCGACTGCTATTTGGCATACCGTACTGTCGACTGCCATTTATACCGTACTGTCGACTGCCATTTATACCGTACTGTCGACTGCCATTTGGCATACGGTACTGTCGACTGCCATTTATACCGTACTGTCGACTGCCATTTGGCATACCGTACTGTCGACTGCCATTTATACCGTACTGTCGACTGCCATTTGGCATACCGTACTGTCGACTGCCATTTATACCGTACTGTCGACTGCCATTTGGCATACCGTACTGTCGACTGCCATTTATACCATACTGTCGACTGCCATTTATACCGTACTGTCGACTGCCATTTGGCATACCGTACTGTCGACTGCCATTTATACCGTACTGTCGACTGCCATTTATACCGTACTGTCGACTGCCATTTATACCGTACTGTCGACTGCCATTTATACCGTACTGTCGACTGCCATTTATACCGTACTGTCGACTGCCATTTGGCATACCGTACTGTCGACTGCCATTTATACCGTACTGTCGACTGCCATTTGGCATACCGTACTGTCGACTGCCATTTGGCATACCGTACTGTCGACTGCCATTTATACCATACTGTCGACTGCCATTTATACCGTACTGTCGACTGCCATTTCGTATACCGTACTGTCGACTGCCATTTATACCGTAATGTCGACTGCCATTTATACCGTACTGTCGACTGCCATTTGGCATACCGTACTGTCGACTGCCATTTATACCGTACTGTCGACTGCCATTTATACCGTACTGTCGACTGCCATTTGGCATACCGTACTGTCGACTGCCATTTATACCGTACTGTCGACTGCCATTTATACCGTACTGTCAACTGCCTGTCGACTGCCATTTATACCGTACTGTCGACTGCCATTTATACCGTACTGTCGACTGCCATTTGGCATACCGTACTGTCGACTGCCATTTGGCATACCGTACTGTCGACTGCCATTTGGCATACCGTACTGTCGACTGCCTTTTCAAATCCCTCCATCTGTTTGTTCAGGTCACTTTGAGTGTAACCGTTCTTAGAAGTATTCGGCACAATTTGGCTAATACATGGTCTCATTGTATGTGTTATGCCCTCGTAAATCTTTAGGATATCTATGGTGCCAAAAATTACCTATATATTAGAGTAAAAATGTGGTAATAATCCCTAAATGTTACCTAAAATATACTCAGTACCGGTACTGAGTGGAACTGACATGACTGAGGTCTGAGCTCTACGACGACAGAGTTGACATGAACAAGTTGAGTAACGATCAAACAGACTTGCACATGTGTGGCAAGACCACGTTTAATCAAACGCTTCATCAAAGTGAATGACAAGGAGGCCTGAGCGTGTGTGGGAAGCTTTAATCTGGTATGTGACAGTTTCCCTGTAAGGGGAGACGAATCGCTTTTCTAGACCACCTTCTCCCTCATCTTTAGACCCATTATGTTGGCGATTTTATGAACTATCGCCCCATTTCTGTCAATCTTAAGACTTTTCCTGTCAATTAGGTCTCAATTTTTTCCTGGTGAGCGATAGCGAGCCTGAAGTTTAAGAGGAATCGGCCTTCGGCCAGGACATTTTTCTACCGAAAAATGTACAAATTTATCTTGAAAGGGAGTCTAGGGGGCTTCATTTTAAGCTTGATGGAGGTCTAGCGAGGAAACTAGAAAAATAATACAAACATCGACAAAAAGTGAAGGATCTCCCCTTAAGTCATTGTTTTTTGTTTTTTTCTGTGATTGAGGGAGGCAAAAGGCATAACTGCCTATAGCGAGTGCCTCCCCCATAGTTGAAAGAGTGACAGGGCCAAAATCAAGGGACGTTCGAGCCAAAATGCCTGGACACACGGAGTTTGAAGCAATTTAAGTCATAGGAAGAGGGAAAGACTGATTCTGGGAGAGAGTTCCAGAGCTCAGCTGTTGAGTAGAAGAAAGTTTGAGAGTAACGTTTCACTCTTGGGTTGGAGAGTTGCACAGAGTAGGGCTGGGATTTTGTTGCAAGGCGGGTACTACGTACCCTACGTAGAGGAGGTGGTATACACTGGGAAAGCTCCGAGGAACACTGATTATTGTAGTAGCGATGGAATAGTGAGAGAGATGCAACATTGCGGCGAAGAGAGAGAGATTGCAGAGAGTTGGTGAGTGGACGGGAGTTAATGATACGAAAGGCCTTCCTTTCAACTTTGTCTAGGAGAGCGGTGTGAGAGGAACCTCCCCACACATGTGAACAATACTCAATACAAGGGCGCACTATTCTCCTGTACAGAGCAAGAAGCTGTGCAGGGGAAAAGAACCCCCTAAGGTGGTTGAGCACACCCAGCTTCTGGGAGGCTGCCTTAGCAAGACTGGTAATATGGTCCTTCGAAATGAGAGCAGAAGAAAAAGAGACACCAAGAATATTGAGAGAAGATGAAGGGTTGATTTTTGTATTGTTGAAGAATAAGGGATAGTCCGCTGGGAGATCCTGACGGGTAGATAGATGGAGAAATTGGGTTTTGGAAGCATTAAAGTTAACAAGGTTTTCTCTGCCCCAATTGGAAATAGTATTTAGATCAGAATTTAAGAGTTCTATGGCTTCATTACGTTTATCGTTGAGGGATTGCTGGCTGGGGCGTTCTGAAAAACTAATGAAGTAGTGTAAGGTTGAGTCGTTTGCGTATGAATGGATGGGAATTAAGGTACAGTTAAGGAGATCATTTATAAAAATTAGAAAGAGAATAGGAGATAGGATAGAGCCCTGAGGAACACCGGAGTTTATAGGGTTAGGAAGTGAACAATGGCCGTCCACAACCGCGGCTATGGAATGGCCGGAAAGGAAATTAGAGACAAAGGCACAGATGGAGGGATAAAAACCGAAGGAGGGTAGTTTAGAAATTAAAGATTTATGCCAGACTCTATCGAAGGCTTTCGATATGTCTAGTGCAATAGAAAAAGTCTCACCGAAGTCCCGAAAGGAGGATGACCAAGAGTTAGTAAGATATGAAAGAAGATCACCAGTAGAGCGACCCCGGCTAGTTTTGTAATGTTTGCGCACCAGAACCCGGCCGGTTTTCAAAAAATGGTTTTATTCCAGAAACAATAGCGAATGGGTTAGGAATGAAGGAAAAACCACGAAAAACCGCTCAAAAAGCTTAAAAAATGGTCCTACAGAGCCCCCGAAAATGGATTTTACAAGAGTAAAAAATTGAAGGCAATTATCCCAAAAAAAACAGGTTATTGCGCGCTTGCGCGCACGCACGTGGACTTTGAGAGTTTTCAACCATCGGCACGGTTGCGTGGGACACGTACACAGTTCCCATACAAATCTGAGCCCTCTTGAGTGGCTACACCTGAGGTTACGGTCGGCGCAATTAGGGTGACGCGCCAGGCGCGTCTCTGGGGCTGTGCGTTACATACATCGCCGACGCGTCAGGCGCGTCGCTGGGGCTGTACGGGTTAAGGAAGCCATACTGGCGATCTGAGAGCAGATTATGAGAAGAGAAATGCTTAAGAAATTTGGAAGCAAGAATAGTTTCAAAAACGTTGGAGATACAAGAGATGAGAGCAATTGGACGATAATTGGAGGGTTGAGAGCGGTCACCCTTCTTTGGGATAGGATGAATGTGAGTAAACTTCCAGCATGAAGGGAAGACGTTAGAGGATAGACAGAGACGAAAGAGTTTGCCTAGGCAGGAAGTCAGCACGGAAGCACAGTTTTTGAGAACAATAGGAGGAACACCGTCCGGACCTTACGCCTTATTAGTGCTAAGCCCAGAAAGGGTAGAAAGTACATCTTTAGAAGAGATTAGGATATTAGGCATAAGTAAGAGAGAGGAGGGCGGAGAGGGAGGAATAGCACCTCCGAATATTATATATCGAATATTAGTTATATATATATCGAATTAATATATCGAATATTAGTTATATCATAATATAATTATTATGTAATAGGAACTGTAAAACGTACATATCAAATATATTATGCAGGTAGCATATATTATGGTATATATTATGCAGGTAGCATATATTATGCTATATATTATGCAGGTAGCATATATTATGCTATATATTATGCAGGTAGCATATATTATGCTATATATTATGCAGGTAGCATATATTATGCTATATATTATGCAGGTAGCATATATTATGCTATATATTATGCAGGTAGCATATATTATGCTATATATTATGCAGGTAGCATATATTATGCTATATATTATGCAGGTAGCATATATTATGCTATATATTATGCAGGTAGCATATATTATGCTATATATTATGCAGGTAGCATATATTATGGTATATATTATGCAGGTAGCATATATTATGCTATATATTATGCAGGTAGCATATATTATGCTATATATTATGCAGGTAGCATATATTATGCCATATATTATGCAGGTAGCATATATTATGCTATATATTATGCAGGTAGCATATATTATGCTATATATTATGCAGGTAGCATATATTCAGTGTCTTTGTGAAGATGATTTTATGTTACCACCGTTGTATGTTGCCATAGGCTACACGAATTATAATGTCACTGGATTGAAAGTTAATAATTTTAGCGAGTATGTATAATTATAACTTAGTACTTTGTGTAATCCTCGTGCTATATAGAGATAACCTATTTAATTTAGAGAGTGAAATTAAATAACTATTGTATGACATCATTAGGCTCCAATGGTTTGTTGTATCTGTAATTTGCTATTATGTGATATGCATAATTGAATGTCTATCCATGATAGTTCGTTACTTATCACATCTGTTTCTATATTTTACTTCTCAGATATTACTTTCCACATTAACAATTTATTTTGGAACGTGATGTAATCACTGCTATGCAATTGAACAAATAGTTTACATAACATGGAGTATATATCATTCAGTAAATACCAACTACCATCAGCAACTTACCAAACCCATACTATAGTCTGTTAGCTGTAAGTAGGCGAAAAATCATGACCCCTAAACTCTGTAACTCCAAAAGGGCTCGAGCACTCCAACAGTCGCCCTCTTATTCTACGTTTCGTAAGCGAAAACAGATCGAGTTTTCTTGTTCTCTCATTGTATGGTTTATTTATAAGGGATGGGATTAACTTTATTGTTCTACGCTGACCGGATTAGAGTTTGTGTATATCTTTATTGTTCTACGCTGACCGGATTAGAGTTTGTGTATATCTTTATTGTTCTACGCTGACCGGATTAGAGTTTGTGTATATCTTTATTGTTCTACGCTGACTGGATTAGAGTTTGTGTATATCTTTATTGTTCTACGCTGACCGGATTAGAGTTTGTGTATATCTTTTAATAAGCAGGGAGACCAAAACTGCACAGCACAATCCAGATGTGGCTTCACAATACATTTGTATAGTGGCATAGCTATGTCTCTGCTAGGATAATGAAACATTCTTCTAATAAATCCTAGTGCTCTGCTTGCTTACATTGCAAATAGAGCACTAAAGAAGAGAGATATATATTTACATATATTTACATAGATATACTGGCCACACAGACCTTACGATTCAAACGAGGTAGTCAGGACTTAATTCTAGTAGAGATGGCATATCCGACAGAAAAGGAAAGTTGAAGGAAAGGATAGAAAAGAAGAAGAAGAAGAGAGAGAGAGAGAGAGAGAGAGAGAGAGAGAGAGAGAGAGAGAGAGAGAGAGAGAGAGAGAAGTGCATTACCGTGTCTAAACAGCCAAAGCTCACATTCTGTTTTTTTTTATGCTGAGCTAATTTAATTATATATACCGTACCGCTAATACTTTAATCACTCAGCCATTTTTGTAAATAATTGTGACGTTCACAATACGATAATGCCTTTACTTAGTTTATTCTGAATAACATTAGGCCATTTTATTCAGCCTACGAATTATGGCGCGGGGAGCCGGTATATATGAAGGGTCATGCTTGGATGTGAGGTGGTGTGCTCCGCTGCGTGTCTGCCTGCTGAGACAGGAACCTCTCCGGGAGGTCTGGGCCCAGGAGAGTGCTGGAGGCCCTTAGTGATCCTTGGTCTCTGGGTCTTCTCCTGGGCGACCTATATGTATGTGAATTAATATTTTGTTTGTTTTTTATGTTGTGTTGTGTGTTGTCCCTGTTCGGGTTCTGTCTCAAGTCGGCCACCCCCAGCTATGGGCCATGTACGGTCGCGCTAATAAGTCATGTCCAAGCTGTCATTACGTTTGGCTTGCTCTATACTGTATTAATGTCTGTCAGATGTTGAATAGGGTGGGTAAGTGTAGGAACATGTTTGTATATTTCACTCGATATGAAGAAATGAAGCTTAGATATTGCTGACACCAATGATTGACTATAACATACTTGGTGCCGAGACATCACTTATTAGCGCGACTGTACCTGAGTATATACCGGTACATACAATACATACGAATCATATCTAGAGAATAAAAGGGTAAAAAATAACTCCATTAACTGTAATAACACTAGAATATGTGATTAATGTGCCATACTCGTTATACTCGTTACCGATGTAAGCCTATATTCACAAAGCTTATTATAAAAATGTCCCGATTGAAATGCCATATTATTAAATCGTTCCGTAATGTGTTAATACTTTAACAATATTCATAACACCATTGCCAGTTTGATACGGTAAATATATTAAACATGCACATTTTAAAGCATATGACTGCGGGTACAGATTAAAATATATGTATGTATGTATGTATGTATGTATGTATGTATGTATGTACTCTGGCACCTTCCCCATTTTTTTTTTTTTGTGGGGGGGGGGACTCGAGACAGAGCCCTAACAGGGACATCACAACATATCAGAAAAACAAAACACAAAATCTCACACACATCTAGGTCGCCCAGGAGAAATACCCAGAGACCCAGGCCCATTTGGGGTCCCCAGCAAAAGATTCCCAGGTCCCAGATCCCCAGGAGAGGCGCCGATTTCCGTAGGCAGACCCGCAGCGAAGCTTTACCACCACAAGCCCATGTTTCCATGTGCACCATGCTTCCAGGCGCACCCTTCACTACCACCGGCTCCCCGGGCCAGGCGCCTGATGGACTACTATCTAGTCCAACTGGCGCATGACCCTCTCTCCCAAACGACCGCGTTTACATTCATCTATTAACAAGCATTCTCCAAGATTAAAATGTACAGTATAAACATATCTTCCAACTCTCTTTCATCTTGCATCCCTATCCTCATTTAACTCTCAGTACAATAGGGAACCTTTAAGGGAGCCCACCTCGATTTTTGTTTCTCCTTCTCTCCCTCTCTCTTTGGCTTGTATCCATTTTGGCCCCATTCAGCCTACTGTTTTATGACGTTTAGCCGCATCCAGGTTTCAATATTTTCCTGGCGAGCTGTAGTGAGCGAGCATATATATATTTTTGTTATGACAACAAGCTAAATTTGTACATTTTTCGATAGAAAATTTTCTCCGGCGAAGCCGGATTTCTCCATACAATGCTGGCTCGCTATCGCTATCGTTCGTCAGGAAGAAATCGACACCTGGATGGGGATAAACGTTTTAAAACAGTTGGCTGAATGGGGCCGAATGGATACAAGCCAGGGAAAGAGAGAAAAAAAAATCTGTCAACAAATTTAAAAATTTAGCTTCTTGTCAAAACAAAAATATATTTATGCTGGCTCGTTACCGCTCGCCAGTAAAATATTGACACCTGGATGGGGATAAACGTCTTAAAACAGTAGGCTGAATGGGTCCGAATGGATACAAGCCAAAGAGACAGGGAGAGAAAGATAAACAAAAACGAGGTGGGCTCTTTAACCGATATAAGTAATAATGAACTGACCTGATTAAGACGACCTTCTTGACACAGATATATGTTGTTGGGTTACTACAAGGGCTGCTGATGACTGGTTGGGTCTCTTTATCTTGGCTCTGGTGCTTGTGCGGCTACTGTATCTCGAGTGTTATAGCAGATACTTCACTATTTATCCTGGTCCTATAGTTCTTGTGCAGTTACTATATCACTAGTGTTATAGCAGATACTTCACTATTTAACCTGGTCCTATAGTTCTTGTGCAGTTACTATATCTCAAGTGTTATAGCAGATACTTCACTATTTAACCTGGTCCTATAGTTCTTGTGCAGTTACTATATCACAAGTGTTATAGCAGATACTTCACTATTTATCCTGGTCCTATAGTTCTTGTGCAGTTACTATATCTCAGTGCAGATACTTCACTATACCTGATAGTTCTTGTGCAGTTACTATATCACAAGTGTTATAGCAGATACTTCACTATAGTCCTATAGTTCTTGTGCAGTTACTATATCACAAGTGTTATAGCAGATACTTCACTATTTATCCTGGTCCTATAGTTCTTGTGCAGTTACTATATCACAAGTGTTATAGCAGATACTTCACTATTTAACCTGGTCCTATAGTTCTTGTGCAGTTACTATATCACAAGTGTTATAGCAGATACTTCACTATTTAACCTGGTCCTATAGTTCTTGTGCAGTTACTATATCTCAAGTGTTATAGCAGATACTTCACTATTTAACCTGGTCCTATAGTTCTTGTGCAGTTACTATATCACAAGTGTTATAGCAGATACTTCACTATTTAACCTGGTCCTAGTTCTTGTGCGGTTACTATATCGCAAGTATTATAGCAGAGACTTCACTATTGATATTGGCCCTATTTTGTTTGTGTTATAGCAGAGACTTTATGTAGGGTGTCAAACGAAAGCCGAATCTATTAACTTTAGTCTTTATTACTGTATAATTATGTAGAGATTATATTATGGTTTATAGTTCAAATGTTGTCTCTTAAGGGGGGATGGTTCACTTTTTGGCCGTTTTTTTGCATGTATTCATTATTTTTTTAGTTTCCTCCATAGACCTTCATCAAATACAAAAAAAAAACATCCATTAGATCCCCCTTGTAGATTAATTTGTACATTTTTCGGTAGAACATTTTCCCGGCCGGAGGCCGGTTCTTCCAGCATTACAGGGTCACTATCGTTCGCCAGGGGAAAAATCGACACCTAAATAGCACGAAAGGTCTAAATGTTGACGAAGAAATGGGGCGAAAGGTCTTAAAATCGACTAACTAATTGGGCAAACATCTTAACATCTGAACACTCTGGTGATGGGCTGGTCTATCAGAGTGAGAACTGAGCGATCTCTGCCATACCCATAGCTTAATCTGACCTTTCCTTTTACTTTTATATTTTCTAGATCTCAAGTGACGGCGTCTCTTCCGTGGATTGACCTCCCAGTCTACCAAGATTGGAAGCCAAAGCGTCACATTTTTTCCTTTGCCCCTCAACTTTCTCTTCATACTTGCTGAGGGGCACAGGGCCCTGGGGGGGGCTTTGGTTTCCTGGGCGTTTCCGCACCCTCCTCAGCTCCCCGCCAGAAGCCTGGCTTAGGTCACCCAGGCTTTATTGTGGTCGGCAGTGAGGGTTCTGTTGGGGCGCACGGTTTATGGCCTTGGCCTGCTCGGGGCCTTGGGGCTGTTCGGCCAGGCAGCTTGGGGAACAACAACAACAACAACAACATCTGATCACTAATGGGGCAAAACATGAGGGAGAAAATGGTCCAGAAACCCGGCCAACATTAAGGGGAGATGGGTAGTTTATATTTGATAATTTAGTATTTTTTTTATTATTCTATTAGTTTCCTCCATAGACATCCATCAAGCTTAAAAAAACACCCGCCCAAGACCCTCCTTCAAAATAAATGTGTACATTCTTCGATAGAAAGATGTCCCGACCAAAAGGCCTGTTTCCCTTAAATTACAGGCTCGCTATCGTTCGCCAGGAAAAACTCGATACCTAAATGACACGAAAAGTCTTAGTATTGACAAAGAAATGGGGCGAAAGGTCTTAAAATCGCCACGCTAATGGGCCAAACGTCATACAATCTGAAAACTAATGGGGTTAAACATGAGGAAGAAGGGGCCCCTAAAAGTGATAATATGGCCAAAACAATGCTATTTCACGTGTATATTCTTGTATTTCATATTCATTTAAGGGGAGACTGGCCGTTTGTTTGGTCTATTAAATAATTTATTCATACATTTGTTTTAGTTTCCTCCCTAGACCTCCATCAAGCTTAGAAAAACACCCCCTAGACCCCCCTTCAAGATAAATTTGTACATTTTTCGGTAGAAGATGTCCCGGCTGAAGGCCGGTTCCTCTTAAAATTGCAGGCTCGCTATCGCTCGCCAGGAAATAATCGACACCTAAATGGCACGAAAGGTCTTAAAATTGACAACGAAATGGGGCGAAATATGTTAAAATCGCCAAACTAATGGGCCGAACGTCTTATAATCTCAAAACTAGTGGGGCTAAACATTAGGGAGAAGGGGGTCCAGAAAAACGATATGCCTCCCCTCAAGTCTTCCAACACAATATTAGCTCCGGATTGCCCCCCCCCCCCCCCCCCCCCTCCCTGACTTTATGGCAGTGGCTCGGTCGGTAGTGCTCCTGATCAGTAGTCTTGGTTGTGGTGGTGCACTGGTTGGGGTTCGAATCCGTTAACCCCTTCATAACCGAGCCGTTTTTTTCCATTGTATTCTGGCTATGATTAGACTGTTTTATTTAGCTTAGGAAGGACATGACACAATTAAAAGGCTTCAAAGTATCTCGAGTCACCCTTTTAACTACCGGTACCATATACCACAGACCCTTCCTTAGCTATACAGTATATAAGCCTCTAAATATTTTTGAAATAATAGAAAAACCATGCTCGGTAATGAAGGAGTTAACCCTTCCTGCCCGGTTGTCATTTTAAAATGACACCACGAAATAAGGGCAGGTGCCCGGGTGTCCTTTCAGGACTTTTAAGCTTGAAAGCCTATTCAGCTTGGTCTGAACGTCGTGCGTCGTCCGACGCATGTAAACAAAGCCGATCGTTGCGTCACCGCACCTCCGAAAACAAGAAAGAGAAGACTCGTTTGTTATTGTATGTCTGTATGTCGTTGTTTCAGTAGTGAAAAGATCGTCGTATTGCTAACATCGCCTGAAAATGCTCTCCACTGAAATCGTCATCACAACTGAACCAGTTGACTTAGAGAGCTCTACTCAACGCCAGTCTACAGATTGGAAACCGCACTACATTTATAGATGCGTGGGAAATTTCTAGCAGTTAAAATTAACTAAAATACGGTAGCCTAGGCCTAGACGTTTTTCGGCCAGATCGCCCGGGTAGCCCACCCTGTCCTTTGGAGATACAGCCCGGGCCAGGAGGGTTAAGGGGAGATGGGCGTATTTATTTGCTCATTTATTTATATTTTTTATTATTTTTAAAGATTCCTCCCTAAATCTCCATCAAGTTCAATAACACCCCCTAGATTCCCTCCTTCAAGATAATATTGTAAATTTTTTGGGTAGAAAAATATTCCGTTCCTCCTAAAACTACAGGCTCGCTATCGCTCGCCATGAAACAATCGACACCTAAATGGCACGAAAGGTCTTACTATTGACAAAGAAATGTAGTGAAAGGTCTTAAAATCGCCAAACGAATAGGCCGAACGTCTTAACATCTGAACACTAATGGGGCTAAACATGAGGAAGAAGGAGAACCGGAAAAAAACAACCATTTCCCCTTATCTGCCAATTTAGCTCACACACTAATTTCAATCCAAAACCAAAACAAAGAGCATCCATCCTTTATATAATGTTTCACTGGGATTCGAATCAAACCATTTCTAGTGAGGATGTCTAGGTGTTCCACCTGGTAAGACTGCTATTGTGGCAATGTTCTCTCCTAATATATATACAGTACATATATATATATATATATATATATATATATATATATATATATATATATATATATATATATATATACTGTATATATACATATATACTGTATATACCGGGTATATATATATAAACGTTTCATAAGCCAGTTTCTTATCCTCTCACAATATCTTCAAATTTTGCACAGACCTGGAAAATTTGACCTCGACAGTATTTTGGAGCTAAATTGAAATGTACCGTAACCACTTTATATGCAATCTTCCATTAGACCTTTAAGGCCTCAGGGTATCATCTACATTATAAGAAAGCATATTATATCGTCAGCAATGGAGTTTTACAAATGAGCCTGTTTACAGTAGGCTTCCTGGATACCGTTAAGGGGGTATGGAGATTTGTTGGTTTATTTGTTTAAGGGGAGTCACCGTTTTTTTTTTTTTATCTTTCTCTCCTTTTTTTTCTCTTTCCCTGGCTTATATCCATTCGGCCCCATTCAGCCAACTGTTTTAAGACGTGTATCCCCATCCAGGTGTCGATTTCTTCCTGGCAAGCGATAGCGAGCCAGCATTGTATGGAGAAATCCGGCTTCGCCGGAGTAATTTTTCGATCGAAAAATGTACATATTTATCTTGCTGTCAAAACAAAAATATATATGTGCTGGCTCGCTACCGCTCGCCAGGAAAATATTGACACCTGGATGGGGGTAAACGTCTCAAAATAGTAGGCTGAATTGGGCCGAATGGATGTAAGCCAAAGAGAGAGGGAGAGAAAGAGACAAAAAAGATAGGTGGGCTCCCTTAAATTTATATTGGTGGTACTGTAATAGACCCAAGTCATACGAGGATAGAAAAGGAAAACACCATCATTATACCCAATTATATTATATATTTATTTTATTTATTTATTTTTATTTTTTTATATATATATTTTTAATATTTTACAGTGGACTAGCGAGTGCAAATACCACTGGGGTGTATTTACCTGCGAGGAATAATACCACTGGGGTGTATTTACCTGCGAGGAATAATACCACTGGGGTGTATTTACCTGCGAGGAATAATACCACTGGGGTGTATTTACCTGCGAGGAATAATACCACTGGGGTGTATTTACCTGCGAGGAATAATACCACTGGGGTGTATTTACCTGCGAGGAATAATACCACTGGGGTGTATTTACCTGCGAGGAATAATACCACTGGGGTGTATTTACCTGCGAGGAATAATACCACTGGGGTGTATTTACCTGCGAGGAATAATACCACTGGGGTGTATTTACCTGCGAGGAATAATACCACTGGGGTGTATTTACCTGCGAGGAATAATACCACTGGGGTGTATTTACCTGCGAGGAATAATACCACTGGGGTGTATTTACCTGCGAGGAATAATACCACTGGGGTGTATTTACCTGCGAGGAATAATACCACTGGGGTGTATTTACCTGCGAGGAATAATACCACTGGGGTGTATTTACCTGCGAGGAATAATACCACTGGGGTGTATTTACCTGCGAGGAATAATACCACTGGGGTGTATTTACCTGCGAGGAATAATTTTCAACAAATATTTTCGCACCAAGTAAAGTATTCTATAATATTTCAGGACGCGTTTCTGGTAGCCTGGCATCCCTGTTACCCCTCACACCCCTGGTACCCCTCACACCCCTGGTACCCCTCACACCCCTGGTACCCCTCACACCCCTGGTACCCCTCACACCCCTGGTACCCCTCACACCACTGTTACCCCTCACACCCCTGGTACCCCTCACACCACTGTTACCCCTCACACCCCTGGTACCCCTCACACCCCAGGTACCCCTCACACCCCTGGTACCCCTCACACCCCTGGTACCCCTCACACCCCTGGTACCCCTCACACCCCTGGTACCCCTCACACCACTGTTACCCCTCACACCCCTGGTACCCCTCACACCACTGTTACCCCTCACACCCCTGGTACCCCTCACACCCCTGGTACCCCTCACACCCCTGGTACCCCTCACACCCCTGGTACCCCTCACACCACTGTTACCCCTCACACCCCTGGTACCCCTCACACCCCTGGTACCCCTCACACCCCTGGTACTCCTCACACCCCTGGTACTCCTCACACCCCTGGTACCCCTCACACCCCTGGTACCCCTCACACCCCTGGTACCCCTCACACCCCTGGTACCCCTCACACCCCTGGTACTCCTCACACCCCTGGTACCCCTCACACTCCTGGTACCCCTCACACCACTGTTACCCCTCACACCCCTGGTACCCCTCACACCCTTGGTACCACTCACAGCCCTGGTACCCCTCACACCCCTGGTACCCCTGGTACCCCTCGCACCCCTGGTACCCCTCATACCCCTGGTACCCCTCATACCCCAGGTACCCCTCACACCCTTGGTACCCCTCACACCCCTGGTACCCTTCACAACCCTGGTAACCCTCATACCCCTGGTACCCTTCACACCCCTGGTACCCCTCATACCCCTGGTACCCCTCACACCCCTGGTACCCCTCACACCCCTGGTACCCTTCACACCCCTGGTAACCCTCATACCCCTGGTACCCCTCATACCCCTGGTAACCCTCACACCCATGGTACCCCTCACACCCCTGGTACCCTGTGGCCACATTACACCTGAGCTCGATCCCTGTTACCCCTTGCACCCCTGAAACTCTTGGTACCCCTGAGACCCTTGGTACCTCTGACACCCTAGGTACCCAGAGACCCCTGGTACTCCTGAGACCCTTGTCACCCCTGAGATCACTGACATCCCTAAGATCACTGACACCCCTGAGATCACTGACACCCCTGAGATCACTGACACCCCTGAGATCACCGACACCCCAGAGATCACTGACATCCCTAAGATCACTGACACCCCTGAGATCACTGACACCCCTGAGATCACTGACACCCCTGAGATCACTGACACCCCTGAGATCACTGACACCCCTGAGATCACTGACACCCCTAAGATCACTGACACCCCTAAGATCACTGACACCCCTGAGATCACTGACATCCCTGAGATCACCGACACCCCTGAGACCCCTGGCACCCCATAGACCCCTGAGCTCCCAAATACACCTGGAGACCCCAGGCATCCCTAGTACCCTTGAAACCCCAGGTGGGCCAGGTTCCCCTGAGATCCCTGGTACCCCTGAGTTCTCTGGCACCCCTGAGACACTTGGTATCCCTCAGACCTCTGGTAACCCCTGGTACCCTGGGTACACCTGAAACACCGGGTATCCCTAAGACCCCTGGTACCTATGAGACCCCGAGAACTCCTGAGACTCCTGGTGCCCCTGAGATCTCAAGTACCTATGAGACCGCTTGTGCCCCTGGCACCTCTTAGAACACTGGCACTCCTGACTCCTGAGCCCTTTGATACCCC
The DNA here is from genome assembly GCA_032716605.1 of Paralithodes platypus. NCBI lineage: Eukaryota > Metazoa > Arthropoda > Malacostraca > Decapoda > Lithodidae > Paralithodes > Paralithodes platypus. The sequence goes on from CM064571.1 coordinate 12,451,486, forward strand.
TGGTACCCCTGAGACCCTTGTTACCCCTAATACGCCAGGTATCCCTGAGACCCTTGGCACCCCAGATATCCTATTAGGCCTATACATCCATGCAGGATATGTTTGTATAACATACCGGTAATGTATATAGTCACAGCCTGAGCTATAATACGCAGTCTGCCATCAAACTGCTACAGATGTGGCTTGCAATTTATGTGTTACGAGTTTTTATTTTGTATTTTATTTATTTTGAATGTATTTATATATTTATTTATTTATACATAATTATATTTTTAATTTACCTGTTTTTGTTTGTTTACACCCCTTAGAGGCCTAGACCCCCATCCACCTAAATGTATATAATTTTCGGTAGAAAATTGTCTCGGACAGTTCCTCGTAACTTGCAGGAAAAAATATGATACCTGTCATAGGGGGCGAGCAATAGCAATACCTTAATGGAGGAAAGTGTCATATAATCGCCAAACCAATGAGGTATAGTGTCATATAATCGCCAAACCAATGAGGTAAAGTGTCATATAATCGCCAAACCAATGAGGTAAAGTGTCATATAATCGCCAAACCAATGAGGTAAAGTGTCATATAATCGCCAAACCAATGAGGTAAAGTGTCATATAATCGCCAAACCAATGAGGTAAAGTGTCATATAATCGCCAAACCAATGAGGTAAAGTGTTTTAGTTCTTACTAAATTACAGGTTTGCTATCGTTTGCAAGGCAAAAATCGAAACCTAAATGGCACGATATTTCTTAATATTGATAAAGAAATTTGTCCGAAGTGGTCAAACCAGTGTGGCGAACATCTTAAACTCTCATAACTAATGAGGCTAAACATGGGGTAAAAGGGGGTTCATAAAAACACATATACCTCCCCTAAGGGGGGATAGGCGTGTTTATTTGCTCATTTATATACTTTTTATACTTTATTTAGTGTCCTCCCTAGACCTCCATCAAGCTTAAAAACACCCCCCCAAGACACTCCTTCAAGATAAATGTGTACATTTTTCGATAGGAAAATTCCCGGCCGAAGGCCGGTTCCTCTTGAATTACAGGCTCGCTATCGCTCGCCAGGAAACATCGACACCTAAATCACACGAAAAGTCTTAATATTGAAAAATAAATGGGGCGAAAGGTCTTAAAATCGCCAAAATAATGGGGCGAACGTCATCAAATCTGAAAACTAATGGGGCTAAGCATGTGGGAAAAGGGGGTAAAGAAAAAAACAAAGAGTTCCCCTTAAATGACCAAAACATTGCAAATGCACGAACCTTTCCCTACATTGCCCTCTCACTCAACTGTGCTCTCGCTTATTTAAGGGGGGATGGGCCGGTTTTCTGGACCACTTTCTCCCTCATGTTTAGCCCAATTAGTTTTCAGATGTTAAGATGTTTGCCCCATTAGTTAGTCGATTTTCAGACCTTTCGCCCCATTTCTTCGTAATTATTTAGACCTTTCGTGCTATTTAGGTGTTAATTATTTCCCTGGCGAACGATAGTGAGCCTGTAATGATAGAACATTTGGCCTTCGGCCGGGAAATTTTTCTACCGAAAAATGTACAAATTAATCTAGAAGGTGGATCTAATGGATGTTTTTTTTTTTTAATTTGATGGAGGTCTAGGGAGGAAACTAGAAAAATAATGAATACATGCAAAAATCTCCCAAAAAGTGAACCATCCCCCCTTAACCCTTTGAGTACCGGTGACGTCTTTTGTATTGGATTTCAGCTACATTTAGACGACTTCATGAAGCTTAGGAATGATGTATATACTGTGTATAGCAGCTAAAAGTATTAACTGAGATAGTCTGTAGTAGCCTCTTAATGGGTAGATGTCCTTCCTAAGCTGAATACAATCGTCTAATTATTGCCAGTATATAATACAAAGGACGTCACGACTCAAAATAGTCTACCTTTAGCCAGAATGAAAGGACGCAAAGTATCCTCATAGTTTATTAATTTAAGTCTATATTATTGTACAGTACATGACTGTGATGATAAACTTATGGTTCATAGTTCAAATTATGTCTTTGGAAGTGATCTATCTATCTAGCTATATGCTCAGGCCCAATCCCCACTGTTCTTAGTTTTATTTTCTATTTTCTATTTAATTTAATTTTGTATGTATTTTTTTTTTTTTTTTTTTTTTAAGTGATAAAATGGCCAAAAGAATCCTATTTCATGTTATTGTCTTGTATATTCATTTGTTGTGGGCCCTGTGTACCAGGCTGGGTAACTCACCTACCGTACCACAAGCAGCAGCAGCTCCAGAGGTCATAGACTGAGAAATGAGCGTCTTGGTAACGTACAACCTAGCGTACGACCCAACTTTATCTATATATTATATGGGTTTTTGAATCCGGTATACCATAGTCTTGCATAGTCATATGAAACTTAAACAATTCACACAAATATCTCGAATTTATCTGATAACTTGTAGATGTAAATGTACGAGTAGGCTACACAAATATCTCGAATTTATCTAATAACTTGTAAATGTACGAGTATGCTACCAAGTTAACACATTGTAGGTGAAGAGCGGTACACTACACAACCTCCCTCTCCCACAGTCAGACTCACACTGGCTGGCTCCTCACACCACCACCACAGATACACACTATTGATGGAGGCTGCCAGAGCTGGAGTCCTGGAGCCAGAGTTAAACAGCAATAAACACTTTCAGGGGAGACAGTAGGTTTTTCGATTCCTCCTCCTACCTCATGTTTAGCCCTATTAGTAATGAGATTTCAAGACATTCGCCCCATTAGTTTGGCAATTTTCATACCTTTTGCCCCATTTCTTTGCCAATATTAAGACCTTTCGTGCCATTTAGGTGTCGATTTTTCCTGGCGAGCGATAGCGAGCCTGTATATGAAGAAGAATCGGCCTTAGGCCGGGAAATGTTTCTACCAAAAAAATATAAAAATTTATATCGAAGGGGGGTCTTTGTGGGTGTTTTTTAAAAGTTTGATAGAGGTTTAGAGAGCAAACTAAACCCCTTCCTTAAACCATGGAGCCGAACCAGTAAATTATGCTGCACAATACCGTCTGAGCTGCCTTAACCCCTACTGTACCGCCGACGTGTGCTATATTCTATTCTAGCCATATGTTGACGATATTATGGAGCTTGGGAAGGATCTGCGGTAGTTAAAAGGGTTGGTCGAGATATGTTGAAGCCTGATTGTTGCTAGAGGTTCTTCCTAAGCTGAATAAAATCGTCTAATAGTTGCCAGAATCTGAAAAGTATGACGTCCCTGGTACAGTACAGAATGGGTTCATGTTTTGGTCGATTTTTTCATTTATGTATTATTATTTTTTATTTCCTCCCTAAACCTCCATCAAAGTTAAAATACCAACCCCAGGATCCCCCTTCAAGATATATTTATACATTTTTCGGTAGAAAAATGTCCCGGCCGAAGGCGGATTCCTCCTAAATTACAGGCTCACTATCGTTCGCCAGGAAACAATTGACACCTCAATTACACGAAAAGTCCTAATATTGACACAGAAAAGACGCGAAAAGTCTTAAGGCCGCGTCATACAGAGGTCGACCGCGACCCGACAGTAACCCGAAGGCAATGACTTGCACTTTTCACCCGAATTCACCCGAAGTCCCCGAATGAGACTCGTACCCGACTATGACTAGAAAGCAATTCGAATGCTACCCGAGGGACTCGAATGCGTCTCGAATACGAGTCGATGTTATCCCGTATATTACTCGAAACTAGCCAGAAGTTGAACGGAATTGAATCGACCATGAGTCGAAAGCTAATCGACGGTGAGCCGAGTAGCCGATACCAACCCGAGTTAAAACCGAATCACACCCGAAGTAACCCGACTTAAAACCGAATGAAAACCGAACCCCACCCGAAGTCAGGAACCCAACCGGAATGAAACCAGAATGTAAGTCGAACGTGACTAGAATAAGTCGATTATGATACGATTATTAGGTTATGCATCACCCCACTATATAAAGAGAGGGTGTGCTCACACAAACTTCATTTGTACAGTGCACCCAACACAGCAACATGTCACAGGAAAGCAACCTCCCGGACCCATCACGACCAGAAGAGATGGATGACGAGGCATTGGAGTTGGCAATCTTAAGGCAGGAGATAGTTAATGCCAACCTCAGATATCAGATTACTGCCCGCGCCATCAGGGACAAAGAACGTGAACCCCAACGTGCTCAACCTCGACGGCCACGACGACCAAGGAAACCCCGAAGCTGCAGCGTCAAGCCATGGGTGGCACAGCGAGAGACACACGGACACTACCACCAGTTGCTGAAGAAACTCCAGGAAACTGACGTGGTTACCTATAAATACTTTCTGCGTATGGACGAGGAGCTGTTTAATATGATTGTCAAACGTGTCACACCCAGGATCAAGAAGGACGAGACCAACTGGAAGAAGCCCCTGGAGCCCGGACTGCGAGTTGCCATGACACTACGCTTTTTGGCCACTGGCGAGGCCTATAAGAGCATGGCACTGAACTTCCGTGTAGGTGCCAACACGATATCACTGGCAGTGCGGGAGACGTGTGAGGCAATCATACAGGAATACATGGAGGAGCAAATAGTGTGCCCATCAACACCTGAAGGTTGGAAGGAGGTCGCCAAGGGCTTCAAGGATAGGTGGAACTTCGGACACACCATTGGGGCAATTGATGGGAAGCACATTGCCATACAGCCTCCAAGCAACTGCGGATCCTTGTACTACAATTACAAGGACTACCACTCCATTGTGCTCCTGGCAATAGTCGATCACCTGGGAAAATTTATGTACGTTGACGTTGGAGCGAACGGGTCAGCATCTGATGGTGGTATATTCCAGGTGACTGACATCCGGAAGGCCCTGGAGGACGGAGCAGCAGGATTGCCACCACCCGAGCCATTCCCAGGGGAGGACCAGCCAGTGCCCTACTTTCTGGTTGGTGATGACGCATTCCCAATGAGGGAGTGGTTGCAGAAGCCACACCCACACCGAGGGCTCGATGCTGACAAGAGAAACTACAACTACAGATTGTCTAGGGCCAGGAGACAGGTAGAGAATGCCTTCGGTATGCTAGCCACCGCTTCAGGTGCCTACTGACTACCATCAACGTACACCCCAGTACCGTGGAGAAGGTAGTCCTGGCTTCATGCATACTCCACAATATGCTAATCGACCGACGTGAGCCCCAACCAGAAGCCGGACTTCGTCGCCCTGAAATACCCCAAAGTGACTGGGCGAGGGACCCCTTGGCCCCATCGGCTCGCGTTCGGGTTTGATTCGACTTGGCTTCGACTAGCCTTCGACTTACATTCTAGTCATTCGGATCACGATCGAGTAATCATCGAGTCTAATTAGGAATGTCGGACATGCATCGAGTCATTTTCTAGTAGTATTCGGGTATCCATCCAGTCATCATCCTGAAATTTGGGTCAGCATCGAGTAACAGTTGACTTTCGAACAAGTTTATGTAGTAATTTTCCACTGAGCATCGAGTCTAATTCGGGTTACGGTCTACATCATCGGGTCTAAGTCCACTTAGGTTCGATCAATTCTGGTATTAATCGGGTTAAATTTTTTGACTCGAAAGTGACCCGAATAGGTCGAATGTGATCAGAATATGGTAGAATGTAAGCCGAATACGACTCGAATGTAAATTGAAGGTTACTCGAGGATTTTGTAACAGTTTTTTTACCCGAACGCACTCGAGGATTTCCCAAAAGATAACGCATACACTAACTTTTGGCCGACTCACCCGAACATTCGGGTGATGACCAGAGCATGACTAGAACGACTCGAACATACCAGAATCATACCCGATGTCGCCCGATTATCGGGCCGAATACACCCGAACCGCAAAAATTTGCGGTCATTGCCTTCGGGTGTTACTGTCGGGTCGCGGTCGACCTCTGTATGACACGGCCTTTACAATCGCCAAACTAATGGGCTGCACGTCTTGAAATATGAAAACGAAAGGGGCTAAGCATGAGGGAGAAAGGTGACTCATCTCCCCTTAAGGGGGGTGACCTGTTTTTGCTCTGTCGTTTTCTATCTTTCTCTGGCTTGTATCCATTTGGCTCCATTCAGCCTACTGTTTAAAGACGTTTATCCCCATCCAGGTGTCAATTTTTTACTGGTGAGCAGTAGCGAGCCAGCATATTTTTTATTTTTGTTTGACAGCAGGCTAAATTTGTAAATTTTTCGATAGAAAAGTGTCTCCGGCGAAGCCGGATTTTTTCATAAAATGCTGGCTCGTATCGCTCGCCAGGAAGAAATCGACACCTAGATGGGGATAAACGTCTTAAAATTGTTGGCTGAATGGGGCCGAATGGTTACAAGCCAGAGAAAGAGAGAAAAGGACAGAAATAAAAAAAAGCAGGTCACCCCCCTTAAACGTTATTTTCTTTCAATTGCCATCAACTTTTCCTTAAGGGGAGAAGGGTCGTTTTTCTGGTCCCTCTTCTCCCTCATGTTTAGACCCATTTGTTTTCAGATTTTAAGACGTTTGCCCCATTAGTTTGTCGATTTTAAGACCTTTCACCCCATTGCTTTGACAATATTAAGACTTTTAGTGTAATTTAGGTGTAGATATTTTCCTGGCGAGCGATAGCGAACCTGAAATTTTAGAGGAACCGAACTACATTTTTCTATCGAATAATGTACAAATGTATCATGAAGAGGAGGCTTGGGGGAGGGGGGGGGGGGGTGTTAAGCTTGAAGGAGGTCTAGGGCAAAAGCTAAAACAAAATATAGAAAGATAAATAAACAAGCAAATAATGAGCACATCCCCCCTAAAGTAGATGAGGAATTTGGAAGGAATCTGAGTGTAAAATGGAGGGAGAGTAAGAAACTGTTCTGGAAAGAAGTCAAGAAAGTTAGGGAAGGTAGCAAGGGAAACAGTAAGGGTGTGAAAGATAAGAATGGGAGAATGCTAGCCGAGAAGCAAGAGCGAGTCGAAAGATGGAGGGAGTTCTTCAGTGAGTTGCTAAATGTAAGGAATGAAGAGCCAGTAAACATAGCTGGATATGGTATTGGAGGGAGAAGAACAGAAGTAGTGGAGGAGGAGGTGGGGATCAGGAGTTCAGCTGTAACGGGAGGGGGGGGGGGAAGGTATCTCTCATTCTTCACTTCCCTTCTTCTGCGAACAAGAGAGAGAGGTAGAGTAAGGGGTCAGAAAAACAAGGATTAAGCTGTGAAGGTGGAAAATAGGTACCGGTACTCAAGGATAGAAAGGAAGAGATGACGACAAACCCGTTATTGCATTCTAATTAATGAGAGGACAACCCTGTTTGGTTGACCCCCATCCAACATCCTTCGAGGAAGGGGAGAGGCTGCAACTCCGACACGATGATAAGACCAAAGAACCACAAAAACCCCACTGAGACCTAGCATATTCTCTACTTTCTAGATATCACATTAGGATGTTTTTGGGAACGGTAATTCATTTGAATTATTTGATCGCCCACCTTCAGGTGAACTGGCCGTCCCCATGGTTTTCTTATTCTTTATGCAATCGTGACTCATGCTCATTATTCAGGTACATTAGGACAATAGGATAAATCGGAGGCTAGCAAAGACCAATCAAGAACTTCACCTTCAATGTTGGCTGACAAGACTTTAACTCTCGGTTAGGCTACTGGTACTACTCTTAGACCAATTTAATACTGACAGCTCCGATTTACCATCCTGCCAACACATTTAGATCCAAATAGGTACGGGAGGATAGATACAAACATATTGCAGTAATCTTAAGCTTGATATTAATATAAGGAACATTTTACCGTTTACAACTCTTAACATTGGTACCGTATGGTCCGTATCTAATTATCTCTATACCGTTAACCTGGGACCAATCCATTACCGTACTGGGACAGTCTCTTAACCTAGGAGTAGGACTCGAATATTGTTGTCTGTATCCACCCCCTTCCTCTCAGTATTATACATCCCAATTCCGCTAGATACCGGTATCGGCCAGGCTTGCCTGTAGGTTTCTTCGGCCTACCGTATCCTGGGGTATAGGGGGTAATCATACATCATCCTGCGGTCCTTGAACCCTCGTACAGTACACGAGCTCAGCATCCTGCACTCAGCCAATGGGAGGGGTGAATCTCCGATTCTCCGCCATCAGCAATTCAGCATCACATCGACTCCGTCCCAAACTCTGAATGGAGGGAAAGGAAGCCTAAGTCCGAAGAAGAAGCGGGGAATGATGACAGAGACTGAAGGGTAGGTAGGTGTCTCTCTCGTAGGCCTGGGGTCACGACAGTGAGGGGCCGAGGGCCAGTGCCAGGGATCCCGCCAAAAAAGGGGAGGGTGACCACAAAGGGTGGCGTCACTTTGGTAGGAATTGGCGGTCTTTTTACACAAGGGGGCATTACTCTAAATTCGAAAAGGAAGGATTTTTACAGGGAATAACAAAAGGGGTGAAAGGATAAATTAGGCTTGAAAGTATTTTAGATAGATTTGAGAATATTAGTTCTCCTCCTGATCTAGGCTAATTCCCTCTTTACATAGACAAGGGTTACTTAACCCTTCTTAAACGATACATTTCCCTTAAATATAGGGAAGAGTGAATGAAGGGGAAAAAGTCTTACAGTTAAGTCAAACCTTACAACATATACCAAAAGGGAAAGTACAATTTCTTCCCGTTACACAGCTCTACCTTTTCTTTGAAGACTTTTTACCTCATTCACTCTTTCATCAACATAAACATTATACAGTTACCAATTAATCCAGCCTTAACTTATTACAGCAGAATTTCTGATCAGCCTGGCATCTTACCATGCCCAGAGCTCGCAGTCTATACCCAACGTCTTAGAATCTGACACATCACTGTACTTTTGGGCGTCTTCTCAACGATGCGGTGAAGGATTTTCGGAGAAGAAATCGACTCAGCACAGGACAACCAGGAAGGAGGACCGAAGACAGCGAGGGCGGCAACCTGCGAAGGAATTAAATGCTAATCTGTCAAGAACCGCGAATTTGGATAAAGCTCCACCAACACGACCCAAATTCAAAACCGCCAGGGATAACGACCGAGGACCGATGTCAGCCATGAATGTAAATGTAGATCCGATCAGAACCAAAAATTTGATTAAAGAACGTTCTGCGAGTTCTAAAACCGCAACTTTAAAGGTTTTCTATGCAAACGCTCGTAGCATACGCAATAAATTTTCAGATTTAGAGGAACTAGTGTTTACTGAAAATTATGATGTGATTGGTATAACAGAATCTTGGCTCAATACACTAGATAGAGACTTTTTAGCAGAGTATTCACTTCCCGGTTATGTAATGTTTGAGAAAAGCCGAATAAATAAAAATGGAGGTGGCGTTTTATTTTATATCAAAGAAAGTCTTAACCCGACCCTCTTGTCAAAACCTCATATTGTGAACGTCGACATATCTTTTGTGCTAATAAAGAATAATAAAGGTACAAAAATAATACTTGCATTAATATACAGACCTCCAGCTCAATCAGCGCAAACTGACCGAGAAATTTATGAACAAATTGCAGATGTAAGTAACTCACAAGATACCGTATTTATTGGCGACTTTAATTTACCTGTGACCAAGTGGGGCGATACTCTTACTTCACACTCCGGACATGACTTGCATACGAACTTGCAAGAGAGTTCGCTATATCAATTTGTTCGAACACCGACCCGTGGTAATAACGTTCTTGACATTGTACTTGCAACAAAAGAAGAATTAATAGAGAATTTGAATGTTGGTGATGAATTCAGTAACAGCGACCATCGTACGATAACTTTCACTTTAAACTTTACTAGTAACGAACCAAATAGTAGCATCGAAAAAGTCCCTAATTTCAAGAAAGCAAACTTTCATAAACTTAGAGCTATGTTTAAAGAAACTGACTGGAGCTTTTTAATTAACAATAACGACATAAATACATCTTGGAAGTTATTCGAAACCACTTACCTAAAAGCAGTGCAAGACTGCATACCATCGAAAATACGGCGTCCAGGCCATAATAATAAGCCCAAATGGTGGAATAAAGATATTTCAAACTGCCTGCTTGCTAAAAAATTTGCTAATGATAGATTAAAATCCTCACAAAATGATGAAGAACGGGTGAAATTTGTAGAGCTACGACGCAAAGTAAAAAGACCCTAGAGTTACATATTGCGAATCAAAGTAAAACAAACCCGAAAGAATTCTATAGTTATATCAGAAAGAAAAAAGTAGTTACTTCAACTGTTGGACCGTTAGTCGATGAAAATGGAGAATACACCAAAGACGAAGTACAAATGAGTAATGCCCTCAATACCTTCTTTGCATCAGTTTTTACAACAGAAGACCTCAGTGATATCCCTACACCATCGCCGATTCAGATTGATAATTCAGATGTTCTAAGCAATATCACCGTTACAGAGAGAGAAGTATTGAATTGTTTAGATAAACTCAAGGTAAATAAAACGCCTGGACCTGATAGAATCTCGCCTAGAGTTCTAAAGGAAGCTAAGGATGAGCTCTCCAAACCACTGACATTACTATTCAATAAATCCTTGCAGTCTGGAACTATGCCTGATCAGTGGAAGATAGCCAACGTAACACCGATATTCAAAAAAGGCAGCAAATCCCTACCCAGTAACTATCGTCCAATTAGCTTAACCTCAGTTGTATGTAAAATGCTAGAAACGGTCATGCGAGACAGTGGAAGATAGCCAACGTAACACCGATATTCAAAAAAGGCAGCAAATCCCTACCCAGTAACTATCGTCCAATTAGCTTAACCTCAGTTGTATGTAAAATGCTAGAAACGGTCATGCGAGACAGACTCGTAAATCACTTAGAGGAAAATAACATACTAAAAGATACTCAACACAGCTTTCGTAAAAAACGTTCCTGTTTAACAAACCTCTTAGACTTCTTCCACGATATCCTCAACCTCTACGATGAGAGTAAAGCTGTAGATATTATATACCTTGATTTTCAAAAGGCCTTTGACAAAGTTCCCCACAAACGTTTACTGCTAAAACTAAAAGCGCATGGAATACAAGACGGTGTGTTGAAATGGATAGAAAATTGGCTCAGCGACAGAAAGCAAAGAGTAGTCATAAACGGTAAGGCATCTAAATGGACCAATGTAAGTAGCGGGGTACCCCAGGGATCGGTACTAGGACCAATTCTCTTTCTAATTTACATCAATGACATAGATGAGGGTCTCACCTGTACAATCTCAAAATTTGCTGACGATACAAAAATTGCAAATAGCGTACTCTCAAAAGATCAAGTTGACGATATGCAACACAATCTAGATAAATTGTCACATTGGGGCCCAAATTTGGCAAATGAGTTTCAATGCGGATAAATGTAAAGTACTACATATCGGATACCTAAATGAGAAAGCAAACTATTCGATGAATGGCACTCAGCTTAAGAATGTAAACAGAGAAACCGATCTGGGAGTAACAATATCGAGTAACCTAAAACCGAGTCAACAATGTTCAGAAGTTGTTCAGGAGGCAAACAAAATAATTGGCTTTATAGGCAGATCATTTGAGCATAAATCCAAAGACGTAATCCTAACCCTTTACAATTCCTTAGTCCGCCCTCTTCTGGAATACTGCGTTCAATGCTGGTGCCCTTATTACCAAAAAGACATAAACAAGCTAGAACGAGTTCAATGTAGAGTTACCAAAATGATACCTAGCCTAAAGAACAAACCTTACGAGGAGCATCTTAAAGAATTAAATATATTTCCTTTAACCCAGCGCAGATTAAGAGGTGACTTAATTCAAGTGTTCAAAATCATCAAAGGCATCGACAATATGAACTGTAGTAAGTACTTCACTATCGACCAATCTAATTACACGCGGGGAAACGGTTGCAAATTATTGGTAAATCTTTTAACTCACACGAATCTAAGAATTTCTTCTTCAATCGAGTTGTCAACTTGTGGAATGGGCTTCCCCGAGACGTTATAGACTGCAGCACCGTTGATTCATTTAAACTCCGCCTAGACAAATATCTCGCATCAAACCCGCGACTGACTGCGTTTGTAAATGAATAACTTTATTTTATCCTCCCCTCAGTTACTAACCCATATGTTCCCTACTAACTTCCTAGTCCTGCCACGTTAGTGGCAGGGCAGTAGTTCCCTTTCCAATGTTCCCTTACCTACTCTAAACCACTGTTTGGACACTTGATCCTCAGTGTTTTGGAGGACAAGCAGCCTAGAAGGGTCACTAGATATGTTGTTGCTTGATTTCCTTTGTACTCCTTTGTACTGTACTCTGCCAGTGGGGCGTCCCTTCCTTCATCAACAAATCACTATACCACTCTATAAAGTGTCCCTCCTTTTCAGGAGAGTGCCAACCAGGCACTATCTTGTCCCTGTAGAGACAGCCTCTCTCCACCCCTTTATTGCTGGGAAAACCCCAGGAGACCAGACTAGAGAGCAGCGTGGACGCCCGTATCGTGGGAGTCACTTCACACTCTGTGCGCTGGCTGAGCCTCGGGACGAAAGAAGTATAACCCCAGTCAACCATAAAGGTACTCAGAGCCAACAGCACGTCCTGATGGGAACGCCACCACCCTAGTCCCAATCACCTGTATGACGTTCTACATAACCTAGGCACCTACGTCTCTTAAAGTTTTGCTGCACGGGGGTTTGACCGGAAAGATTAATTAACCATGCGGGGGCCACAGGGGAGTACACAACAAGATGACCACAACAGGGACTCTACTGTACACTCTAACAAGATTCTATATAACGCCGGGCCGGCTGACGGGCTCTGGGTGCTAAAATCTCAGGTTGATAGTCTTCCTCAACCGGCATTTCAACTTGCTCTACCTGCCAATACTCCTCACCCACAAACGGTTTCACTTTCTCAGCGGCCCTTTTCATAAACACACTCGTATAGGGATTTACTAGCTTATACGCAGCCTCGTCTCGGACTACTTCCGTGACTCTAAAGGGACCCACCCACTTTGCGTTCAACTTTTGGCTAGTCCCGGGTAGTGGATTCTCGTTCCTGATCCATACCATGTCGTCCACATTGACCTTTTCATTCCGGCGGTTCCGATTAGCCACGTCTCTCAACTTCCTGGCCATGGTCAGTGTGGTCTGTTCCAGGACCTCTTTCGCGACGGACATAGCCTCTTGGCGTTCCTCATTCCTCCTGACTAAAACGTCTTGCACCTCGTGCCTTGGTTCTGGATCAGGATTCTCCATCTTGGACAGGAAAGAAGGATAATTGATAGACCACTAATAACCGGAAAACACTAACCACCGCTATCTCAACTTTGCGGTTCCTTCACAGTCACTGTGATTCTTGCTGGTATCTGCTGCACTTAAAGATTCCCTGAAATATTACACTAACCGTATTGAAATGTGGTAGCATGGCCAATACTGTTTGTGGTAACTATTTCACGGGTTGGTAGCGTGAAAAATGACAACTGCAACGCACTGATTCTAAACACCCGAGCGAAAGTGTAAGAACCAGTACTGTAGAGTCTCTTCTACGGGGAGTACGGGATTAATTCAGGAGCCCTGAACGGAACAGGAGCATGTCAAACCATGGACTCCTAAAGAAATCCCACCGCTGCCACCACTGTAATGGGAGGGGGGGGGGGGAAGGTATCTCTCATTCTTCACTTCCCTTCTTCTGCGAACAAGAGAGAGAGGTAGAGTAAGGGGTCAGAAAAACAAGGATTAAGCTGTGAAGGTGGAAAATAGGTACCGGTACTCAAGGATAGAAAGGAAGAGATGACGACAAACCCGTTATTGCATTCTAATTAACGAGAGGACAACCCTGTTTGGTTGACCCACATCCAACATCCTTCGAGGAAGGGGAGAGGCTGCAACTCCGACACGATGATAAGACCAAAGAACCACAAAAACCCCACTGAGACCTAGCATATTCTCTACTTTCTAGATATCACATTAGGATGTTTTTGGGAACGGTAATTCATTCGAATTATTTGATCGCCCACCTTCAGGTGAACTGGCCGTCCCCATGGTTTTCTTATTCTTTATGCAATCGTGACTCATGCTCATTATTCAGGTACATTAGGACAATAGGATAAATCGGAGGCTAGCAAAGACCAATCAAGAACTTCACCTTCAATGTTGGCTGACAAGACTTTAACTCTCGGTTAGGCTACTGGTACTACTCTTAGACCAATTTAATACTGACAGCTCCGATTTACCATCCTGCCAACACATTTAGATCCAAATAGGTATGGGAGGATAGATACAAACATATTGCAGTAATCTTAAGCTTGATATTAATATAAGGAACATTTTACCGTTTACAACTCTTAACATTGGTACCGTATGGTCCGTATCTAATTATCTCTATACCGTTAACCTGGGACCAATCCATTACCGTACTGGGACAGTCTCTTAACCTAGGAGTAGGACTCGAACATTGCTGTCTATATCCACCCCATTCCTCTCAGTATTATACATCCCAATTCCGCTAGATACCGGTATCGGCCAGGCTTACCTGTAGGATTCTTCGGCCTACCGTATCCTGGGGTATAGGGGGTAATCATACATCATCCTGCGGTCCTTGAACCCTCGTACAGTACACAAGTTCAGCATCCTGCACTCAGCCAATGGGAGGGGTGAATCTCCAATTCTCCACCATCAGCAATTCAGCATCACATCGACTCCGTCCCAAACTCTGAATGGAGGGAAAGGAAGCCTATGTCCGGAGAAGAAGCGGGGAATGATGACAGAGACTGAGGGGTAGGTAGGTGTCTCTCTCGTAGGCCTGGGGTCACGACAGTGAGGGGCCGAGGGCCAGTGCCAGGGATCCCGCCAAAAAAGGGGAGGGTAACCACAAAGGGTGGCGTCACTTTGGTAGGAATTGGCGGTCTTTTTACACAAGGGGGCATTACTCTAAATTCGAAAAGGAAGGATTTTTACAGGGAATAACAAAAGGGGTGAAAGGATAAATTAGGCTTGAAAGTATTTTAGATAGATTTGAGAATATTAGTTCTACTCCTGATCTAGGCTAATTCCCTCTTTACATAGACAAGGTTTAAACGATACGTTTCCCTTAAATATAGGGAAGAGTGAATGAAGGGGAAAAAGTCTTACAGTAAAGTCAAACCTTACAACATATACCAAAAGGGAAAGTACAATTTCTTCCCATTACACAGCTGTGTGGGAAGCCATGAAAAGAGTGAAGTTGGGGAAAGCACCAGGAACAGATGGAGTGTGTGGGGAAATGTTGAGGTATGGTGGTGAGATAGTGATCGAATGGGTATGGAAAATGTGCAAACTAGCATGGGAGAAGGGGAGTGCACCCGATGACTGGAAGACTGGCATAATAGTCCCCCTATATAAGGGCAAAGGGGAAAGAGGAGTGTGTGGTAACCACCGAGGAATATATCTTCTAAGCATAGTAGGGAAGGTATACAGTAGGGTAGTGATTGAGAGAGTGAGAGTGAGAGCGGAGAAATGGATAGGCGACGAGCAGGGAGGTTTTAGGAAGGGAGGAGAATGTGTAGATCAGATTTTTACCCTGAATTGTGTTGTGGAGAAATATCTGGAGAAGCAACAAAAGGTGTAGGTTGCCTTTATGGACTTGGAGAAGGCCTATGACAGAGTGGATAGAGAAGGTTTGTGGAAAGTACTTAGAATATACGGAGTAGATGGCAAGTTGCTGAAAGCAGTGAAGAGCATGTATGAGGGTGCAAAGGTGGCAGTACGTGTTGGGAGTGAGCAGAGCAAGTTCTTTGACCTGAATGCTGGGTTGAAATAGGGGTGTGTGATATCCCTGTGGTTGTTTACTGTATATATGGATGGAGTATTGAAAGAAATACTATCAAGAGCAGTGGATGTTGGTGTATCGCTGAAAAGGGAGGGAATTGAGTGGAAGCTACCTACACTGCTGTTTGCGGATGATACAGTTCTGTTGAGTGATAATGAATGGGAGTTGCAGGGTCTGGTAAATGAGTTTGGAACAGTGTGCGAAAAACGGAATTTGAAGGTAAATGCGGGGAAGAGCAGGGTTATGGTCTTTGAAATGGGTGAAGTCACAGAGTGTAAGGTGAAGCTGAACGGTCAGGCTATGGAGATAGTCAACTCTTTTAAGTATCTGGGCAGTGTGTTGAGTAAAGATGGGATTATGGATGAGGAAGTGCGGGAGAGGGTACAACAGGGGAAGAGGGTTGTAGGAACATTGAAAGCAGTAACAAGAAATAGGGTGGTCAGTATGGAAGTGAAGAAGTCCTTGCATGACAGTGTGGTAATCCCGACACTGACTAACGGAAGCGAAGCATGGACGTTGGTTGAGAGACTCAGACCAAAAGTGAGAGCAGTGTAAATGAATTACTTAAGAAGTGCGTGCGGAGTTACATGGAGGGATAGACAGACTAATGAGGAAGTAAGAAGGAGGTGTGGTGTGGAGGTAGATGTGCTGGAAAGTGTGAAAAGGAATAACTTGAGATGGTTCAGCCATATGAAACGTATGGAAAGCGAGAGAATGACTAAGAGGGTGTACGAGAGCGAGGTGGAGGGACATAGAGGGAGAGGTAGACCGAAAGAGAGGTGGAAGGATGGAGTGAGGAAGTATATTAACGAAGGCGGTGCTGGTTGGGGGGAGGGGCCTCGACTGACTGGGGACAGAGGTGCATGGGGCCGGTTCATTCGTGGCCACTCCTTCGGGGATCACGGCGCCATGCAATAGATAGATAGATAGATCCCCCCTAAAGGGTAATTAATATATCCATAACAATCTACTCATATTAAGGTATATTGATTACAATAACCTTATCTGATGCAAGGATAGAATGATAGATCGCTATCAATATACCCAATGATTATATAATACTTTGTCGTATCCTTTTTTTAAACTCTTGACTATAGATGGTGCGAGTTTTGGACAATAAGGAAGTTGGAGTCATAAACATCAATACTAATCAGACATACAACAATTAGGAGAGTTTGTGATGGATGGAACATTTGCTGAATTAGATGTTAAGTTTTCTTAAACATTTGTTTCCCTTAATTTAACCTAAGAAGCGCGTAGGTATGGTATTTGAAACGTCCCGCCAGGCGAAGGTAATTTGGTTCATTCCTGACTAAAATCGTAATTTTACCATTAATATCGTTATTACTTATTCATATGTGCCTATTTTACGTTTACTACACAGATAATAACATGTAACAACACTAAAACAAGTGGGAATAGTGTTTGGATGGTCAAAATCGCGAATTATTGCCGACCAGTCATTCATGAAATGTAGAGCAGAAGCGAGGCACACCCTCCCCTTGCGAGGCCTGAAGCCAGACTGACTCACTCCCTCACACTCTCTGATACACCACACACTCGCTAGTCACATGACCACGCCTTAGAACCGGTTTGGAGATATTGGCATGATAAATACACCAATAAATATGGGAATAAGAGGACAAATAGGTGATAATTGAAGGGGCCGGCCGGGGAGGGGGGGAAGGAGGGGATTTTGACACATATGGAGGAGTGATAGAAGGTATGGAGGGGAATTATCTCACTTAAACACAATTTTTTTTTTTTTAAATGCTACTGGGGCCTTTTGAAAGTTTTTTTTTAGGCCTTGGCTCATATGAGGACGCTCGCCGTCGCTCAGTACGGACTCATATGAGGACGCTCACCGTCCATGGGTTAGGGAGCCCACCTCACTTTTTTGTAATCTTTCTCTCCCTCTCTCCTTGGCTTGTATCCATTCAGCCCCATTCAGCCTACTGTTTTAAGACGTTTACCCCCATCCAGGTGTCAATATTTTGTTTACAGCAAGCTAAGTTTGTAAATTTTTCGATAGAAACATTTCTCCGGGAAAGCCGGATTTCTCCATACAATGCTGGCTCACTATCGCTCGCCAGGAAGAAATCGACACCTGGATGGGGATGAACGTCTTAAAACAGTTGACTGAATGGGGCCAAATGGATACAAGCCAGGAAAAGAGATAAAATGAGATAAAGATAAAAAAAAGCCGGTGTCACACGAGAGCTTTCATAGTCAACATTCGATGATCACAAATTTTCTGGCAACATTTCTGGAATATTTGGCCCTGGTATCGGAAACTAGACTGATGACAGATGAATTTAGGTGACCGAAAAAATCTGAATGATGACCTCTTAAGCTGCCAGACCAGTGTTGAGGATAAATCTTGATGGAAAAAGCGCTCGTGTGATACCAGCTTTAGTAGCGCCGTTTATGGACAGAAATCTTTACATGGTGTTACCTAAAGAAATGAGAATGTTAATTAACCCATACTGTACCGGAGACAAAATGTATATTATAGTTTGACTTCTATTATACGATTTTATTCAGCTTAAAAATGGCCTCCAGCAATTACCAGGCTTCAAACTATCTCACTTAACCATTTTTACTACCACAGATCTTTCCTAAACTGCACAAAATCGTGTAAATATATCTATAATAAAATATAACCCACGTCGCTGGTACTCAGAGGAGTACTCCATCTAATCTCTGTAAACACCACTCATTCCCACAGTATTCGTTCGGTATCAGGCGCTGCGAAGGGAAATAACTGTTTAAGGGGGGTGACCTGTTTTTGTTCTGTCTTTTTCTATCTTTCTTTGGCTTCTATCCATTTGGCCCCATTCAGCCTACTGTTTTAAGACGTTTATCCCAATCCAGGTGTCAATTTTTTACTGGTGAGCGGTAGCGAGCCAGCATATTTTTTTTTTTTTTTTACAGCAGGCTAAATTTGTACATTTTTCGATAGAAAAATTTCTCCGGCGAAGCCGGATTTCTTCATATAATGCTGGCTCGCTATCGCTCGCCAGGAAGAGATCGACACCTAGATGGGGATAAACGTCTTAAAATAGTTGGCTGAATGGGGCCGAATGGATACAAGCCAGGGAAAGAGAGAAAAGGACAGAATTAACAAAAGGCAGGTGACCCCCCTTAAGGGGACAGTGGTAATTTTGGGGGTCTATTTATTTATATATTCATCTACTTTATATTTGCCTCCCTAGACCTCCATCAAACTTTAAACAAAAAAACATCCATTAGATCCACCTTTTATATTAATTTGTATATTTGAAAATGTCCCGGCCGAAGGCCATTTCTTCCAAATTTCCAGGCCCACTATCGTTCGCAACGGAAGAAAATTGACACCTAAATAGCACGAAGAGGTCTCTATATTGACAAAGAAACGGGGCGGAAGCTCGTTAATTAAATAGACGAACTAATGGGGCAAACATCTTAAAATCTGAAAACTAATATGGCTAAACATGAGGGAGATGGGGGTCTAGGAAAACGACCCATCTTCCCTTTAAGAATTCAAGGGTATGCATTCTTAAGGGAGCCCACCTCGCTTTTTTTATCTATCTCTCTCTCTTTCTTTGGCTTGTATCCATTCGGTCCCATTCAGCCTACTGTTTTACTATTTTTACTATTTTGTTTACTATTTTACTATTTTTCTATTTTCCTGGCGAGCGGTAACGAGCCAGCATATATATATTTTAGTTTTGACAACAAGCTAAATTTGTACATTTTTCGATACAAAAATGTCTCCGGCGAAGCCGGTATTCTCCATATAATGCTGGCTCGCTATCGCTCGCCAGGAAGAAATTGACACCTGGATAGGGATAAACGTCTTAAAACAGTTGGCTGAATGGCGCCGAATGGATACAAGCCAGGGAAAGAGAGGAAATGAGAGAAATATAAAAAAAAACGGTGACCCCCCCTTAATAAATGTTTTACAAGTGTATTCGATGTGTAACCGGTAATTCTGGTAAATATCGACGTTTACAGCTATATAGTACGGTTGGCCAAATAAAGTCGTGTCTCCGCTGTCATTACGTTTACAGCTATATAGTACGGTTGGTCAAATAAAGTTGTGTCTCCGCTGTCATTACGTTTACAGCTATATAGTACGGTTGGTCAAATAAAGTTGTGTGTCTCCGCTGTCATTACGTTTACAGCTATATACTACGGTTGGCCAAATAAAGTCGTGTCTCCGCTGTCATTACGTTTACAGCTATATAGTACGGTTGGTCAAATAAAGTCGTGTCTCCGCTGTCATTACGTTTACAGCTATATAGTACGGTTGGTCAAATAAAGTTGTGTGTCTCCGCTGTCATTACGTTTACAGCTATATAGTACGGTTGGCCAAATAAAGTTGTGTCTCCGCTGTCATTACGTTTACAGCTATATAGTACGGTTGGCCAAATAAAGTTGTGTCTCCGCTGTCATTACGTTTACAGCTATATGCTACGGTTGGCCAAATAAAGTCGTGTCTCCGCTGTCATTACGTTTACAGCTATATAGTTCGGTTGGCCAAATAAAGTTGTGTCTCCGCTGTCATTACGTTTACAGCTATATACTACGGTTGGCCAAATACAGTCGTGTCTCCGCTGTCATTATGTTTACAGCTATATACTACGGTTGGCCAAATAAAGTTGTGTCTCCGCTGTCATTACGTTTACAGCTATATACTACGGTTAGCCAAATAAAGTTGTGTCTCCGCTGTCATTAAGTTAACAGCTATATACTACGGTTGGCCAAATAAAGTCGTGTCTCCGCTGTCATTACGTTTACAGCTATATTGTACGGTTAGCCAAATAAAGTTGTGTCTCCGCTGTTATTACGTTTACAGCTATATTGTACGGTTGGCCAAATAAAGTTGTGTCTCCGCTGTCATTACGTTTACAGCTATATAGTACGGTTGGCCAAATAAAGTTGTGTCTCCGCTGTCATTACGTTTACAGTACAGCTATATAGTATTGTTGGCCAAATAAAGTCGTGTCTCCGCTGTCATTACGTTTACAGCTATATACTACGGTTGGCCAAATAAAGTCGTGTCTCCGCTGTCATTACGTTTACAGCTATATACTACGGTTGGCCAAATAAAGTTGTGTCTCCGCTGTCATTACGTTTACAGCTATATAGTATGGTTGGCTAAATAAAGTCGTGTCTCCGCTGTCATTACGTTTACAGCTATATATATTTTTTTTTTTTTCTATGTGATTGAGGGAGGCAAAAGGCATAACTGCCTATAGCGAGTGCCTCCCCCATAGTTGAAAGAGTGACAGGGCCAAAATCAAGGGACGTTCGAGCCAAAATGCCTGGAGACACGGAGTTTGAAGTAATTTAAGTCATAGGAAGAGGGAAAGACTGATTCTGGGAGAGAGTTCCAGAGCTCAGCTGTTGAGTAGAAGAAAGTTTGAGAGTAACGTTTTGCTCCTGGGTTGGAGAGTTGCACAGAGTAGGGGTGGGATTGAGTTGCAAGACGGGTACCATGTACCCTACGTAAAGGAGGTGGAATGCACTGGGATAGCTCTGAGGAACACTGATTATTATAGTAGCGATAGAATAGCGAGAGAGATGCAACATTGCGGCGGAGAGAGAGAGATTGCAGAGAGTTGGTGAGTGGACGGGAGTTAAGAATACGAAAGGCCTTCCTTTCAACTTTGTCTAGGAGAGCGGTGTGAGAGGAACCTCCCCACACATGTGAACAATACTCAATACAAGGGCGCACTATGCTCCTGTACAGAGCAAGAAGCTGTGCAGGGGAAAAGAACCCCCTAAGGCGGTTGAGCACACCCAGCTTCTGGGAGGCTGCCTTAGCAAGACTGGTAATATGGTCCTTCCAAATGAGAGCAGAAGAAAAAGAGACACCAAGAATATTGAGAGAAAATGAAGGGCTGATTTTTGTATTGTTGAAGAATAAGGGATAGTCCGCTGGGAGATCCTGACGGGTAGATAGATGGAGAAATTGGGTTTTGGAAGCATTAAAGTTAAGAAGGTTTTCTCTGCCCCAATTGGATATAGTATTTAGATCAGAATTTAAGAGTTCTATGGCTTCATTACGTTTATCGTTGAGGGATTGCTGGCTGGGGCATTCTGAAAAACTAATGAAGTAGTGTAAGGTTGAGTCGTCTGCGTATGAATGGATGGGAAGTAAGGTACAGTTAAGGAGATCATTTATAAAAATTAGAAAGAGAATAGGAGATAGGACAGAGCCCTGAGGAACACCGGAGTTTATAGGGTGAGGAAGTGAACAATGGCCGTCCACAACCGCGGCTATGGAACGGCCGGAAAGGAAATTAGAGACAAAGGCACAGATGGAGGGATAGAAACCGAAGGAGGGTAGTTTAGAAATTAAAGATTTATGCCAGACTCTATCGAAGGCTTTCGATATGTCTAGTGCAATAGAAAAAGTCTCACCGAAGTCCCGAAAGGAGGATGATCAAGAGTTAGTAAGATATGAAAGAAGATCACCAATAGAGTGACCCTTAACCCTTATTTAGCGGGCTAGGTATTCTATTTGACCGTAGCGCCCAGCCTTTTTTTTTTACCCTTGATATGGTTGTTTACGTGTTCATTTTCATGCCTAAATAAGACCCACAGCGTAAGACAAGTATCTATCCCTGAAAGAGCGTAAACAGAGCTTTCCAATGACACCCGAACCATCCTTGTATGACCACTGGTTCTCTTGCAACGATCGTGCAACACGAGTGCAAAAACCCTATAATTAGGTAATTTCCGTACATAATTCCCTGTGTAGCGAGTGTGAGAGGTGTTATGACCGGCACTACGAAATAAACAAGGGCACTTAATAATGGACTAGATGATAGGCTATATCTGCAACAACGGTATGCTAATTCCAAAACTCTCGAACTATTACGACGGTGAACAAAACACTTAAACCCTCCAGAGATAATCTACTGGATAACGGGGTATCAATTAACTGGGTTTTAGTGCACTTCGACAAAGGCTTTCCGGTGACGGCAAAGCCTACTCACAACAGGAGTACTTTACGTTAATAAAATGCTCTCAAGTAATAACAATGCTTAAATAAACTATAACAAGATTTAATAAAGAAGTATATGCTTATGTTAACTTTAGTGTGAGTCTGTACTCAACACTAAACTCTTCAATGCTCTATGAAAACACTGGAAGTCTAGTCCTACAGCAAACAGATATGGAATCTTCTGAAAACGTCTGATGCTCTAAGATGCTCGTTAATATAGCACAGAAATAATGCAGGGGCAGGACACCAAAGCGTGTATCTTAAATACACCAATAAGTAGGATACATATATATATAAAACAAGGGAGAGCAACAACTCTGTGACAGCACTAATAACAGCCACTCAAAACAGTACTTCCTTAGCCAAAGTAACAGTCATACTGGGTTGTGCACCATGCATCAACCTAGGCTAAAATAATACGTGAATAATTCCTATAGCATACGCAGTTAAAGTTAATAAACACAATGCTGTCTTTATTACTAATAAAGTCTAGCAGCGGAAAAAAAGGTACCAGGAGGCTAGGCAGAGCGCAAGCATGCTCGTAGCCTACTGTCTCCCCTTGAACAGATTTCCCTTATGTTACGTTAAGTGACTAGGAGGCTTTCTTGGTAAGTCCAGATCTCAAGTATCTGGTCTTACCCTGGCGCTCCACAAAGGTCAACACAATGAGGTAGCACGTATACAAGTAAGTGTAGGCAAAAGCCCTTCACTTGTATACTGCTACACTCGCAAAGAAAAAATATGCACAAGGGTTACAGGCACCTAGCTCCGTCAAAGTCGTACAGGCTCTGACTTGCCATGTACATAACTCAGACAACGACTAAAGATACCCTCCACTGTCTAGCATTAAATAGTAACAAAGAACAACTCAACAATTAGAAGCACCCGATGATAATATAACTCCATGTGACTATGACTAATAATCCCTAAAGCTAGTGCAAAACATATATGTGAGAACTGGTGCTGGTAATACGACTGGCCGACTATGAAAGTCGTATGCAGAACCAGAAGGGAAAAGTAATTGAATAAAGATGAGAAGTAATGGAAAAGAAGAAGTTCAGAGAGAGAAACAGTAGTACAGGGGGTTAGATTGGGGACAGATTGCAAGGGACGTCTAGGACCAAGCACACCATGCCAAGCTCTAAGGAGACATGCGGGCAGGAGCCTCCCCAGCACCAACACTAGGACAGCGGCACCCAATCACAGACCACTACGTCATGAAAAGCAAGCGTCCTAGGACGCGCCAGGCCCGCCCGCCAATCAAGAGCGTGGGAAATCCCGCCCGAGCGAGGAAGGCACACGTACATACACACGCACATAATGCCACCACGCTGTCTCCTTCGTTCTCTCTCTCCTTAACTTCACACTACATATCTTATACTCTATCACTGATATAAAATACTTCCAAGTGTCACAGACAATAATAAAGATCACCACTGATCTGGCTGTGACAACATGAATACTAAGAAAGAAAGAACATCGTTCTACGATTATTATAGCCCATTTCACTGCCCTGGCGAGTGCTAGCGAGTACGAGCACATTCTGGCAAGCTGGCCAGTGTAACACCCCGCCCAAGATGTGGGACGTTTTAACCTCAGGTAAACGCCACATCTGACCAGATAGAATGCTCATAAACCCCGCCTCACCTAGCTACTCCCCCAAGTTGTGAAAACAAGGCACAATCACAACATAAAACACTTCATTATATAAACAAAATCTACACAACACTTCCCCAAAAGAATAGTATCACTTAACAATATTACGCTCAACGAGCAAGCTTCAACAAGCCTAGCCTACTAAGCCAGAAACTCAGAATGTCTTAGATTCTTGCTGTAACATACTGCACATAAATTATATACTATCAAAAGAAAGAGTTTTTATGTGAGGTTTTTGTATTAGTTTTAATAGTGTTTTTGGCGGCTTTGCACTTCAGGGGCAAGCCTAATTTTTCTCCACTCCACCCGACACACCTGTGGTATCTACCCTGGGTCGTCCACCCTGGACAAACAGTCAGCTATCACATTGTCACAACCGGCAATATGGCGAATGTTCAGGTTATACTCCTGCAACATTAAGGACCACCTGGTTAGCCTCATATTTCGGTTGTGGAACTGATTAAAAAACGTCAAAGGGTGGTGGTCAGTGTAAATCACCACGACTGGGCCAAAAGCGGGAACATACACCTCAAAGTGCCTGAGCGCCAGCACAATGGCCAGAAGCTCCTTCTCTACCACCGAATAGTTCTTTTGTGCTGAGTTGAACTTCTTGGAAAAGAAACTTACTGGGTGTTCCACACCTTCTGTGTCTGTTTGAAACATGACGGCACCAGCCCCTACACCGCTAGCATCTGTCGCTAGCTGAAAAGGTCTTGAGAAGTCTGAGTATGGGGTGAGTGCAAAAAAGATGCTTCACCAGTGAGAATGCTTTCTCACACTCAGGTGCCCACCCAAACGTTTTCGTCTTTGCAAGTAAATCAGTCAGAGGAGCCAACACCGAGGAGTATCCGCGGATGAATCTGCGGTAATGCCCAATCATGCCCAAGAACCTCACGATTTGTCTTTTGGTGGTCGGCCTGGGGAAATGGTTAATAGCCTGTATTTTGGTTTGGGGGGGGCACACCTGGCCTAACCCTACCACAAACCCTAAATACTGCACAGTTGCCCGAACAAAGTCACATTTGCCCAGATTGACCACCAAATGAGCCTCACTCAGCTTCCTGAACAATGCCCCGATGTGCTCGCAATGGCTTTCAAAGTCATTATCGTAGATTATCACATCATCTAGATAAACGGTGCAGTTTGGGATCTCCGCCACTAACTCGTTCAACAGGCATTGGAAAGTTGCAGGTGCATTCTTCAGCCCATACGGCATAACGTTGCAACGGTAAGTGTTCCCATCCACCACAAAACCGCACACCTGCTTCACCCGCTCAGACAACGGCACCTGCCAGTAACCTTTGACAAGATCCACCTTGGTGAGGTAACGTGCACACCCGATCTTGTCAACACTGTCATCTACGCGGGGAAGAGGGTAAGCATTGGTGGGGGTTAAGCCGTTCAACCGCCTGAAGTCAATGCAAAACCTGACCTTCCTGTCTGGTTTGGGCTGCAGAGTAACGGGAGATGTCCACCTAACCGCCCCTTTTTCTATCAGCCCCTTCTCCAACATGTAGCCTAATTCCGCTCAGAGAGCCGGAAGTTTAATGGGAGGTACACGATAGGGCACTGATTTAAAAAGGGGGTGGTCTCCAACGTCTACATCGTGCACCGCATGAGTTGTGAGGCCTGGGTGCTCGGCAAAAACAGTGGGGTATAAACAGAACAGGTGCTGGATCGCTGCACGCTGTTGCTCAGGCAGGTGCTCAAGCGCTTCCACAGCCACCTGGTTCGTGTTCCCCGCCCACTGATCCGCCGAGACATGACAATCCCAACTTTCCTCCACCTGGGCCTCACTACCCCCCTCTCCTTCTCCACCTTGGCTGCTGCAAACCAACACAGGGGCAGTAGGCTGCTCAGGTGGGCGCCTCACAAACTCTTTTAACAGGTTCACATGACAGAGCTGATTTTTCCTTCGCCTATCCGGAGTAGCCACAAGGTAATCCAGGTCCGATAACTTCCTCACGACCTTGTAAGGACCGACAAACTTGGCAGACAGGGGATGGCCAACTAAGGGCAATAAGACCAAAACCTCCTGTCCTACCACAAACTCCCGGAGCTTTGCCTTTTTGTCATACCGATCCTTCATCAAGGCCTGATTACCCACCAAATTTCTCCCTGCCAACTCCAGGCTTTTCAGCATCCTGTCCCTACTCTCGAGGACATACTTAATTAGAGAACATGGCGGCACAGTCCCTTCCCAGATCTCTCTTACCATGCTCAAAGGACCTCTAACCTGATGCCCGAAAACTAACTCGTTGGGACTAAACCCAAGGCTCTCCCCAGGTACCTCTCGTGCCGCAAACAAAACGTACGGTAGCCCCAGGTCCCAATCCTTGCCATTCTCCGTACAGTAGCACCGCAACATGTTTTTCAAAGTAGAGTGCCATCTTTCCAACACCCCTTGACTCTCTGGGTGATAAGCTGAAGAGACAACCGTATTGATCCCATGCTGCTGCATGGTCTGTGGACGTGAAATTTGACCCTTGGTCCGACTGAATTTCCTGCGGGTACCCGTATCTCGAGCAATACAAGAGCAAGTTTCGCGAAATAGTTTTAGACTTGCCATTTCTCATAGGGTATGCATCAGGGTAGCGAGTGGAGACATCCATTAGGGTTAGCAAAAACCTGTTACCCGCACTAGTGGGAGGCAGAGGGCCTACCATGTCGATGATAATCTTGCTGAAGGGAGGACCAATAGCAGGCACTGGGTGCAACGGAGCCTTAGGTATGCTCTGGTTCGGCTTTCCTACCCTCTGGCAGGTACCACACATCGCCACCCAGGCCGAAACTTGGGCTTTAATACCTGGCCACCAGAACAGCCTAGATAACGAGGCCAACGTTTTACTCACACCCAAGTGACCTGCCAACGGAACATCGTGCGCCAACCGCAACAGGCTATCACGACACTTCTCAGGGATCACCAACTGATCAACCACTCTTGCCCCACCATCCCAACTACGTCTGGGATCCAAAAAACGGCGGTACAGGATTACCCCAACATGATAAAAATCTCCCGGCTTTGCATCCCCGTCCTCATCGAGTTCTATAGCCCCGTTCCCACAACTCTCAAGCCCAGGATCTTCTACTTGCAACCGACATATATCCGAGGGTGCCAACCTATCTAAATGCTCCTGAAGCAACTTGTGGCCACCCCCGATACTGGGCTGCTCCAGCCTTGCCTGCTTCGCCCGGGAACGTTTCTGTCACGGAGTGCTAACACGCCCTACCATGTCACTAGGGGGGACAGGTTCTGGGGCCACTCCGGACCTCATAATGGGTGCAAGTACCGAGTCACCAAGGAGTGTCGCTGGATCCAAACTCTCAACCCGACCAGCCTTGACTTTCTCCTTCCGACCCTTCCTCCGCTGGTCTAAAACTTGGGTATTAGGCTGTGACACCTGAGCGGACTGAGACCTGGTGACAGCACACGCCATATGCGTCATCTGGCACCTCTGGAGCCACTCTTGCCCCTCCCTACTCGTGTCGGCTGCCCTCTCGGCAACGACTAAGGGTGGGACCTCGGAAGCTAGCACCGCAAAGTCATTACTGAGAAGGAGGTCGACCCCCTCAACTGGCAACTTCTCCACAACCCCCACATCCAACTCTCGTGTCACACCGTCCACCTCAAGCTCTACTCTGACCAGCGGGTAAGACCGCGTAGCATTGATGCCTTGAACCACCACAACCGAGTCGCGTTAATAGGCTTGCCAGTGAAATTCTTAACAAGTGTCTGGGAAGCGCCCGTATCACGTAGCAACTCAAGCCTATGCTCCACACCAGCCCACCTCACAGTGCCGTGCCCCCTATGACCACAAAAAACATCTCGGACGGGTGACGAGCCCTCCTGCTGCTTCTGCACTGGCGGTGACTTCGCAACCGACTGTTTACCCCGGGCAAACGTGGAAGACCTCAAAGACACGCCAATGTTGCTCACTAGTGCCACCACTGCTGTAGGCGGTGTGTTCGGACATGAACGCGCAATATGCCCCTTCTTATGACACTTGAAACATTCCACTTCACTCTTGGACTTCCCCTGAGGTGGGTAAGGGCCCTGGCCTTTCTTTAACCCGTTGAGACCCAGCGTCGCACGTGTTGCGTCGGCAGTCTTTGATCACCAACTCCCAGCGACGCATCACGTGCGTCCGACATATAAAAAACACTTACGTGGCTCGTAAGGTAGGAAATGGCGGGAGAATAGGAGGGGGAGGTACCGTAGTGTGTGTGGGAGCCGGGCCAGTAGGTGTGAGCGGGCCGAGACAGCCGCGCGGCTGGTGGTGGTGGGCTTAGTGGGGATAGTTTACACCCCTAGTTCACCGCCACTTTGAACCTTCATTACTCCGGTCGTATGGGAGCTAGAGGCTTGAGATTTATGTGAGATACTCATTAGGATGTATGCCGTACAATGCCATACTCAGTTTTTACCCTAGTGCTCCCGGGCAGGTGGTCATGCGGGGGAGACGAACTATTGAAACCCCCCCCCCCCCCCCCGCCCCCCAAATGACCGAAATGAGTTTTGTTTTATTTGTGTGTTCATTTCTCACCATTCTGTTCCATTTTGGCTCAACAAATTTTTTTGAGGCTCCCCCCCCCAACCCCCCACCGGCCCCCCCCCTCCCCCCCCAAAAAAGAAATGTCAGAGGTGATTTTTTTTTTGTTTTTTTTTCATTTCTCATCCTTGTCTTCCATTTTAGCAAACAAAAACAAATAAGTGAAAATGGCTTGGGACTGGGGTGAACAAAATATTATAACTAGCCGGGGCTCAACGGGTTAACGGGAAGGGTTTAGACTTGGGATCATAATTGGCAACAGTACTCTTAAATGGATAATTATTTGTGTCATTAATTCGGGGGGGGGTGGAGTGGTACGCCCCTTGTTACCTGCCTTAGCTCTCTGTGCAGACCCGCACCCACGAATCAATGACAACCTGAGGTCAGCCAGCTCAGCCGCCTCCTGCAGAGTTTTTGGTTGCTTTTCTTTCAGGTTAAGAGTCAAGTCACTGCCAGTACATTTAAAAAATTGCTCTAACAACACTAATTGCTTCACTGCATCAAAAGTAGTTGCCTTCTCTGATCTTAACCAATTCTTAAATGCATCTGACAGCTCTCTAGCGTGTTCCTGGAAAGTACTCTCCTTTCTCTTGGGAACAGCCCTAAATTTTAGCCTATAGGTCTCTGGCTGCAACTCATACGCCCTCAGGACAGCCTCTGTCAACGCCTCATAATTCACGCAGGAATCTAGGGGCAAAGCATCATACGCCTTGAGTGCTTTCCTCATCAAACGTGACGAAACAAGGGCTGCCCACTTTTCCTCGGGCCATTGGTGCTCCTGGCACTTTTTCTCGAACCGGAGAAAGAATTCGGTAACTTCTAACTCATCAAACACTGGAACCAACTTTAGTAGATGCGACAGGGACTGGTCATGGGCTCGACCCCCCTGGACGACCCGGTTCCTCGTCACCTCTACACGAGTTTTCTCTAGATCAACATCGGCACAATACCTTTCAGACTCAAACTTAAGCTCAGCCTCTCGCTGCTGCTGCTGCTGCCTGAGCTCAGCCTCATGCTTTTGCTGCTCGAGCTCAGCTTCATACTTCCGCTGCTCGAGCTCAGCCTAATGCGTCCGCTGCTCGAGCTCAGCCTCATGCTTCCGCTGCTCGAGCTCAGCCTGTCGCTCTTGCTGCTTAAACTCCGACTGCTGCTTAAGTTTGGCGAGCTCGAGCTGAAACAACATCTCGAAAGACAAACCTTGAGGAGGGGGTGCTACTAACGGGGACCCACCCAGTGAGTCACTTAGAGGCATACCCAACCGCCAGCGGCCATCGGCCTGCGGGAACGTACCCGGCTCCGGAGCCCGAGGGGGCGCCATGATAGGAGTCAAGTGGAATGGGGGCTGGGCCGAAGGTGCCCCAGCTCCCGCTCCACCCGAAGCCCCATGCACCCCACCGAGCACCCAGGTAACCAGCTCACCTCTCGACAAACCGCTAGTACCGGAAAACCCTAAGACCGTGGCTACACACTGCAGTCCGTACCGGTCCAGCCCCGACACCCGGTCCGCCGACACAGGCTCCTCCAAAAAAATCCGAGCATCCTCCTCATTGTTCACCACCCAAACGCAGTTTAACAACTCCACCTTCTCCACCTCCTCGCCTGTCTCTCGCACTGTGCCCTCACTATGTTCAGACCCGTCCAGTGACATGATGGAATCAACAACAAAAATTCTCAAGTCAAGACAAAAGTAGCCAAACTCTCGCGTAGCTTTATTCACAAAAAATATTCGAAGATGTTCTTGAGTGCAATACTAGGTCACCAATAAACTCCAACAAGTTCTATACATCCTCAAAACAATGTCCACTGCCAACACTGCGAGAAATAAATTCAACCCCAAATGGCAATAAGATTTCTCAAAAAAAAAAATACAATATTCAGTTCACTATATACTGGTCTAAGGTCGCCATTTGTTATGACCGGCACTACGAAATAAACAACGGCACTTAATAATGGACTAGATGATAGGCTATATCTACAACAACGGTACGCTAATTCCAAAACCCTCGATCTATTACGCCGGTGAACAAAACACTTAAACCCTCCAGAGTTAATCTACTGGATGACGGGGTATCAATTAGCTGGGTTCTAGTGCACTTCTACAAAGGCTTTCCGGTGACAGCAAAGCCTACTCACAACAGGAGTACTTTACGTTAATAAAATGCTCTCAAGTAATAACAATGCTTAAATAAACTATAACAAGATTTAATAAAGAAGTATATGCTTACGTTAACTTTAGTGTGAGTCTGTACTCAACACTAAACTCTTCAATACTCTATGAAAACACTGGAAGTCTAGTCCTACAGCAAACAGATATGGAATCTTCTGAAAACGTCTGATGCTCTAAGATGCTCGTTAATATAGAACAGAAATAATGCAGGGGCAGGACACCAAAGCGTGTATCTTAAATACACCAATAAGTAGGATATATATATATATAAAACAAGGGAGTTCAACAACTCTGTGACAGCACTAATAATAGCCACTCAAAAAGAGTACTTCCTTAGCCAAAGTAACAGCCATACTGGGTTGTGCACCAAGCATCAACCTAGGCTAAAATAATATGTGAATAATTCTTATAGCATACGCAGTTAAAGTTAATAAACACAATGCTGTCTTTATTACTAATAAAGTCTAGCAGCGGAAAAAAAGGTACCAGGAGGCTAGGCAGAGCGCAAGCATGCTCGTAGCCTACTGTCTCCCCTTGAACAGATTTCCCTTATGTTACGTTAAGTGACTAGGGGGCTCTCTTGGTAAGTCCAGATCTCAAGTATCTGGTCTTACCCTGGCGCTCCACAAAGGTCAACAAAATGAGGTAGCACGCATACAAGTAAGTGTAGGCAAAAGCCCTTCACTTGTATACTGCTACACTCGCAAAGAAAAAATATGCACAAGGGTTACAGGCACCTAGCTCCGTCGAAGTCGTACAGGCTCTGACTTGCCATGTACATAACTCAGACAACGACTAAAGATACCCTCCACTGTCTAGCATTATATAGTAACAAAGAACAACTCAACAATTAGAAGCACCCAATGATAATATGACTCCATGTGACTATGACTAATAATCCCTAAAGCTAGTGCAAAACATATATGTGAGAACTGGTGCTGGTAATACGACTGGCCGACTATGGAAGTCGTATGCAGAACCAGAAGGGATAAGTAATTGAATAAAGATGAGAAGTAATGGAAAAGAAGAAGTTCAGAGAGAGAAACAGTAGTACAGGGGGTTAGATTGGGGACAGATTGCAAGGGACATCTAGGACCAAGCACACCATGCCAAGCTCTAAGGAGACACGCAGGCAGGAGCCCCTCCAGCACCAACACTAGGACAGCGGCACCCAATCACAGACCACTACGTCGTGAAAAGCAAGCGTCCTAGGACGTGCCAGGCCCGCCAGCCAATCAAGAGCGTGGGAAACCCCACCCGAGCGAGGAAGGCACATGTACATACACACGCACATAATGCCACCACGCTGCCTCCTTCATTCTCTCTCCATAACTTCACACTACATATCTTATACTCTATCACTGATATAAAATACTTCCAAGTGTCACAGACAATAATAAAGACCACCACTGATCTGGCTGTGACAACATGAATACTAAGAAAGAAAGAACATCGTTCTATGATTATAAAAGCCCATTTCACTGCCCTGGCGAGCGCTAGTGAGTACGAGCACATTCTGGCAAGCTAGCCAGCGTAACAGAGGAGAGGGAAGGGTGGGATTCAGTTCAGTAGATCCACCGCGGTGGTGGGGAGCGGTCATAGGGTTGCTATGCTCGTCCCACCGCTCAGCTCTCTCTCTCGGCAACATTACGTGCTGAAAATGGCGGTCGACATAAGTTGTGCACCGCCACATAGTCCATATTTATTTCACTCGACATAAGTTGCGCGCCGCCAGTTAAGGGAGCCATACTGGCGATCTGAGAGCAGATTATGAGAAGAGAAATGCTTAAGAAATTTGGAAGCAAGAATAGTTTCAAAAACTTTAGAAAGACAAGAGATGAGAGCAATTGGACGATAGTTGGAGGGTTGAGAGCGGTCACCCTTCTTTGGGACAGGTTGAATGTGAGCAAACTTCCAGCATGAAGGGAAGACGTTAGAGGATAGACAGAGACGAAAGAGTTTGCCTAGGCAGGGAGTCAGCACGGAAGCACAGTTTTTGAGAACAATAGGAGGAACACCGTCCGGACCGTACGCCTTATTAGTGTTAAGCCCACAGAGGGTAGAAAGTACATCTTTAGAAAATATTAGGATATTAGGCATAAGTAAGAGAGAGGAGGGCGGAGAGGGAGGAATAGCACCAGAATCCATGGTGGAGTTTCTAGCAAAAGTTTGAGCGAAGAGTTTAGCTTTGTCAGAGGAAGAAGTGATGGCTGTGCCATCAGAGTGGGAAAGGGGAGGGAAAGACGAGGAAGAGAAATTGTTGGAGAGGTTTTTGGCTAGATGCCAGAAAGCTTGGGAAGAGCTAGAGTTGGATAGTTCAGTGCATTTATTATTGATGAATGAGTGTTTGGCAAGTCGAAGAACAGATTTGGCTTGATTCCGGGCAGAAACATATGAAGAATGAGAGTCTTGAGTTTTAAGGCGTCGGTACCGTTTGAATGCTTCCTCCTTATTGCAGACAGCAGTAGAACAGGCGTGAGTAAACCAAGATTTTTTAGCATTAGTCTGAGAGAAAGAGAATGGAATGTATGCTTCCATGCCCGATAGGATTACCTCGGTAATGCGTTCAGCACTCTCCTTGGGTCCTCGGCCACGGAAGCAGAAATAATTCCATGGGAAATCAAAGAAGTACTGCCGGAGAGCCTCCCAGTCGGCAGCGCCAAAGTGCCACAAGCGCCGCTGGCTAGGAGGATCGGGTGGCCGTAATGGAGAGATAGGACAGGTGACAGAGAAAAGTTTATGGTCGGAGGAGCCCAAAGGAGAGAAAAGATCGACAGTATAAGAAGAAGGGTTAGAAGTTAGAAACAGGTCAAGAATATTGGGGCGATCTCCGATTCGATCCGGGATACGGGTGGGTTGCTGAACTAACTGCTCTAGGTCATTTAGTATAGAAAAGACGTAGGCTTGTTCACCAGGTGGATCAGTAGTGTGAGAGGAGAGCCATTGGCGGTGGTGAACGTTGAAATCTCCTAAGATGGAGATTTCTGAGAAAGGAGAAATGGATAGAATGTGTTCCACTGTAGAGTTTAGATAGTCAAAGAATTTGGGAAAGTTGGTAGAGTTAGGGGAAAGATAGACAGCACAGAAATATTTAGTAAGAGAATGACAGGAAAGTTTGAACCATAAAGTTGATAATTCAGAGGAGTCGAAATCGGGAACACGAGAGCAAGTGAGTTTGTTGTGCACATATGCACAACATCCGCCTTTGGCTTTGAAACTAGGATAGAGAAAGTAGGAGGATACAGAGAAGGGGCTGCTGGATGTTGCTACAGACACCTGAGTTTCGGTGAGGAAGAGAAGATCAGGTTTGTAGGAGGAGAAATGGTGCTCAACAGAGTGAAAGTTAGAGGAAAGTCCACGAATGTTGCAGAAATTAATAGAAAGAGTAACAGGCCGAGGTCCAGGTAATTGAGTGGGGTCGTCAGGGGATGGTCGGTCGGGTGTGGGGGCATTTATGGTCCCCCCCCCGGGGACTCCGAGGCTGGGCTAGAATTCATCATTTTGTTTTTTTTAATTTTGGTGTGGAGGAATGAAGTGTGGTGTGCATGTTTAGTGTAGTGAAGTGGATAAGAGGAGGAGGTGTTTGTGAGAGCTAGCTGGATTGCTCTCAGTGTAAATGAGGCACAAAGAAAATCAGTAAGAGAGGCCAAGCAAATGAAACAGGAGCTCCAGCGACTCTTTATCACATGCCTATAACCTCACCTGGGTCTAGCCCTGATCGATTGGTGCCTACAATCTCCCCACTGTATATAGTACGGTTGGCCAAATACAGTCGTGTCTCCGCTGTCAATACGTTTACAGCTATATAGTACGGTTGGCCAAATACAGTCGTGTCTCCGCTGTCATTACGTTTACAGCTATATGGTACGGTTGGCCAAATAAAGTTGTGTCTCCGCTGTCATTACGTTTACAGCTATATGGTACGGTTGGCCAAATAAAGTTGTGTCTCCGCTGTCATTACGTTTACAGCTATATGGTACGGTTGGCCAAATAAAGTTGTGTCTCCGCTGTCATTACGTTTACAGCTATATAGTACGGTTGGCCAAATAAAGTTGTGTCTCCGCTGTCATTACGTTTACAGCTATATAGTACGGTTGGCCAAATACAGTCGTGTCTCCGCTGTCATTACGTTTACAGCTATATAGTACGGTTGGCCAAATAAAGTTGTGTCTCCGCTGTCATTACGTTTACAGCTATATGGTACGGTTGGCCAAATAAAGTTGTGTCTCCGCTGTCATTACGTTTACAGCTATATGGTACGGTTGGCCAAATAAAGTTGTGTCTCCGCTGTCATTACGTTTACAGCTATATAGTACGGTTGGCCAAATAAAGTTGTGTCTCCGCTGTCATTACGTTTACAGCTATATAGTACGGTTGGCCAAATAAAGTTGTGTCTCCGCTGTCATTACGTTTACAGCTATATGGTACGGTTGGCCAAATAAAGTTGTGTCTCCGCTGTCATTACGTTTACAGCTATATTGTACGGTTGGCCAAATAAAGTTGTGTCTCCGCTGTCATTACGTTTACAGCTATATTGTACGGTTGGCCAAATAAAGTCGTGTCTCCGCTGTCATTACGTTTACAGCTATATAGTACGGTTGGCCAAATAAAGTTGTGTCTCCGCTGTCATTACGTTTACAGTACAGCTATATAGTAAGGTTGGCCAAATAAAGTCGTGTCTCCGCTGTCATTACGTTTACAGCTATATACTACGGTTGGCCAAATAAAGTCGTGTCTCCGCTGTCATTACGTTTACAGCTATATACTACGGTTGGCCAAATAAAGTCGTGTCTCCGCTGTCATTACGTTTTGCTCGGTGTTTGCTGTATTAATTTACTCCTTGAGAATCGTTACACGTTTTGACAGTATATTTTGGCTATCATTCGACGACTTTATTCAGCTTAGGCAGGATCTTTGGGAATGTAAAGGGTAAATACTATCTCGATTAACCCTCTGACTTTCATATACCCTTCCTAATCTGAATAAAATCGTCAAATAATAGACAGAATAAACTGTTATATCACGTCATAATCCTCAAGGGCTTAATGTCTGTCAGATGTTGAATAGGGTGGGTAAGTGTAGGATCATGTGTGTATATCTCACTCAAAACGATGAATTAATGCTTAGATAGTGCCGATACCAATTATAGATAGAAATATACTTAGTGCTGCGACATGACTTATTTGACCGACTGTACAAAGTGTTTAGATAACCGGTACAGGTACAGTTGGCCGTTACAGTTCATTTAAGGGAGCCCACCTCGCTTTTTTTGTTTTCTCATTCTCTCCCTCTCTATTTGGCTTGTATCCATTCGGACCCATTCAGGCTACTGTTTTAAGACGTTTACCCCCATCCAGGTTTCAATATTTTCCTGGCGAGCGGTAGCGAGCCAGCATTTATATATTTTTGTTTTGACAGCAAGCAAAATTGGTACATTTTTCGATAGAAAAATTTCTCCGGCGAAGCCGGATTTCTCCATACAATGCTGGCTCGCTTTCGCTCGCCAGGCAGAAATCGACACCTGGATGGGGATAAGCGTCTTAAAACAGTTGGCTGAATGGGGCCGAATGGATACAAGCCAGGGAAAGAGATAAAAGGAGAGAAAGATATAAAACAAACGGTGACCCTCCTTAAGGGTATAGTAATCGCTTTTTCTGGACCCCCTCTCCCTCATGTTTAGCATATTAGTTTTCTGGACCCCCTCTCCCTCATGTTTAGCATATTAGTTTTCTGGACCCCCTCTCCCTCATGTTTAGCATATTAGTTTTCTGGACCCCCTCTCCCTCATGTTTAGCATATTAGTTTTAAAGTTTTAAGATTTTCGTGTCGTTAGTTTGTCGATTTTAAGACCTTTCGCCCCATTTCTTCGTCAATGTTAAGACCTTTCGTGCCATTTAGGTGTAGATTTTTTCCTGGCGAGCGATAGCGACCCTGTCCATTTAGAAGTCACCGAAAAATGTACACATTTATCTTGAAAGGAGGTTTAGGGGGTGCTATTTTAAGCTTGATGGAGGTCTAGCGAGGAAACTCAAAAAGAAATAAATTAATAAATATATAGACCAAAAACAATGTCTACCCCTTTAATTATCAGTTGATTATTCAGACGAGTTAACCACTGGCCAATAAATGACACTCTTAGTTCAATCATGCGCATTAAAATTAAAATTAAATTAAATAAACAAATTAAAAATAGGAAAAGTGGGGATTGGGCCAGAGTATATGGATGGATGGATGTAGATCCCTGAGAGGACCAGAATTTGTGTGGGCACCTGTACAGTAAGATAAACCCTGTAGCTCTGGTCTAACCTTCACCTGTGGGGAAAGACACAGTAACAGTAGCAGGAGTGCGAGGAGTGCGAGCTAAAGTCACTAGGAGTAGGGGAAATTTCGGACTCGCGGGCCTATTCTAGGTGAAAGTCGATGACTCCTAGTGACTCTGGCGACTCCTGTCTAGTCTCCCACTCGCTCGCGGTGAAAATCGATGACTCTTAGTGACTCTAGCGACTCCTAGTGACTCCTGTTAGATTCCCACTAGCTCGCACTTCTGACTGTGTGAGGGCCCCTTAAAGCTTCTTTAAGGGCATGTGGGTCGTTTTTTTGGTCCCCCTTCTCCTTCAGGTTAAAATTAATATTACTGAACACATAATTAGAGAAAAAGGGAATTAACATACCAAGCTGAAGTTTTATGCTAGGTTCTCTGAACATAAAAATCAAAGGTTGAATAGCATACTACAAAAAATATATACTTTAAAAAAATATGAGAGGAAGAACGAAGGATATAAAGTAAAACACCACCACCAAAAATATAACTTAAGAATAAATTTATCTCTCTCAAGTAAATCATCAATCCGTCAACCACAACAACATTCCCATCACCCAAGATTGAATCAAAAGTAATGAGGACGTTATTCGCCCTGCAGTACAACAGGAGAGGGCTATGCTCCTCCACAAATCTATCACAAGACAAAAGGATGTGATTGAAAAATAGAATACCCCCACAAGTGGTACATCGCGGAGGAAATGCATGGATCATGTAAGGTTTGATAATGTGTCGGTAAGGTACAGTTCATTTTAAGTCTTGCAAAGACAATCTCCTCCCTGCGAGAGCAACACGTAACAGATGGCCAAACCCCAAGGGTGAGCTTGACTGTACGAACAGCCTGATCGGTCCACTGACTGTGCTATAGAAGATTAACCTTTTCATTGTGGGACCCGTTATGGAACGTCATGGCAATTTACTGCAATTTAAAGCCAATTAACCCTTATTTAGCGGCGAGCAACATAAGTCGAGTTAAATAAAGCTGGACTATGTGGCGGCGTCTACGCCGTGGGGCCACCTCCCGAGGCTGCCAACCGCGGATGGCTGCCGACCCTCCACAGCCGAAGACAAAATCAACGACCAGTGGAGGAAAACCGGATGCCGGCCGCGGGGAGCAGTTTCGGGAGCCAAACCGTCACAACCATCCCCTGCCCCCTCCCTGGGGGCACGGGTCCTTGGAGCGGCTTCGGTCGCGCCGGGAATTTCCACACCTCTCACACCACACACACACATCACACAGTTTTTCCTACACCGAGAAATGACTCTCCGGCTGTCATTTCTCGAAGACTTCTTCTAGCCGGAGACATTGAGAGCAACCCAGGACCCACGTTCACATACATATGTCCAACTTGCTCAAAACCCATCACTTCGAGTCGCCATACTAAGGGTTCAGTTCTCTGCAATTCATGTGGGAACTGGACCCACTTCACCTCCACAACACTTGCCTCCAAGAAACACTACACAAACACCTGGACCTGTTCCTCATGCCCCTCCCTCTCCCAGTCAAATCCCTCGCCTAAAACCCGTCCACCTCTCCTCCCCAACCCACCTAACCTTCCCATATCATCCACTCCCCCCCTAAAACCCGTCCACCTCTCCTCCCTAACCCACCTAACCTTCCCATACCATCCACATCCTCAACTCAACACACCACACCCCATCCTAATCCATTCCAACCCCATCTCCTGCTCCCCAATCCCCACCCCCACCTCACCCATCCCAACCCCCAGCCCCTCCCTCACCCCCACCCCCCCCATCACCCCCACCCCCACCCCATCCTCGTGCAGCAGCACCCAACGTACATCGTGCACATAACATTAACATTCTTCAACTGAACATAGATGGCATCAACACAAAGAAACACGAACTCTCACACTTCATCAAACAACACAACATACACATTGCCATCTTACAAGAAACAAAACTCCGCACAACACAAAAAACACCCACATTTCATAATTTCACCACCATCAGACAAGACCGGGCTGTCGGCGGGGGCGGTGGACTCATCACCCTGGTACACAAAGAAATATCATACATAGTAACCAGTGTACAAACCAAATCACTCCTCCCCCCAAATGATAACACAACAGAAATACAGTCAATTAAAATACGCACTGGCAACAACTCCAACATAACCATCATAAACACATACATCCCTCCCCAAACATCCCCTACAGTACCAAATGAATACAGACCACACTTACAACACATCACAAACACCCCACACACCCCACACATCATCCTGGGTGGTGACTTCAACGCCAAGACGTCGGCCTGGTTTGTCGACAACCCCGACACAGACAGAGGGCTGGTACTACAAAACCAAACCGATAACCTCATCATCCTTAACGACATCCATCAACATACCCATATTCCTCACCAAGCCCTCTATAACCCATCATCTCCAGACATCACCTTTTGCTCCCCAGAACTCGCCCCCACAACATCCTGGAGGGTGGTCAGAACCTTAGGCTCTGACCACCTCCCGATCATTATCACCACCAAAACCAGACTCACCCCAGCTAGCCACAAACACACATACACCAACTATAAAAGAGCTAACTGGGAAGCATTCACAAATGAGACAGAACAACACTTCACAACTCTAAACAGTACACCCATCACTAACATCAACAATGCTGTACACATACTCAATAAAACTATCCAAAACGCTGACAAGAAACACATTCCAAGAGGTAACAGAAAAAGACACAACCCCAACTTCACACCAGAAATTCAAAACCTCATCAGACAACGCGACATACTGAAACACTCCCCAGCACCCCCACACAAGACATCACACAACAAATTCAAGCACTCAACACCCAAACTAACAACAAAATACAAGAACAACAAAAACTAAATTGGAATAACTTCCTACAAACACTTGATCACAAAACAAACCCCAAAAAACTATACAAAACACTAAACAGCATCACACTTTCCAACAGCAACACAACACAATCACATGCTGCAATCACAACAACAGACTCTACTCCTTCATGTAAACAACAAGCAAACACTCTCATCAATCACTTTTCACATGTCAGCCACCTAAAACCTCACAAAGACGACCGACGTGTCATCCGACGTAAGAGACAATTCCCCACAGACCCTGACTATACACCCTTCACCAATCACCAGACAAAGCATATCATCAACAATCTCAAGCACTCACCCGCCTGTGGCCTAGACAACATAAGCAACATACACCTCAGACACCTGGGACCACAAGGCATACAAGCACTCACTAACATATCAAACTACAGCTATTCACACAACACAATACCAGACATTTGGAAGCATGGTATCATCATCACTTTCCCCAAACCCAACAAAGACCCCACGCTACCCTCCTCGCACCGCCCCATCACACTCCTTTGCTCCCCCTCCAAAGTCATGGAACGCCTAGTATTACAACTAATTACACCTGACCTACCCCTAGCTCCAACACAACATGGCTTTAGGCCTCTGCACTCCACAAACACTCTTCTCACAGACCTTACACAAAGAGCTTTCGACGGCATCAATTCAGCTAGACCACCACACAGATCACTATTAGCCACACTCGACATTAGTAAAGCCTTCGATGCCATCCCCCGCCACAACCTAACAAACAAAATCTACAACACAAACATGCACAACAACACAAAACGGTGGCTGGCCAACTTCCTAGCAGGCAGATGTGCACACGTATCTTTTGCCGGTCAGTCATCTAAAATCAGAAACTTTCCAAACGGAGTCCCACAAGGATCCGTCCTATCGCCCGCACTCTTCAATCTGTACATGCACGATATAACTACACCCAATACGCCCCAAATAAACTTAGCCTCCTATGCAGATGACATAACACTCACATGCACACACCATGACCCAAAAAGAGCAACAGATCTCCTTCAACCCTATCTCAACACACTACATGGCTGGTGCACTACAAACAGACTTAATCTAGCCCCAGCCAAATCCACCGCAACCCTGCTCACAAGTTGGACAGGAGAACACGAATACATCCCTCAACTCACCATAAACAACACACCCCTAACACATACACACACACCCAAAATCCTAGGAGTAACATATGATACTCATATGACATTCAAACAGCACACCACAAACATTAAAAAGAAACTGACACCCAGACTTAACGCCCTCAGGTCACTTGCTCACACAAAATTTGGACACAACAAAGAAACTACCACCACAGTATATAAACAATACATAAGATCAGTGATGGAATACGCAAGCCCAGCCTGGGCTTCTAACCTAGCTGAAACACATCATAAGACCTTACAGACTATTCAAAACAAAGCCCTGAAGATCATTACAGGCTGCCCAGCTACTGCACCCACAGATCACCTACATCAAGAAACCAAAATCCTCAAAGTCAAAGACCATCTGGACATGAGAGGCACTCAATTCCTGGCAGCAGCCTCCACGAACCAAGACCACCCACTAAACTACATGGCAACACACCCACAGACACCAAGAAATATCAAAACAACACCCAGCACACGGTATCACACACAATTATTGTCCTCTCTCCCTCCCTGCCCACCCCGAACCAACATCCAGAAGCACATCCATACTCATATCTCTCACCGATCCATCCACTCACTCACAGACAACACACAGCTGCATGCACGACCTCCCGAAATCCATCCTTCCGAATCCTCCCTTCCTCGCGAGGACAGAGTCCACCTGGCCAGGCTGAGATGCGGACACCATCCAGCTCTCCTGAGCTATCAGAAGAGACTGGATGACTCCGTTGTCGACGCCTGCCCGGGATGTAACACAGCACCCCATACCATTAAACACATCATAGAAGACTGCATTTCACACAACCACTTACGCCACCAACACAATCTACACTCAATGAGAGCTCTGTGGGAAAGCCCGATCGTGGCCATGGCCTTTCTCAGGGACTCGGGGCTGTTCGGCCAGGCAGCTTAGGGAACAACAACAACAACAACATGTGGCGGCGCTCGACATAACTCGAGTGGCAATTTCAGCACGTAATGTTGCTGAGAGAGAGAGACAAGTGGTGGCAGGAGACTAGCGAGCGTATGACTGCTCCAGACCACCGCGGCGAACCTACTGACACAAATCTCAGCTCCCTCCTCCCTCTCTCACTCGCTACATACTCAATTATGTACTGAAAGTACCGAATTACCTGCTTTTTGCACTCGCGTTGCACGGTTATTGCAAGAAAACTATCCATCATACAAGGATCGTTATGGTGTCATTCGAAAGCTCTGTTTATGCCCTTTCAGGGATAGGTACTTGTTTTACGTTCTGGGTCTTATTTAGGCATGAAAATGATCACGTAAACAGCCCTATTTTGGCTAAAAACACCCCGCTGTGCGGTACACATAAATAAACCGCATAGGCCGCTCGTAAGGTGTTAAAGCCTGTGGATAGTTATGTAGAGCAGATTAACCAGACCACTGAGCTCCATACGGAACTCTCATAGGTCTGGCCCGAAGGATTGGATCAGATTACTGAAAGGAGCTTAAGGCGACGCAAAAAACGGACGATAGAGGGGAAGGAAAATGACGGAGAATCGGATAAAAGGTCAGTGAATGATTTAGTACCAAAACAAACCGTACGCAGACGGGCAGTATCTGGGCAGTCAAAGACGTGGCGAACAGTTAGAGGGGAATGCCAGGAGGAGCAGGTAGGGGGCGGAGTGCGGGGAGTGGACATCAAATAACCGTGAGTCAGCCGGGAATGGCCTATCCTAAGTCTAGTTAGTAAAACTTCCTCACACCTGTGAGACCTGGAAGACGAGGGCCAAGGACGGACAGAAGGTTTTATTGCACAGAGTTTATTATTGCAGGGTAGAGCATCCCAATGAGATTGCCACGTGCAAAGAATAGAAGGCTTGAGTAAGGACAGCCAATCACCTAATGGAAGGTGGGGCTGGCGAGGGATCATTAAAATAGCATTCTTAGCCGCAGCATCGGCGTCTTCATTGCCACGGACACCGATGTGAGCAGGAATCCAACATAACTGGACCTGGAATCCACGTAGGCTCATCTCGTGGAGAGCGTGTTTTATGGCTAAAACTATTACATGGGAGGACGAATAAGCACGGAGCGCTTCGAGGGCACTACGAGAGTCACTGTAAATTATAAAGGGCTGTTGAGGGGTGTCACGTATAATGTCAATAGCAGATTGGATAGCTAAAAGTTCAGCAGTAAAGATAGAGGCTTGGGGCGGGAGAGAAAACTGAAGGAGCTTAGTAGAGGACACAGCAGCGAGGCCCACCCCAGAGTCAGTCTTAGACCCGTCAGTGAAGATGGCAAAATGGGGGCCTTTACGACGTATGTGTTCGAGTGCGTGTTGGCAGTGATGGCTAGGGACAAAAGGATATCTCTTAGAGAGGAAGGAGAGGTGAGTGCAAACATTGGGGAGAGAGATAACCCATGGGGGGGAAGGGGAGACAACAGGCGGCGAAACAGCAATGTGAAAGTCAAGAGAGTTGAGGAGAATTGTAGCACGAATCGGAAAGGAGGGGGAAGATGGACATGGATCGGGAATGAAGATATCACTGAAAAGGGAATTAGTGGGAGAGTCACTATGTTTAATTTTTAATGCACGGCGCATAGTAACTAAATCGCGATGGAGGGAGAGCGGGGGCTCGCCACTCTCAGCTAAGACGGAGGTATTTGGGGAGGAACGGAAAGCTCCAGTACAGAGACGCATACCCTGCGTATGAACAGGGTCCAACATCTTCAAAACGGAAGCAGAGGCAGACCCATAAATGGGGCAGCCGTAGTCGAGGATGGAAAGAACACCGCCTTGTAGAGCATCAACATAGTGGTACGTCTGGCACCCCAAGTGGTATGGGATAGTTTTCTGAGGAGGTTGAGAGCACGAAG
Organism: Paralithodes platypus; assembly: GCA_032716605.1. NCBI lineage: Eukaryota > Metazoa > Arthropoda > Malacostraca > Decapoda > Lithodidae > Paralithodes > Paralithodes platypus. Next base: position 12,495,792 of record CM064571.1, read on the forward strand.
GTCTTTACCTTTAGTATACTGAACATGGTCTCTCCAGTTGAGATGTTGGTCAAAGATTACGCCTAAGAATTTAACACTGGGATAGAAAGAAATCTGAGAGGGTCCCATTCAAAGCGATATTGACTGGCCACAGAGCCAGCGTTTGTCTCGATAGAAGACTATTGCCTTAGTTTTCTCAGCCGAAAACTGAAAGCCAACTGAAGATGCCCAGGCGATCACCCGTTGGATGGAGATGTTGAGTATACGTTGAGCATGTCTGAGGGTACGGGCTGTGCAATAGATTGTAAAATCATCAACGTACAGGCTGCCATGGACTTCCGGCAGCAATTGTTGAATGACTTTATTTATGGCCGCGGCAAAAATTTTGCTGCTGAGAACGCTGCCCTGGGGAACACCATTGACGAGTGGAAAGACATTAGAAAGAATTCCCTCCACTCGAGTCTGGAATGTTCGATTAGAAAGAAAGTTGGAAATAAAAAAAGGTAGATGGCCACGGGCACCACTATCATGAAGTAGTTGCAGGATGGGACGCCGCCACGTGGTATCATATGCCTTCTGGATGTCAAAGAAAACGGTGCGACGCATGTCCAGTGTGAGCATGCTGTACAGAACGCCTAGTCATGCCCCACTCTCGCTAGGATCGTCAGGGCAGGAACTTTGGCTGTAGTCTATGTAGAGTTTCCTAACTTAGTTCATGTGAGCCGTTGTACTATAAGTAATATGAATATGTATTTTGTTTTCATCTGAGTCAACGAGTTCTATTTTATATCATTAGTTATAAGTATTGTGTGTAAAACTTATTTGTAATGATGGGAAAAGCAGCAGCCACAGTTGGGGGTCAGTGGGTGCGCCATGCGGGAGGTGGGCCTAACTCACTAGCACTCCCCCCCCCTCCCCCCTCCCCTCAGTGCTAGGAAAGCCTTTGTCTATCCCAGAGGAGAGAGAGAAATTACGTAATGATTGTCAGTGGGCGGTCCTTAGTAGTTCACGTTGGGCTCACTAGAGGGCCGGGTATAAAAAGGGAAGTCTAGCCATTTTTTCATCAGAACTCATTAGGCAGAGCGACTTCTCATTTCCCTTGCTAACTATATATATTCTTCTGACTGATGTGAACTTTCTCTACTACCTTACATTCTTATCTCCTCTTTTCCCTGCCTGTTTAACTTCCATGGTCCCGTTGGTGCAGAGCTAGTCAGCCAACGTATTATCGCTTGAGTTCTCACTAGATACTTGCCTATTAGATAGCCTATTTTGGAAGGGTTAACTTAGAATAGGATTGATTTATGTTTGTTGCACTTGTATATGCATTTCCCTGTGTGTTATTATTATTATTCCTGTTTTCTGCTAGTCTAGGTAATGCTAGACTGGGGTAAGGCTTTTCTTTTGTTACGAGTTGTTGTTTGATGCAGTGGTTAATTAAGCGATAAACCTGCATACTCGTTTCGGTTCAGTGAAGCCTAGGTTGTCTTCGCGGCTGACTGTGTTGAGTTAATAATTTACAGTGCGTGAGGGCAAGAGCCTAACCACCCTGTATTTTATTAACAGTTTGTTTTTACTTTGTCAAGGAGCCGGGAGAAAACCAGATACAAGGGATCTGGATTTCTCAAAGTGCACTTGTTAGTTTTAACGTAATACTTTAAACAGTTGTGAGGACTTCGCTAGGCTACGAGCCGTTTTTGCTCAGTCACTGCTACCTTTTGCCCACAGTACCCCAGCTAGACTTTACTCGATTAGTAGATACAGAATAGTATTGAAGCTTTCCTTATGTATGATATTGTTTATGCACTATTGATTTCATGTGTTGCAAGCTTGGCTACTTTAGTGATTAGTGGCCCACGAGCACAATCCGAGTAGGCTATTGCCGTTGCATTTGCGGAGTACTTCTTTTTAATGTTTGCCATTTACTATTGCATATTCTTTTAATTATGTTTATGCCAATTTAAACCTTTAATAGTATTTAATTGCCAGTGTTTTTGCTTATTGAATTACTGTTCAAAATCCGATACGTACTTCTTACGAGCATCCGAGAAGCATCTAACTTTTTTCAGAAGATTCCTTGCTCGATGCTTAAGGACTATTAATTAACGTAACGTAATAGTGCCGATCCGAAGTAGAGGGTGGAGGACTTCTTAAGTTCTTAGTCAAGGGTGGATTACTTCGGCTTCGGCCAACACAATTCTTTGGTGTTGTTGTTTCTTACTTCATTGTTTGATTGTTGACCAGACTAGATAATTCCTGTCTCTTTATTAGTCTGTTGTTGAACACTAGTACCGAGTTCTTGTATACCCCGTTATAGCAGATTGAACTCTGGAGGGTATTGGTGTTTTTTGTTCGGCTGGCAGTCCTCAGGGGTTGGGATCGTGTGTTTCCGTTGTGGCAGCGAGCCATATTCGAGTCCTGATTGAGAGCCCTTGTGTACCCGAGTGCCAGGTCGTAACAAATGGCGACCTTGCTTAGGATTTTGTGAACAGTATACATTTTTGCAGAGTTGTACAACATTTGTTTGTTTGTATTTTAGCGTGCATATTGAAGAATATTTGTTTTTGTATGGCAATTAGTAAAGCATTTAAGAGACTCCAGTTAATTTAGTAATTAGTGCTTGCATAGGAAGTTTAACACTTTTGTCTCGAGAATTTTTTTGTGGACTTCAGTATGTCGTGCATTAGCACTGACGATGAGCGAGAGATGCCATTTGAAGGTGTGCTGTTAGTAACCAGTGAGGAGGATGCTAGAGTTTTTGTGAGTAAGCGGTACCACGTGACGGAGGAGAGGCTGACTGGGGTGGATGTTTGTGGCTTGCACCTGATAGCCAAGGTTTTGGGCATTTCCAATGTAGTAGGGATGTCCAAGGGGGAGCTGATTTCCTGGGTGTTGCGTGGGCGACATGGGGTTTCGGAGGAGAGGGCGTTTGGGGGGGTTCCTCCTCAGATCCCCTCTCACTCGACTCCCACAGTGCCGTCCACTCAGTTACCGGAGGTTAGCACTCTCCCACAGAGGGATGAGAATTGGCAGATTGGAGTGCCCTCGGGTGGTGCACATGGTGGTTCCCCAGTTTTTGCCCCCCCTCCTTCAGTAGTGGCAGCTCCCTCTTCCTGCCTGTCTCCAGATATGGTATTTAGACTTGAGCTTGCTAAGATTGAGGCTAGGAAGCAGGAGATTGAGGCTAGGAAGCAGGAGAATGAGACTAGGAGGCATGAGATTGAGGTTAGGAGGCAAGAGGATGAGACCAGGAGGCATGAGGCTGAGCTTAGGTACGACTCAGAGAAATATTGTGCTAAATTAGATTTAGATAAGACTCGTGTCACGGCCCAAGTAAGAGAACAGTCCTTGGCCCAATTAGTCAAATTGGTGCCAGTATTTAGTGAAACTGAAGTCACAGAATGTTTTAATCGTTTTGAAAAGAAGTGTAGGGAGCATAATTGGCCTGAAGAGAAGTGGGCAGCTCTAGTCTCCTCAAGACTTACGGGTAAGGGTCTGAAGGCTTATGATGCACTGCCTTTAGAGTCTTGCATTGACTACCCAGAATTGAAGAGAGCTGTCCTACGGGCATACGAGTTGCAACCGGAAACATATCGATTGAAGTTTCGGGGTGTTACAAAGACTAGGGAGGCGACCTTTCTTGAACATGCCCGGGACTTAAAAGATGCACTTAAAAACTGGACACGTTCTGAGAAAGCTGAGACGGCCGAACAGTTGACTGAGCTGTTTCTGCTCGAGCAGTTTTATAAGTGTACTGGTGCAGAAATGACTTTAACTATTAAAGAAAAGAACCCCAAAACTCTACAGGAGGCAGCTGAGATGGCTGACCTCCGGCTATCACTAATTCGTGGGTGCGGGTCTGCCCAGCGTAGTGAGGCAGGTAACAAGGGGCGTGACGCCCCCTCCCCCCCCCGAGTTAGTGATATACCTTATGCAAACAAGTACAAGAGCCATGATACCAAGACTGACCACAAGACTAGCACCGTCCCATTTAAGAAGGGGCCGGGCCCTTCCCAGTACCAAGGGAAGCCCAAAGGGGAGTTGGAGTGTTATCAATGTCATAAAAAGGGGCACTTTGCAAGAGTCTGTCCTAGCAAACCACCTACAGCAGCTGTGTCTTTGGCCTGCAACATTGGTGTGTCTCCGAAGTCATCTGAGTTTGCCCGGGGCAGTTCGTCAGAGGCTGAGGCACAGCCAATGCAGAAGCACCTGGGAGGCTCGAACCCTGCTCAGGATGTTTTTTGCGACCATAGAGGGCGGGGTTGCGTGATGTGGGCGGGGCGCAAGCATGGAGTAGAGGTCTTGCGTGATACAGGTGCTTCCCAGACTCTGATGAAAAACTTGACTGGCTACCCTATAAACGCGGCTCGGGTGGTAGTGGTGCAGGGTATTAATGTAACTCGGTCATACCCGCTGGTGCGGTTGGAGTTGGAGATGGATGGTGTGGCACATGAATTGGATGTCGGGATTGTGGAGAAACTGCCAGTGGAGGGCGTCGACCTTCTTCTCGGCAACGACTTTGCAATGCCCGCTTCTGAGGTTCTACCCTTAGTCGTTGCCGAGAGGCCGGCCGACGTGAGTAGGGAAGAGCAAGAGTGGGTTGAGCGGTGCCAGACACAACCCATGGCGTGTGTTGTCACCCGAGCTCGGGCAGCTAAAGTGTCACAGCCTAGTCCTCCGTCTTCAGACCAGCGGAGGAACGATCAACAGGAGGAGGCTAAAGCTGGAGTTGGTTTTAAGAGTTTTGACTCGGCGGCTCTCCTGGGTGATTCAGTATTAGCACCATTACTTAATTCTGGAGTAGCCCCTGGGCCTGTCATCGAGAGTGACGAGGCTGGGCATGACGAGTCTCCACGACAGCAACGTTATGTACATCGAGAGAGACAGAGGGAGCAGCCCAGTATCGGGGAAGGTCATGCATTGCTCCGGGAGCAGTTAGATCGCTTGGCACCCTCAGATATACGTCGGTTGCAACTAGAGGACCCTGAGCTCCAAACGTGTGCTAATGGAGCTGTAGAGCTCGACGAGGACGGCGATGCACAGCCAGGAGATTTTTTTTATTTAGAAGGCATCCTCTATAGGCGTTTTCAAGACCCTAAACGTAGTTGGCAAAAGGGGTCCGGAGTAGTGGACCAGTTGGTGGTGCCACGGGAGTGCAGGGATAGCCTACTGAGGTTGGCGCATGACATACCACTGGCAGGACATCAAGGGGTGCTTGAGCGGTGGCATGCTACACTTAAAAGCATGCTCAGGTGTTATTGTGCTGACAACGGTATGGATTGGGATCTTGGATTGCCTTATGTGCTGTTTGCTGCTCGGGAGGTACCTGGTGAGAGCCTGGGATTTAGTCCAAACGAGCTGATTTTTGGACACCGTGTCAGGGGCCCCCTTAACATGCTGAAAGAAATTTGGGAGGGGACTGTGCAGCCTTGTCCATTATTAAAGTATGTGCTTGAAAGCCGTGAGCGCATGCTTAAGAGTCTGGAGATGGCAGGTAGAAATTTGACAGAATCACTGATGAAGGACAGGTATGATCGCAAAGTGAGGCTCCGGAAGTTCACTGTAGGACAAGAGGTATTAATTTTGTTGGCTTTGGTTGGTAACCCCCTCTCTGCGAAGTACACTGGACCTTATAAGATTGTAGAAAAAATGTCAGACTTAGATTACCTTGTTGCCACTCCAGACAGGAGGAAAAAGAACCAGTTATGTCACGTGAACCTTATTAAAGAGTATGTGAGGCGCCCCTCTGAGCCTCTCACTGTCCCTGTGTTGGCTTGTTGCGGCCGTAGTGGAGAAGGAGAAGGGGACAGTCAAGCTTCAGAGGAGGATAGCTGGGATCAACATGTTTCAGCGGATCAGTGGGCGGGGAACTCGAGCCTAAGGGCTGACGAGGCTATAGCTCATTTGCCTGAGCCGCAGTTTGATGCTATCCGTCAGTTGTTCGGTTCATACCCCACTGTATTTGCTGAACACCCAGGCCTCACTACTCAGGCTATGCATGATGTTGACGTGGGGGACCATCTACCCTTTAAGTCAATCCCGTACCGTGTGCCCCCCATAAAACTACCAGCTCTGAGGGATGAGTTGGAGTATATGCTCGGTAGAGGGTTGATAGAGAAAGGCACAGTTAAGTGGACTTCCCCCGTAACACTGCAGCCTAAGCCAGATGGCAAGGTACGCTTTTGTATTGATTTCCGTAGGTTAAACGGTTTGACTCCAACTAACCCATATCCTCTTCCTCGGGGTGATGATAGTGTTGACAAAATTGGTAATGCTCGTTTTTTGTCTAAAGTAGATTTAGTAAAAGGTTACTGGCAAGTACCTTTGTCCGAGCGTGCTAAAGAGGTATGTGGTTTTGTTGTGGACGGGAGTACCTACCGGTGCAATGTTATGCCTTACGGACTTAAGAATGCACCAGCAACGTTTCAGAACCTGATGAATGAAATTGTAAAGGACATTCCGAATTGCACCGTATATTTGGACGATGTAATCATGTATGATGACGACTTTGAGAGCCATTGTGAGCACCTTGAGACCTTGTTCCGGAAACTTAGTGAAGCAGGTCTGGTAGTAAATTTGGCAAAGTGTGACTTCGTAAAAGCCACTGTGCAGTACCTTGGGTTTGTAGTGGGAAGGGGACAGGTGTGCCCTCCTCAGAACAAGGTACAGGCTATCAATAAATTTCCGCACCCAACAACCAAGAAGCAGATTATGAGATTCTTGGGTATGATAGGCTACTACAGACGCTTCATAAAAGGTTACTCAACGGTGTTGGCACCTCTCACAGATTTGTTATCTAAAGACAAAAAGTGTTTGTGGGCACCTGAGTGTGAAAAGGCTTTCACTTTGGTGAAACATTTGCTATGTACTCACCCGATACTCAGGGCCCCAGACTTTAACAGGCCTTTTCAGCTGGCAACAGATGCTAGTGGTGTAGGGGCTGGTGCCGTCTTGCTACAGACAGACAATGAAGGTGTGGAACACCCAGTAAGTTTCTTTTCTAAGAAGTTCAATGCTGCACAAAAGAACTATTCTACAATAGAAAAGGAATTACTGGCGATTGTGCTGTCGCTCAGGCACTTCGAGGTGTATGTTCCAGCCTATGGCCCAGTCGTGGTTATCTACACTGATCATCACCCTTTGAGATTCCCGAATCAATTTCACAATCGCAATATGAGACTGACCAGGTGGTCTTTGATGTTGCAGGAGTATAACCTGGACATCCGTCATATTGCTGGATGTGACAATGTGATCGCGGATTGTTTATCAAGGGTGGATGATCAGTCGTAGGCTATCACAGGTGTGTGGGTTTGAGTGGAGGAAAATAGGCTGCCCTTATAGTGCAGCCGGGAAAAACATATTAAAATATAAAAATCATATAAAAACTCTTTCTTTTGATATAGGTAATCGTATAAGTTTGTCATAGCCTATAGAGTTTGAGTAGTCCACGAACTATCAAACGGCTGAGCTGCTGTAAGCTCGCTCTGGGAGCATGATATTGTGTCTTTTTGCTATTGTTGGGAGGAGTTATAAAATGTGAATTTTTTTTTAATAATAAGATGTGTTTTGGTGATAAACTCAGCTTTGTTTTAGTGCCATGCGGTCGCTGGGTGTGAGGGGCTTGATGGGGTTCTGTGTTTGTCAGATTTTAGCTCAGGGTTGAGCAAGTAAAATCTTGGGGGAGGTGTGACGCATGTCCAGTGTGAGCATGCTGTACAGAACGCCTAGTCATGCCCCACTCTCGCTAGGATCGTCAGGGCAGGAACTTTGGCTGTAGTCTATGTAGAGTTTCCTAACTTAGTTCATGTGAGCCGTTGTACTATAAGTAATATGAATATGTATTTTGTTTTCATCTGAGTCAACGAGTTCTATTTTATATCATTAGTTATAAGTATTGTGTGTAAAACTTATTTGTAATGATGGGAGAAGCAGCAGCCACAGTTGGGGGTCAGTGGGTGCGCCATGCGGGAGGTGGGCCTAACTCACTAGCACTCCCCCCTCCCCCCTCCCCTCAGTGCTAGGAAAGCCTTTGTCTATCCCAGAGGAGAGAGAGAAATTACGTAATGATTGTCAGTGGGCGGTCCTTAGTAGTTCACGTTGGGCTCACTAGAGGGCCGGGTATAAAAAGGGAAGTCTAGCCATTTTTTCATCAGAACTCATTAGGCAGAGCGACTTCTCATTTCCCTTGCTAACTATATATATTCTTCTGACTGATGTGAACTTTCTCTACTACCTTACATTCTTATCTCCTCTTTTCCCTGCCTGTTTAACTTCCATGGTCCCGTTGGTGCAGAGCTAGTCAGCCAACGTATTATCGCTTGAGTTCTCACTAGATACTTGCCTATTAGATAGCCTATTTTGGAAGGGTTAACTTAGAATAGGATTGATTTATGTTTGTTGCACTTGTATATGCATTTCCCTGTGTGTTATTATTATTATTCCTGTTTTCTGCTAGTCTAGGTAATGCTAGACTGGGGTAAGGCTTTTCTGTGTTACGAGTTGTTGTTTGATGCAGTGGTTAAGCGATAAACCTGCATACTCGTTTCGGTTCAGTGAAGCCTAGGTTGTCTTCGCGGCTGACTGTGTTGAGTTAATAATTTACAGTGCGTGAGGGCAAGAGCCTAACCACCCTGTATTTTATTAACAGTTTGTTTTTACTTTGTCAAGGAGCCGGGAGAAAACCAGATACAAGGGATCTGGATTTCTCAAAGTGCACTTGTTAGTTTTAACGTAATACTTTAAACAGTTATGAGGACTTCGCTAGGCTACGAGCCGTTTTTGCTCAGTCACTGCTACCTTTTGCCCACAGTACCCCAGCTAGACTTTACTCGATTAGTAGATACAGAATAGTATTGAAGCTTTCCTTATGTATGATATTGTTTATGCACTATTGATTTCATGTGTTGCAAGCTTGGCTACTTTAGTGATTAGTGGCCCACGAGCACAATCCGAGTAGGCTATTGCCGTTGCATTTGCGGAGTACTTCTTTTTAATGTTTGCCATTTACTATTGCATATTCTTTTAATTATTCTTATGCCAATTTAAACCTTTAATAGTATTTAATTGCCAGTGTTTTTGCTTATTGAATTACTGTTCAAAATCCGATACGTACTTCTTACGAGCATCCGAGAAGCATCTAACTTTTTCAGAAGATTCCTTGCTCGATGCTTAAGGACTATTAATTAACGTAACGTAATAGTGCCGATCCGAAGTAGAGGGTGGAGGACTTCTTAAGTTCTTAGTCAAGGGTGGATTACTTCGGCTTCGGCCAACACTATTCTTTGGTGTTGTTGTTTCTTACTTCATTGTTTGATTGTTGACCAGACTAGATAATTCCTGTCTCTTTATTAGTCTGTTGTTGAACACTAGTACCGAGTTCTTGTATACCCCATTATAGCAGATTGAACTCTGGAGGGTATTGGTGTTTTTTGTTCGGCTGGCAGTCCTCAGGGGTTGGGATCGTGTGTTTCCGTTGTGGCAGCGAGCCGTATTCGAGTCTTGATTGAGAGCCCTTGTGTACCCGAGTGCCAGGTCGTAACAACGTCGACGGTGATGGACTTAATTTCAAAGCCATGCTTGATATGAGATTCTAATAACGTAAGCGAGTCCAGACTAGATCGATCTTTCTGAGAGCCAAATTGGGTCGGAGTGAGAATAGTGTTTTGACGGAGGAACCAAGTGCGTCTAGTATTGACCAATTTCTCCATTAATTTACAAAGACAACTGGTGAGGGATATTGGTCTATAACTCGAGGGCAAGCTCGGGTCTTTTCCAGGTTTTGCAATTGGGACGACAATAGCATGTTTCCATGAGGTAGGAAATTGATGACGGATCCACACCTGATTATAAAATTGCAAGAGGTAGGATTTAGCAAGGGGGGCTAAGTTAGTGAGTAAGGCAAAACTTATGTTATCTTGGCCAGGAGCGGAGTTAGGACAATTGGAGAGTGCATGTTCAAATTCATCCATAGTAAAGCATGCATTATAATCAAAGGTGTCTGGTGAAGAGAAGTTGAGGGGGATCGACTCCATTTCAAGTTTATGGCGGCGGAAATTATCGTCTAACCTCTCATTACTGCTGACATGGGCAAGATGTTGACCCAAGAGGTTCGATATCTCAAGGGGATCGTGAACAGTACGGCCACCGTGTACCAAAGCATGGCGCGGAGGGGCAATGTGAAGGCTGTTAATATTCCTGAATTTATGCCAAACGCATGATATTGGGGTAGACGGGGAAATGATGGAGACATAAGTTTTCCAGGATTCGGATCTACTACGGATGACTTCTCGACGGAATTTAGCTGATAGTCGATTGTAGTGAGGTTTGATGGCAGATATATCCATCAATAACGAGATGGAATGGCATAGAAGATCATCACGTAAAGCTAAGCGTGAACATAAAGAATTGTAACGTTTATTGAGACTATCGAGGCGGCGGCCTAATTCATGTTTACTTTTAGCAAGAGTGGATAAGGTGTTGTCCCACCAGGGGACTCGACGACGTAGGCGGGAAGAAGTCGTCTGGGGTATAGACTTAGTAGCTGCATTAGTAAAAAAATTAACGAGGAATGAATGCGTTTCATCAGGATCCCTTAAGGGATTAAAAAGGGGGATTTGTCTGGTGTGGAGGACATATGCGTCCCAGTCAGCTTTGTGGAAGTTATAGCGAGGGAGCGAAGGACATGGACGGAATTGCAAGTAAGATAGGATGACAGGAAAGTGATCGCTTGAGAACGTATCAACACAGACCAGCCACTCGAACTTATCAACAATTGCTGTGGAGCACAAGGTGACATCAACAGAGGAATAAGTATGATGGGAAGCAGAAAAGTAAGTGTGTGAGTCGGCCTCATTAAGGCAGCAAAGGTCACGGTTCAGAAGCAAATGTTCAATCTGCGAACCGGCTGTATCAGGATTGGAGGAAGTAGGGTCCCATATAGGGCTATGGGCATTAAAGTCACCCAACAGTAAGATGGGAGAGGGTAGTGTAGAGAAAAACTGAGAAAGCAAGGAAAGCCTGTGGAGACGAGTGCGAGTGAGCGGGAGCACGACAGGCGCCCGTCCGCTCTCCAGCACATCAGCCGGGGCACTGAGACTCTCACTCCATATCTCGCGAGACCTATGCAGCGCTGCCAAAGGCAAATGTAGCGCGACATCGCTAATAATTAGTGAATACTTGCCGATGTTCTGGTGTCATTTTGAAGCTATTTTCTTCTATTTTTTTTTTTTTTTTGCTGAATACATTTCATTTCATTCAGGCACTTGCTTGAGCATTCAGAAGTGCCTGAAAGAGCCCTATAGGGGAAATATGGCCGCAGAGTAAGTGTTAATGGATTTCTTACCGAAAGAGAGGGTTAACTGTAGATCTGTAATATCCCGAGGCATTTTCAACAGCCCATCAAGTTCTACCACGGGTTATGCAAGTTCGTCAGCCTGCTCATTGTCGAAACTACGACAATGACCAGGCACCCAAATGAGAGAGAAAGAATGTACAAATTGAGTGTAACTTATTGATAATGCGGCCCTGGATTTCAAAAGAATCCGTTCTACATGAATCAATCGCCTGAAGGTCTGACTTAAAATCTGAAAAAAGGACAAATCTGTTATGTGGAGAAGTTTCAGCAAAATCAATGGCATGGTCAATCACAAAAAGTTCAGAAGTGAATACAGACGTATGTATTAGCAACCAGTACCTGAGGCGACAGTCAGTCAGCCACACTCTTGTACCCTCACATTCATCTGTCTTATAACCATCAGTGTAGAGGTGGAAAGAAGCTAGGTGTCTAATGAGAACTGATCGAAAAAGCTGGCGAATTTCCAACTCCGGCACCTGATGTTTGGGAGAAGGGAGCCACTGCATGTCAACAGTAAAATTGGGCTGCTCCCTAGGCGCTATCTTTATTACAATCTGCTGATCAACATTAGAGAAGTCATAGCCTAGCTTTCATGTTAGGAAGTGAAGCTACACAGCCACTGACTTGAGGGCATCATGCAGCACATGCTCGTACTGCGCAGGAGGATCCCACAAGCCAGAAGATCAAGCGAATGTTTTCGATGCAAAGAGATGCCAAACGCTAGAAGCATGGGGTCACGACAGATACGGAGGGGAGACACAATAGCTCTTAATTCAATCTGCTCCACATGAGTACACTGAAGGGCTCCAAGACACAGGCGCAAGTATATTTTCTGAAAAATATCCAACCTCCTCAAGGTAAGACCGGACGCCGACCCATACACCTGCGACCCATAGTAAATTTGTTAACAAAGATGGGACTTATACACCACCAGTAAAGATATTTGTCGGCTTGCCAATAACAGTCAAAGATATTAAAGGATAATTAACCTCTTACTGCAAGAATTGATTAAGTAATTGACATGACCCTGCAATCAAAGTGCAGACCCAAGAACTTGACTGAATTTTTTAAAGGCAACGGTTCAATATCCAATATGATTTTAAAATTAAGTATGTTAGGTCTACGAGTAAAAAATACACCGACAAACACGCTTAGTAGCAAACCACTTAGCCCCACCACAAGGCCTTAAGATGGACAGAATCAAGGTCCACTTGAATCCTATCTATCTATATATCTATTGCCTGACGCCGTGATCCCCAAAGGGGTGGCCACGAACGAACCGCCCCCATGCACCTCTGTCCCCAGTCAGTCGATGCCCCTCCTCCCAACCAGCACCGATTTCATCCATATACTTCCTCACTCCATCCTTCCACCTCTCTTTCGGTTTACATCTCCCTCTCTGTCCTTCCACCTCGCTCTCGTACACCCTCTTAGTCATTCTCTCGCTTCCCATACGTTCCATATGGCCGAACCATCTCAAGGTGTTCCTTTTCACACTTTCCAGCACATCTACCTCCACACTACACCTCCTTCTTACTTCCTCATTCGTCTGTCTATCCCTCCATGTAACTCCGCACACACTTCTCAAGTAACTCATTTTCACCCCTCTCATTCTTGGTCTGAGTCTCTTCTCCAATGTCCATGCTTCACTTCCTTATTTCAGTGTCATCCATAGTCCCATCTTTACTCAACACACTGCCCTGATACTTAAATGAGCTGACAATCTCCATAGCCTGACCATTCAACTTCACCTCCCGCTCTGTGGCTTCACCCCTTTCGAAGACCATAACCTTGCTCTTCCTCGCATTTACCTTCAGATTCCGATTTTCGCACACTGTTCCAAACACATTTACCAGACCCTGCAACTTACATTCATTATCGCTCATCAAAACTGTATCATCAGCAAACAGCAGTACAGGTAGCTTCCACTCATTTCCTTCCCTTATCAGCGATACACCAACATCCACTGCTCTTCCTTGTATTTCTTTCATGACTCCATTCATGTATACAGTAAACAACCATGGTGACATCACACACCCCTATTTCAACCCAACATTCAGATAAAAAAACTCGCTCTGCTCATTCTCCACGCGTACTGCCGCCTTTGCACCCTCATACATGCTCTTCACTGCTTTCAGCAACTTGCCATCTACTCCGTATATTCTAAGTACTTTCCACATACCTTCTCTATCCACTCTGTCATTGGCCTTCTCCAAGTCCATAAAGGCAACATACACCTTTTGTTACCTTTTCCAGATATTTCTCCACATCACAATTCAGGGTAAAAATCTGAGCTACACATCCTCTTCCCTTTCTAAAACCGCCCTGGTCGTCACCTATCCATTTCTCCGTACTTTAATCCGCCCAGCTGAAAATTGCACATCGGGTGAGGAATGTCACAACGCGCAATCATCAGCGTACAGTGAGTATGTTTGAATCCCGGGGACAGGAGCGGAAAACAGAACATTATTAATCATTAAATAAAACAACGAAGGGCAAAGCACACTGCCTTGCGGCATCCCATTCTGGGCATAAACGTCCTATTTTACATTATGGGGCAACCTGATCAAAAATGATTGGTCAGAAAGGAAGCTACAAATAAAAATAGGAAATATCCTACCTCTGAAACTGGAAGCATAAAGTTTCCTAAGTATTCCATGATGCCAGGTCATATCATTAGCTTTATGATTATCCCAAAAAATACCTATCATGAATTCTTTTTCGGCAAATGTCTCTACGATACAATGCTACAAATTCAATAAATGTTCTAGTGTACCATTGTGTTTACGGGACCCACATTGCTGAAGTGAACATTTAACAAATTCTTTGACTCTAAAACAAAAAGAAATCTAACGTTAACCATTCTTTCAAAGGCCTTGCATAGATACTCCGTCAACACAATAGAACAAATCAGCTTAGGATCTGTAAGGCAGCAAGTACTCTTTGGGTTCGGCATGATGTGCGCAAAGTGCCATGAGTTTGAAAACCCTTGAAACGTCCATATCTCATTGTACAATGCTAACAGCTTAGTCAGGTTGTCCAGATAAAGATGCTGAATCATTCCGTAGGTGACTTGCAAAGTACCTGAATTCGAACCTTTACAGGAATTTAGAGCAAGGAGAAGTTCTTTCATCCCAATCTCGCGGTTGTAATCTGAGTCTACATCTTCTGTGGCAAAGTCAAAATGATTCAGTTATGCCTGCCATTTATGGTCTAAAAAACGGGGATCATTTTTGGGCAATCTGCTAACATTTGCAAACACCTGGTGATCATGTTGGCAACATCCACGGTATCATCGATCACATTATGTTCACCCTGAGAGTGGTGACGGGTGAAGTTGTTATTTATGACAGTAATAGTGGATACAAACGTCTTTAAGTGGAGTGAATTTATTTACATTGGACTCATAGAAACGCCAGACACTGCAATTTGCGGATCGAATTACTCTCCTTGCCTCAGCCCTAGCCTTCATAATAAGTAATGAGGTTGACGTCCAAAAGCTGTTTATAAAAAATCCTGAATCACCTATTACATATAGTGATCTCTTGTCGGCAGTCTGGTGATCACCACGGAACTTTATGCTTTGCGTGGACTGCTAAGTTTTAAAAGTAACAACCTCGGCTGCATGCAAAATGGAAGCCTGAACGTGTGTCACTTAGTCAGTAATGTCACTCCCTGAAGTATCTAAGGTAGCGATTCTAAAGAAGGCACCATAGTCTGCTTTCTTAAAGTTAAATATATTGGTTGGCAGTAGAAGAGCTAAGTCACATTCATTAGAAGGACAGATCGGTTGAAGGCCACTTCCCATAGAATCGCTTCAAGTGCCACTCAACCTTGGAAGATTCCGGTGCTGTTCCTCCTTCTCCATCACCCTCTCAATTACTTATGCCTAATATCCTAATCTCTTCTAGACATGTGGTTTCTTCCCTCACTGGGCTAAATACTATGGTGTTCGGACCAGATGGTGTCCCTCTGTTATACCGGTACAGTACTATCAAATTGTGCTTCTGTGCTGACTCCTTGTCTAGGTAAACTCTTCCACCTCTGTCTTTCACTGAATACCTTCACTTCTTGTTGAAAGTTTGCTCTCATTCAAGAAGGGTGACTGTTCTCAACCCTCCAAATATCGTTAATTTGCCCTCACATCTTGTTTTTCTAAAGTTATCGAATTTAGTCTTAATTCAAAATTGCTTAATACATTTTCAGATCCCCAGTATGGTTTCCTTAAACGACGCTCTACTGATGACCTCCTCTCCTACCTTACTAACTCTTAGTTATCGTTTTTTCGGGACTTCAGTGAGACTTTTTCCATTACACTAGATATATCAAATGCCTTTGATAGAGTCCATCATATGTTAGGAGCAGTAAAGTACGACCACACTCAAGGGAGATATTGGTCCCTCTTCTCTGAGGACTATAATTAGAGAAGGTAAACTACTATATTTAAGAAGCATATGTCAAGAGAAACATACATACATACATACATAACATTTTAAGACTGAGTGTTCCACACATACGTGCAGTTTCAGTGTCTTGTCATAATGGCGGTGTTTCAGGCAACCCTGTTAAGGGCTGCTTCACTTGTCAAGTTCTTGGATTTGAGATCGGCACGTATAGTCCGATCCCAGGTCTTCCTCGGTCCACCCCTTGGTGCAGATCCCTCCACAATCACAGACCTGCATTTTTTCACCCAATTTTGTTCATCCACATGTCCATACCATCCCAGTCTACTTGTACGCATCACCTCGCTAATACTCTTTATACCTAAACGTCTCCTGAGCTCAACATTTGTTATTCTATCCTGTAGCCTGGCCCCACACATCCATCTCACCATTCTCATCTCATCACGTTCCATTCTGTTGACACCCTCTACTTTAACGGCCCATGTTTCTGAGGCATACGTCATTGCACTTCTAACACATGAGGCATTCACATTTCCCTTCAGGGGGAGAGGCATTCTTTTCATGGTCAGGATTGGCAGCAGTTCTCTGAACTTCCCCCAGCCACACCTAATTCTAGCAACAGTGGCAGCCTCGGCCCCACCACCGGCAGAGAAACATTGATACTGGTACTGTATCAATGGAATGATAGAAATTTAGTGAAGAAGCTACTAACACTGAAGAAGCAAAGGAAATACTTTAATAATTCAGGCAAGCAAGAGAAAAAAAATATAAAGAGTTGGGAGGACAACCAAACTTAAATATCACTGACAAGAAATATCTATGTTGTAATCTGGTAATGAAACCAGAGAATACGACAAGGGGGTACTGTCTGGTAGGATTTGCCACCGAACTCATCACATCACATCGCATGTTCATATCGAATCACATCGAAATGGCTAGAAAAAGTGGTTTAGGGGGAAGTGGGGATAGCGCAAGGAAAAGTTGCATGATGTGATTTCTAGTATGCGATAAAGGTGCTCAGGTTAACTTGGGCTGCCAGATTGTTCTATGAAGGCCTGCTTGATGACTGGCCTCAGCTAGGCTGGCCGGGGCAGGCAAGAAGGTTCCTCGCTACATCCTATGACTTTCCTGCCCTTATTTACGCTCTGACTATCATACTCTGAGCTAGCGCCGATGCAAGGGTCAGTCCTGTGAAATCAAAACAAATAATTTGGGATAAACTCTATTGAAGACTGGCCAAGAAAATGGCCAACCTAACATACCCAATAATCTCCCTAAGATACAATAAACTTCTGATTGGAAAGACTTTTTGGAAGATAATAGTCCTGCCAGCAGTTTTATTTGGGTCAAGCATTCTTGGGTACACAAAGAGTGAAATACAAAAACTTCAAAGAATAGAGAAACGTCTATCCAGACAGATTCTAGGTGTTTCAAGGTATGTTCAGGCTGCAGCTCTGAGGGGAGAAATTGGTGCATCATCATTAACAACAAGGATCATAGGAGGCGAAATACAGTATCTGAAATACATAGGAGAGAGAGGAGGAGGAAGTGAGCTACTGAGGAGAGTACTAAAAGAGAGGAAAGAGTGGTTAAGAATGACTACTGGATTGAAACAATTAAGAAGTATATCAGGACTATAGTGATGGACTACAATCAACTAAAAACAATGACTAAAGAGTAACTAGTAAAGAAAATAAAGGAATGGGATACCTTACAGTGGAGGGAGAAATTAGCCGAAAAATCAAATCTGAAAATTTACAGAAAATGGAAGCAAGATATAAAAGGAGAAGAAGTGTTTCACGACAATTGATCAGCATGTAGGATTTGGTTTATACACCATGCCCGAAAGGAGGGTTATGGAGCTCCGATTTTACTTTCAACCATCTTGACAATTTTACCAACACACCCAAACTTCGTTAGATGCTGAAATAGCCTCCCAAAAATCTGCACCCAGGGCGGAAATCGAACCAGGGACCCTTGGGTTACGAGGCAGTGTCACAGCGCCAGCCAGGGCCAGCAAGCTGAACGAGTTGCGAGCATAAAACAAATATCACACATTGTATAATTATGTTAGGCCTATTGTTCAGGAACTCCCAATAAAGGATCATTTACCAGTTGATAATTTAACCACCCCCGAAACTAACCTGGACAAACCCACTAGGGTGGATGACAAGTTAATTGTCTCCAAAATTCCCAGACGCTCCCCACCATCAAAAATATAGTTACCCTTATACTGTAGAAATACAAAGAATGAAGTTCACGTGACTGGACACTAATATATCCTTTTCATAATAAACTCACTCCTAGTGTCATGATCCAATTCCGCTCAATTCTTCTCTCAATAATTTAAAAAATTCATTTTTTTATAAGAATTGTATAATTTATTTCAACTAATTTGGTGAGAACATTTTTACCAGTATAGACCTTACAATTTGGAGAAGTAGAATTGATGAAACACCTTACATGGAATAAGTACAGTTACCTCCTATACTAAAGAAATAGGACACTCGACATCACACTACGACCTCACTCCGCAGCATTCTGGGTCACTAGGCAGAACATGACTGACACTATAAGAAGAACTAGACGGTACTTTTAGTTCTTCATGTCTTCATTTTGTACTACCTGTTCAGTGATCACCAGTCTCCAGCCTAATCCTGCACTGCCATGCTCAGCAGGACAGTACGCCCAGCCACGTCGCAACTCATACGTTACAAAGGTGAGGAAGCCAGTTGCTGCCTCGGTACATTCATCCTGGCCGTAGAAAACTACAGAGCATTTATGATTATACTCCCAAGAATGCTTCTAAATCTATTAATAGTAGCTTATTTAAATCAGTGTTGTAACCTTCAACTGACTCTTGAGGAACGTTTGATAGGAAGTTATATTAGACTTTTTGTTATGATACTTTCTACATTGATTATATATAAAAAAAAAATAAGTAAACGAGTAATGACATCCTCTACTGGTTAAAGAAACATTTGATAAATGGATAATAGAATTTTCTGATAGCTGTTATGTTAACAACATTCTGGCGCTCAATTCAAATGTACACTACTGCCGAAATCACTCGCCTCTCCAACAAAAATAATAATTTCTTGGATATTTGTGACTTGAGAAAAAGTCTTATTATTGTTTATTTCCTATCATGTAATAATTATATCTAATACTAAATTACAGGCATTACAGCAGACACAAAACAATGAGACTAATAAATGTACCCCACTTACTCTGGTAGTCTAAGTGTATTTCCGCATCTTGTTCAGTTTAGGCTAACCTATTTTCACTGACTTTGCATCACTTCACCGTCCGGGTAACGAAGGCTCCGAAACACCAGAGAGGAACTAAGCCTGAGCCAAAACGACCGTGAGTCCGTCAGAGAGACGGGTAGGGGGTCAGCTTGCTAGACGTGCTACCACGGACATGAACGGCCCAGCTACCAACTCCCGGGAGAACTGGCAACTCCCCCAAACACAATCACAGCTTTGTCACGAGTCTCACTAGACTCCCAGTTCTCTCCTGCCACCTTATTTGTCCATTAAGATTTTTGGTTTATACACCATGCTCGGAAGGAGGGTTATGGAGCCCCGATCTTACTTTCAACCATCTTGACAATTTTACCAACACACCTAAACTTCGTTAGATGCTGGAATCACCTCACGAAAACCTGCACCCAGGGTGGGAATCGAACCCGTGCCCCTTGGGTTACGAGGCAGAATGTTACCACGAGACTAATAAAGGTACCCCACTTAGTCTCCTAGTCAAAGTGTATTTCCGCATCTTGTTCAGTTTAGACTAACCCATTTTCAATGACTTTACAAGCTGCACAGCATAAGAATAGCTTGCATTAACACCATGCCAGCAAGTCCCTCTTGCCCTCACAAACTCCAACACAGAATTAGCAACTAAAGGCGATACTACCACAGCCGACCAGAAACAGGCATAAAAAATATTACCCTCCGGTTGTTGGCGAATTAGATAGGCCCAATGCTACTCCACTTCCCCTATGAGGCTCGATGCTCACAAAGCTAGGCTCGAAGCTAGCAAACCACCAGTGAGTCTCGATGCTGGTAAAATTCCAGTGAGTTTTGAGGCTCACCCACCAGTTGCTGATATTAAAGGAAGTGATTCGAGACCTTCCAAGAAGAAGACGTCACCCAACTCTATGATAATAATAGGAAGCGGTCAGAGACCTTCCGAAAAAGATGTCCCCAGTCTGTACATCAATTAAAGGAAGCAGTTCAATACCTTCCAAGAAAAAGACGTTCCCAGACTCTACAATAATTTCCGGAAGTGGTTCGAGATCTTCCTAGTGCCTAACATTGTTAAAATTGCTAATAGTGACACCTTAGTGAAGTCCTCCCTTAAAATCTTAATCAGAGGAAAATCGTTGAGTCCTCCTCCTACACCCAGAAAATCACTTTAACAGAATTAACATAACTCCATCTCATATATTCGAATCCCTACTTGTGTACCTGCTTATTTCCACTAGGAACCCACAACACATGATTCTGTCCTTGCCATCCCCTATTGAATATTTTTAATAGTTATTGTTGCACACTCTGGAGTTAACATAATTAGAAGATATCTAAAAGAAAATATTGGCTTGCTTGGACCCCTAATGTTTGTAATATATATAAACGATTTGCAAAACAAAATCAGTGATAGTGACATATTTATGTATGCCGATGACAAACAAATATTTTTCAAAAAATCAGCGAAAGTAGTGATTGCAATAAAATGCAAAAAGACTTGCACAATACGGGAAAGTGGTCAGACAAATGGTTGTTTAAGTTTCACCCAGAAAAATTATGGTTATATGAGAATAGGAAGAACAGTGGTTAGAAAAGGATAATATGAAATAAAAACGGAGTATCGGTGAAGGAAATATACAAGGAAAGATATCTGGGAGTGGTCATAGACAGTGGGCTGACGTTTGAGGAACACCTAGCAGAGAAAATTAGCAAAGCAAACAGGTTAAGTGGGGCTAATTGGAAGAGCATTTAGTACGCTGGATGAAGAAGTGTTCAAGGTTCTATTTAAAACACTGGTGAGACCGCATCTAGAATACGCGAACGAGATCTGGTGCCCACACAAATTTATAGACGTGGTGATGATTGAAAAAATACAGCGAAGAGCTAGAAAACTTATTCCAACATTTCGAGAGCTCTCATATGGCAAACGACTCAAAAGGCTTGATCTACCCACCCTTGCATATAGAAAATCACAAGGGGACATGATAGAAGGTTTTGAGATACTGAGTGGACTATATGATAGAGAATTATGCGAGGATTTGTTTGTGAATAGAGAAGGAAGCACAAGAGGGCACGGTAAGAAAAGTTTTAAGCAGCAGGCTAGATTGAACATCATGAAGTATTCGTTCTGTGAGAGAATTATATATTCTTGGAATAGTTTGCCAGAAAGTGTAATCAATTCGGAACCAGTGGTCGAATTTGAAAGAAAATTAGATCAAGCCTGGACAAATCAAGAACACAAATATGATAATAAAGCAAAGTTAAATACCACTCGCCACCGTCACCATATCGGTATACAAGAAGTTGACACAAACTTAGAACTAGGTCCACAGGCCTGAGGACAGGCCTACTACCTTCTTTGCATCAGTTTTTACAACAGAAGACCTCAGTGATACACCATCGCCAACTCAGATTGATTATTCAGATGTTCTAACCAATATCACCGATAAGGTCGTTGCACACTGACACGACAGCCCCTTCAAGACTGGCACAAAGACCCACGACACATACAAATCCTGTGTCTTGCCGAATTTACTAGAGATCGTGGCGAAAATGGCTGGCATCGTTAGTCGTATCGTTACCGTATCTCCACCATATCTCTTCCGCACGACTTTTTAAGACTCTAGCGATGCCGATACGGCTGAGAAACGAATGATATGAAGAAGATAGGAAAAGTCGTGCGAAGAGTACACGATTAGTCCACGGAAAAGATACAACTAAAAGACTGCGATGCAACTCAGAAGAATCGTAACGCCGCCGTGAGATGTGCAACCGGATTGAGGCTAGATGCGCGGTTGCCAACTCGACCATTGCCAATTTTCCGCACGGAAGAGATACGGTCCGCATGGCAGGCTTACGCACCAGACCACGTCGATATGGGCCATATGTCTTTGATATGGACCACACGATTGCGAGTTCGTGATGGAGACTAGACTCAGACGATTTTTTACACTTGCCAGGGGATTCCCACAAACTTTTGAACAGCTCAAAATCTCGTATCGACCACCCATACGTCGCTTGGACCATGAGAGTCACCCACGGCTAATTTCCGATATCCACGATTATGTTGCCAATTTTCCGCACGGAAGAGATACGGTCCGCACGGCAGGCTTACGCACCTGACCACGTTGATACGGGCCATACGTCTTTGATACGGACCACACGATTGTGATACGGCGAGTTCGTGATGGAGACCATACTCAGACGATTTTTTACAGTTGCCAGGGGATTCCCACAAACTTTTGAACAGCTCAAAATCTCGTATCGACCACCCATACGTCGCTTGGACCATGAGAGTCACCCACGGCTAATTTCCGATATCCACGATTATGTTGCCGATTCGCCGTATCAGGCTGAAATTTCGAGTCGGGAACTCGCCTGGAGTGGCTTTCGTGTCAATGTGCAACGACCTTTACAGAGAGAGAAGTATTGAATTGTTTAGATAAACTCAAGGTAAATAAAACGCCTGGACCTGATACAATCTCACCTAGAGTTCTAAAGGAAGCTAAGGATGAGCTCTCCAAACCACTGACATTGCTATTCAATAAATCCTTGCAGTCTGGAACTATGCCTGATCAGTGGAAGCTAGCCAACGTAACACCGATATTAAAAAAAGCAGCAAATCCCTACCAAGTAACTATCGTTCAATTAGCTTAACCTCAGTTGTATGTAAAATGCTAGAAACACTCATAAGAGACAGACTCGTAAATCACTTAGAGGAAGATAACATACTTAAAGATACTCAACACGGCTTTCGTAAAAAACGCTCCTGTTTAACAAACCTCTTAGACTTCTTCCACGATATCCTCAACCTCTACGATGAGAGTAAAGCTGTAGATATTATATACCTTGATTTTCAAAGGCCTTTGACAAAGTTCCCCACAAATGTTTATTGCTAAAACTAAAAGCGCATCGAATACAAGATGGTGTGTTGAAATGGATAGAAAATTGGCTCAGCGACAGAAAGCAAAGAGTAGTCATAAATGGTAAGGCATCTAAATGGACCAATGTAAGTAGCGGGGTACCCCAGGGATCGGTACAAGGACCAATTCTCTTTCTAATTTACATCAATGACATAGATGAGGGTCTCACCTGTACAATCTCAAAATTTGCTGACGATACAAAAATTGCAAATAGCGTACTCTCAAAAGAACAAGTTGATGATATGCAACACAATCTAGATAAGTTGTCATGTTGGGCCCAAATTTGGCAAAGGAGTTTCAATGCGGATAAATGTAAAGTACTACATTTCGGATACCTAAATGAGAAAGCAAACTATTCGATGAATGGCACTCAGCTTAAGAATGTAAACAGAGAAACCGATCTGGGAGTAACAATATCGAGTAACCTAAAACAGAGTCAACAATGTTCAGAAGTTGTTAAGAAGGCAAACAAAATATTTGGCTCTATAGGCAGGTCATTTGAGCATAAATCCAAAGACGTTATCCTAACCTTTTACAATTCCTTAGCCCGCCCTCTCCTGGAATACTGCGTTCAATCCTAGTGCCCCTATTACCAAAAAGATATAGACAAGCTAGAACGAGTTCAACGTAGAGTTACCAAAATGATACCTAGCCTAAAGAACAAACCATACGAGGAGCGTCTTAGAGAATTAAATATATTTCCTTTAACCCAGTGCAGATTAAGAGGCGACTTAATTCAAGTGTTCAAAATCATTAAAGGCATCGACAATATGAACTGTAGTAAGTAGGCTACTTCACTATCAACCAATCTAATTACACGCGGGGAAACGGTTGCAAAATTATTGGTAAATATTTTAACTCACACGAATCTAAGAATTTCTTCTTCAATCGAATTGTCAACTTGTGGAATGGGCTTCCCCGAGACGTTATAGACTGCAGCACCGTTGATTCATTTAAACTTCACCTAGAGAAATATCTCGTATCAAACCAGCGACTGACTTCGTTTGTAAATTAATAACTTTATTTTATCCCCCCCTCAGTTACTAACCCATCTGTCCCCTACTAACTTTCAAATCCTGTCACGGACATTAGTTCCAGGGTAGTAGTTCCCTTTCCAATGTTCCCTTACCCACTCTAAACCACTGTTTGGACACTTGATCCTCAGTGTTTTGGAGGACAAGTAGCCTAGAAGGGTCACTAGACCTGTTGTTGCTTGATTTCCTTTGTACTCCTTTATAGTACTACCAGAAGACATCTGGAAGTATGTTTGGTAGGTTTTGGGTTTTTTTAAGTTACTGCTTTAAATTATTTTTTCTTTCATATTACCGTACAGAAAATGGAATTTCCTTGGATAACTTATTTAATATTATAAATATGAATATTACTATTTTTATAGATTATTTCGTAATAATTTCAGAACAAAATTACTTTGTATAGTAATATAAATAAGGTCAAACTTAAGACAACTTGTACATTAAAGAACCAATTTTGGAATCGTTAAAGTCTACAGCGAGAAACATAGTCTGAAGTAATTTACGTAGTGTTTTCCTAAAATCGTAACTACATTTACCATAAAAGGGGAGTTTAATGTATTATCTAAGTTTCAAAACAGTGTGGATCGATTTTTGTTCCTTATATGTTGATTTTATAGTATTCTGGGTAAAGTATATGCAGTAGTTATTCTCTAACTTCTCAATCTCACAATGAAGTAACGTAACGTGGACATAAATTGTAGGCTCTATTTAAAAAGGTTTTGATTGAATTAAATTTGTATATTGATGACCAAAAGCTAAACCAATGAAGTCCTTGATTTGTGGGAGTAGATTTCCTGTATACGTCAGTTGAACGTCCATTACTAGTTTTTTTCTCATTTTAATGTCAAGAAAAGAGATACATTTTCTTCTTCTAGTTCTGATGTAAATTAAAGATTGGAATCCCACAAGGATCTGTTTTAGACCCTTTGCTGTTCATCATTTATATCAACGACCTTGATGTAGAAATAACTAGCAAGATCAGTAAATTTGCTGATGACACTAAAATAGGAAGTGATAAATTCTGAACATGATATTCATTTTCTCCAAAGAGTTAGTTATTTAAAATAGGACTTTAGAGGCTATCGAACCTAGAGAATCATTAAGCCCACGAAAAGTCAGGAAGTATGCAAGACCGGAGCCCCCGAGCCTCCCCAAAATGCATACACCCAGATATACTGGGAATATAAACTCTGGGTTTGCTTAACTCGAGAACCCCAGCCTCTTCCTTTAAAGCGACCAGGACTGGGGCCTCTAACGAGAACCCCAGTCCCTTTTCCAAAGAGATCTAGATACACTACATGAATGGACAGTAAATTGGCAGTTGAAGTTCAACGTAGATAAGTGCAGTGTAGTCAAATTTGGGAATTTGATAGAAAATGCAGGATATAAAGTAGATAACGTGGATATACGTAACTCAGATAATTAAAGAGATTTGGGAGTCATCGTAAACTGTGATTTGAAACCAAGAAATCAATGCATCAGTGTTCGAAATAAGGCAAATTTAGTCTCGGATATATATTTAGATGTGTGAATAATAAAACAGCAGACTCTATCTAGTGTAAAGCCATATTTAGATTATTCTGTTCAATGTTGGCATCCGTATTACAGAATGGACATAGATTCCTTGGAGAGAGTACAACGATGAATCCCAAAAATTATACATAATATTAGAAATCTTCCATGTGAAGAAAGGTTGAAGAAATTAGGCTTGCATTCGTTAGGGAAAAGCACAGTTAGAGGGGATATGATAGAGGTGTTCAAGTGGGTTAGTGGGATTGATAAAGGGGACATGAACAAATTTACTGAAGCTTAGTGATAGCTAAATAACTCGAAGAAATGGTCTCAAATTAGATAATAAATTTCGTTTCAAAAGAGATGTAGGCAAATATTGATTTGGTAACAGAGTTGTAGGTATGTGGAATAGGCTACCGAGTGCTATAGTGGGATCAAGAACGATAGAGAGCTTCAAGATTATATTAGATATCTCTTGTCACCTGTCCTATCTCTACGGTACGGCCACCCGATCCTCCCAGCCGGCGGCGCTTGTGGCACTTTGGCGCTGCCGACTTGGAGGCTCTCCGGCAGTACTTCTTTGATTTCCCATGGAATGACTTCTGCTTCTGTGGTCGGGAACCCTCGGAGAGTGCTGAATGCATTACCGAGGTAATCCTCTCGGGCATGGAAGCATACATTCCATTTTCTTTCTCTCAGTCTAATGCTAATAAATCTTGGTTTACTCACGCTTGTTCTACTGCTGTCCGCAACAGGGAGGAAGCATTCAAACGGTACCGTCGCCTTAATACTCAAGAATTTCATACTTCATAATTATGTTTCTGCCCAGAATCAAGCCAAATCTGTTCTTCGACTCGCCAAACACTCTTTCATCAATAATAAATGCACTGAACTATCCAACTCTAGCTCTTCCCAAGCTTTCTGGCATCTAGCCAAAAATTTCTCCAACAATTTTTCTTCCTCGTCTTTCCCTCCCCTTTTCCAATCTGATGGAACAACTAACACTTCTTCATCTGACAAAGCTGAAGCTTGAAACTCCACCTTGGATGATTCCGGTGCTATTCCTCCCTCTCCACCCCACTCTTACTTACTTATGCCTAATATCCTAATCTCTTCTAAAGGTGTATTTGTACTCAAAATCTGTGATTCCGTGCTGACTCCCTGCATAGGCAAACTCTTCCGTCTCTGTCTCTCCTATAACGCCTTCCCTTCTTGCTGGAAGTTTGCTCTCATTCAAGCTGTCCCAAAGAAGGGTGACCGCTCTCAACCCTCCAACTATCGTCCAATTGCTCTCATTTCTTGGATCTCCAAAGTTTTTGAAACTATTCTTACTTTAAAATTTCTTAAGCATTTCTCTTCTCATAATCTACTCTTAGATCGCCAGTATGGATTCCTTAAGGGTCGCTCTACTGGAGATCTCCTTTCATCTATTGCTAACTCTTGGTCATCCTCCTTCCGGGACTTCGGTGAGACCTTTTCTATTGTGCTAGACATATTGAAGGCCTTTGATAGAGTCTGGCACAAATCTCTAATTTCTAAACTACCCTCCTTCGTTTCCTATCCCTCCATCTGTGCCTTTGTCTCTAATTTCCTTTCCGGCCGTTCCATAGCTGTGGTTGTGGACGGCCATCGTTCACTTTCTCAACCTATCAACTCCGGTGTTCTTCAGGGTTCTGTCCTATCTCCAATTCTCTTTCTAATATTCATTAATGATCTTCTCAACTGTACCTCCAGTCTTATCCATTCATATGCTGATGACTCTACCTTATACTATTCAACTAGTTTTCCATAACACCCCAACAAGTAAACACTCAAAAAATCACGCAGAGATGCTATAAAACACTTAAATTCTGACCTATTAACCATTTCCATTTGGGGCAGAGAAGATCTTGTTACTTTCAATACTTCCAAAACCCAATTTCTCCATTTATATACCCGTAAAGAACTCCCACAGGACTATCCCTTATACTTCAACAATACACAAATCAATGCTTCATCTTCTCACAGTATTCTAGGAAACGCTTTCTCTCCTGATCTCACTTGGAAAAATCATATTACCACCCTTGCAAAAACAGCTTCCCAGATGCTGGGTGTGCTCAACCGCTTCTGGGGTTTCTTTACCCCTGCACTGCTTCTTGCTCTGTACAGGGGCACAGTGCGTCCATGTATTGAGTATTGTTAGCATGTGTGGGGAGGATCCTCTCACACAGCACTTCTCGACAAACTAGAAAAGAAAGCCTTACGTCTCATTAACTCACGTCCACTCACTGACTCTTTGCAATCTCTCTCTCTTTGCCGCAGTGTTGCATCTCTCTCGCTATTCTAACACTATTTCAATAATCGATGTTATTCAGAGCTCTCTCAGTGCATACCACGTTCTCTATGTAGAGTACGTAGCACCCGTCTTGCAACTCAATCCATCCCTACTCTGTGCAACTTTCCAATCCAAGACCGAGACTTTATTCTCAAACCTTCTATTCAACAGCTGAGCTCTGGAACGCTCTCCCTGAATCCATCTTCCCCTTGTCCTATGACTTAAATTGCTTCAAACTCCATGTGTCCATGCATTTTGGCTCGAACATTCCTTGATTTTGGCCCTGTCACTCTTTCAACTGGGGGAGGCACGTGTTACAGGCAGTTCTGCCTTTTGTCTCCCTCATCCACATAGAAAAACAAAATATATACGGTATAGGCCTATATATATATATATATATATATATATATATATATATATATATATATATATATAGACGAGAGGGGTTGGGTGTGAAAGGGATCTGCCGTGTGTGGGCCAATTGGCTCTCTGCAGACCCCATAATTTCTTATGTTCTATTCTGTGTTACTCACACGTTAATGAGGACCTGCGATGTAATATCTCTGTGGCTCAACGGTATTAAGGGAGCCCACCTCGCTTGTTTTCTCTTTCTCTCCCTCTCTCTTTGGCTTGTATCCATTCGGCCCCATTCAGCCTACTGTTTTAAGAACGTTTACCCCCATCCAGGTGTCAATATTTTCCTGGCGATTGGTAGCAAGCCAGCATATATATATTTTTTTTTTTTTGACAGCAAGCTAAATTTGTATATTTTTCGATAGAAAAATATCTCCGCCGAAGCCGGATTTCTCCATACAATGTTGGCTCGCTATCGCTCGCCAGGATAGAAATCGACACCTGGATGGGGATAAACGTTTTAAAACAGTTGGGTGAATGGGGCCGAATGGATAGAAGCCAGGGAAAGAGAGAAAAGTAGAGACAGATAAAAAAAAAACTTAAGGGGAGATGCTAGGATCCGGGCTTAAAAGGTAGGTGAGGTGTGTTGATTGATTGTAATGATAGATAAAGGTAGGTGAGGTGTGTTGATTGATTGTAATGATAGATAAAGGTAGGTGAGGTGTGTTGATTGATTGTAATGATAGATAAAGGTAGGTGAGGGGGATTGGTGATTGATTGTAATGATAGATAAAGGTAGGTGAGGTGTGTTGATTGATTGTAATGATAGATAAAGGTAGGTGAGGTGTGTTGATTGATTGTAATGATAGATAAATACACTGTTTTTTAAATGGTTAATTTTGCTGCATCACATAAAATACGTATTTGATTACAAAGTAAACATTTATGAGGAGATGTCTCGATTTTCTGGTCCCCTTTTCTCCCTCATGTTAAGCCCCGTTTGTTTTGAGATTATAAGACCATTAGTTTGGCGATTTTAACACTTTTCGCCCCATTTCGTTGTCAACTTTAAGACCTTTCGTGCCATTTAGGTGTATTTTTTTCCTGGCGAGCGAGAGCGAGCCTGAAATTTTAAGAGGAACTGGCCTTTGGTTGGGACATTTTTCTACCGAAAAATATACAAATTTATCTTGAAGGGGGGTCTAAGCCTGATGGAGGTCTAGAGAGGAAACTAAGAAATATTGGATTAAATAGACCAGTAAAATGGACGCTCTCCTTAACCCTTCCAGCCCGGGTGTCAGTGTGAAAGGACACATCAGAAATTGGGCAGCAGCCCGGCTGTCCTTTCAAGAGATAGTAATCTTTCAAGCCTATTCAGCTTGATCTGAACGCTGTGCGTCCGACGCATGTAAACAAAGCCGATCGTTGCGTCACCGCACCTCCGAAAACAATAAGGAGATGTCGGATCAATGTTATTGTTGTGACGTCAGACGAAATTAGTGTCTGAAAAGCTCCGATATTGTCAACATCGCGGCAAAATTCGCTCCACTGAAATCGTCATCACAACTGAACCAGTTGACTTACAGAGCTCTACTCAATGCGAGTCTACAGATTGAAAACCGCACTACGTTTATAGATGCGTGGGAAATTTCTAGCAGTTAAACTTAACAAAAATACAGTAGCCTAGGCCTAGGCCTAGACGTTTTTCGGCCAGATCGTCCGGATACGACCTCCGTCCTTTGGAGGACCAGCCCGGGCCACGAGGGTTAATCTGGCTAAGACTTGAGAATTGGCTTTCCTATCGTCTATACTCTATATTATTAGCTGGTGAGAAATAGGCTTATTCACATTTTAAGGAGAGATGGGTAGTTTTTCTGGTCCCCCTGCTTCCTCATGTTTAGCCCCATTAGTTATCAGATTTTATGACGTTCAGTTCATTAGTTTGTCGATTTTAGGACCTTTCGTCCCATTTCTTTATTAATACTAAGACTTGTCGTGTCATGTATGTGTCGATCTTTTCCTGGCGAGCGATAGCGTGCCTGGAATTTAAGAGGAACCTGCTTTCGGCCGGGAGATTCTTTATAAACAAAATACAAATGTATCTTGAAGGAGGGTCTTGGGTTTTTTTTTTTTTTTAAAGATTGATTGAGGTCTAGGGAGGAAACTAAAATAATTATATATATATATATATATATATAATATATATATATATATCTATATATATATATATATATATATATATATATATATATATATAATATTATATACCAGTATATAAACAAATAAATAAGCCCATCTCCGCTTAATTACTCAGCTACCACAACGTTTCTATAGCCATTAACCCAAGAATGGCGAGCGTCCTCATATGAGTCTGTAGTGAGCGAAGGCGAGCGTCCTCATATGAGCCAAGGCCTAAAAAAGCCTTCAAAACATCCCACTGGCACTCAAAACAAAGTAATATGTGATTAAATGAGATAATTCCCCTCCATACCTTCTATCACTCCTCCAAAATTTTGTTTTTGTTTTTTTTTTCTATGTGAATGAGGGAGGCAAAATGCAGAACTGCCTGTAGCGAGTGCCTCCCCCAGAGTTGAAAAGGTGACAAGGCCAAAATCAAGGGACGTCCTTTTATCGGGTAATTTTTGGCGCAAATTTCCCGCCCGCGGTCTCAGGGTCACAGGGGGAGACAGTTAGAGATCCTAGCAACAGAGAGACCACTTGCAAGACGTCAGTATCGATCGGGAAATGAGAGAGAGAGGATATAATTTGCGCCGGCTCTCCCCTCCTGATACGATCGGTCGGCAATAATACGTCTTTTTCACCTCCAAAATGCTATTCCCAATTGTTTTATTGCTGTTACATGTTAATATCTTCATAATAAACGTAAAATAGGCGCATATGAATAAGCAAGAACAATATTTATGGTAAAATGAAGAACCAAATATCTTCGCCTGGCAGGACGTTTCAAATACCATAGTTACGCGCTTCATGGTTAAGTGTGTTGGTAATCTTGGCAGGATCTTCAAGGATCCTGACGCGTTTTGAAAGTTTCTTCTGGCTATCAGTACACTATTTGATGCGGCTTAGGAAGGATCTGGGGGAATTAAAAGGGTATAAAGACTATCCCATTTTTTTATTTTATATTTATTTTTATTCTTCTATATATTTCAATTTACTCCCTCTCGGGCATAGGCTGAGAGCCTGTACATTCAACCGCTGTACATTCAACGGTGAATCCTGCGAGGTCTCGTTCCAGTCTAGGGAGTGAGACATGTGAAGCACTTAAATTTGCAACCAGCCCCTGCCATACCGCTCTTATGTTACATACGGTTTGTTTTAGAATCCAGACCAATATGTGTAATAATTGGTTGTGTATAATTATATGAAAGTGTGGTGGAAATATGTCATGTATTAGTACGTCTTAGTGGTGTAATGGTTAAGGTGTCTAAATATCTGTGTGTGATAACCCGGGTTCGAATCCTGGTGGATCACATATATGCTTTCATTAATTTCATTGGAGGTGTTTGGTGTTGTGGTGAAATTAATAACAAATAGATTAGTGGAGAGAGAGAGAGAGAGAGAGAGAGAGAGAGAGAATAAATACCATACCACTTTATTCATACTCCTTACGTAATAATAATAATAATAATAATACGTGTTATACTGCTTGTCAGATAACCTATATGTAGTAAACAACTTTGGAACCATATATACTGTATGTTCATGTGTGTGTTTGTGCTGTGTGTGTAGTAGAATCCATGGTTGGGTGAGGTATTCTGTAGTCATGCTTACAAATACGTGTATGTGTGGTGTAAATTATTTTTGTTTAGTGGAGAGAGAGAGATAATGTTTTATATTGACAGTATAATATATATATATATGTATTGTGTGATATTCTTAAAGGGGGTCACCGTTTTTTTTTATCTTTCTCTCCTTTTCTCTCTTTCCCTGGCTTGTATCCATTTGGCCCCATTCAGCCAACTGTTTTAAGACGTTTTTTCCCCCATGCAGATATCGATTTCTTCCGGGCGAGCGATAGCGAGCCAGCATTGTATGGAGATATCCGGCTTCGCGGGAGAATTTTTTTCTATCGAAACAATTACAAATTTAGCTTGCTGTCAAAACAAAAATATATGCTGGCTCGCTACCGCTCGCCCGGAAAATATTGACTCCTGGATGGGGATAAACGTCTTATAACAGTAGGCTGAATGAGGCCGAATGGATACAACCCAAAGAGAGAAGGGAAAAAGAGGAAAAAAAACGAGGTGGACTCCCTTAACTATATAAATTCTTGCTTAGCAACCACGAACCCTCACAATTATACGCACATACATACACACGTGTATACGCTATACTTAAACTCGATAACAGATTCTTTCACCAACAACGTTTAATAGAATGTTGGGGCTTTTAATGGATAGTAATGAACCTTAGCATGCATTAACAGTTCCACTAAAAAGGGGACATAGGAAATAAATGATAAATGTTTATAAGGAACACTAATATGAACTAGTTCAATATCAGCTTTAACATCTTATAATGCCTAGTAACCACCATTAAAACATTGATGTTCAATGGTTCTATATTAATTCAAGCTTAAGAAATATTATTAAACTATATAAATCATTAGATATATCTAACTTATGTTATGCAGTGATTCTATATTAATAAACTATATAAATCATTAGATATATCTAACTTATGTTATGCAGTGATTCTATATTAATAAAACTATATAAATCTTAGATATATCTAACTTTATGTTATGCCAGTGATTCTATATTAATAAACTTTATAAATCATTAGATATATCGAAACTTAGTGTTTATGCAGTGATTCTATATTAATAAACTCTATAAATCATTAGAGTATATCTAACTGATGTTTATGCAGTGATTCTATATTAATAAAACTATTATAAATCACTTCATATATATCTAACTTATGTTATGCAGTGATTCTATATTAATAAACTAGATAAAATCATTAGATATATCATAACTTATGTTATGCAGTGATTCTATATTAATAACACTCTATTAAAATCATTAGATCTATCTAAACTTATTGGTTATGCAGTGATTCTATATTAATAAAACTATATAAATCATTAGATATATCTAACTTATGTTATGCAGTGATTCTCATATTAATAAACTATTATAAATCATTAGGATATATCTAACTTATGTTATGCCCAGTGATTCTATATTTATAAACTATATAAATCATTAGATATATCTAATTTATGTTATGCAGTGATTCTATGATTAATAAACTATATAAATCATTAGATATATCCCTAACCTTATGTTTATGCAGTGATATCTATATTAATAAACTATATAAATCATTAGATTATATCTAAACTTATGTTATGCAGTGATTTCTATATTGGCCTATAAATGTTGGGTCAAATGATAATACTACTACTCGGTTTTGGTTGTAAAAGAACCTCATCATATTGAAATAACTAATATACAAATTCAAAATCACTTTTCATCACAATTATAGCTATATATGTTTTGCCTCTCCAATAGCCTAGTTCAGATAATTGGAGGGACGCAGAGTGGTTCTTCGCGGGACAAGATGAGGAATGTTTAAGATCAAATCCCACCGTTTAGCACAAACGAAACCTATGATACAAAAATATGTAATACAAATTTTAAATATATTAAAATAAAATAAATCCTTTGGCGTTTCATCGAAAGTCATCAATAATTCTTACTGCCTTACCTTATATTTAGGAGAGAAACTCAATAAGGCTCAGTCAGTGCTACTTATCTATTGTGTAATCAAATATGTATTAAATATTATGCAGGTAACGTGAAGCACTGGATCAATATAGATAAAAATGTATACATCCTGCAACTACCACAGCTCACCTATCTTATGGCCATCACAGAGTACCTCCCACTATAACTTACAACCATCTCTTACACTTCACATATTTTATTTCCTGTCCGCTTAGAATACCTTCCAATTACAAGCCAGGATGCTTCACTAACCTTCTTGAACCTGCTTGCTCTGTACAGGAGCACGGTGGCCGTCCTTGTATTGAGT
>CM064571.1:12530080-12715133 GCA_032716605.1 Paralithodes platypus
GTATTTTGTTTTGGCATTTCGGTGGGCTTTGTGGTAATGCACTGATACTAGGTACAGCACAAATTCAATCCCAATAATATCTTCCCATTGACATATCGGGATTTGAACCCGGGTCCATTGGATTACCATACCACGTTCTCTATGTAGAGTACGTAGCACCCGTCTTGCAACTAAATCCATCCCTACTCTGTGCAACTTTCCAATCCAAGACCGAGACGTTATTCTCAAACCTTCTATTCAACAGCTGAGCTCTGGAACGCTCTCCCTGAATCCATCTTCCCCTTGTCCTATGACTTAAATTGCTTCAAACTCCATGTGTCCATGCATTTTGGCTCGAACATTCCTTGATTTTGGCCCTGTCCCTCGTCAACTGGGGGAGGCACGTGTTACAGGCAGTTCTGCCTTTTGTCTCCCTCATCCACATAGAAAAACAAAATATATACTGTATATATATATATATATATATATACCCAATATAACAATATATATATATATAGATATTTATATATATATATATATATATAGACGAGATGGGTTGGGTGTGAAAGGGATCTGCCGTGTGTGGGCCAAATGGCTCTCTGCAGACCCCATAATTTCTTATGTTCTATTCTGTGTTACTCACACGTTAATGAGGACCTGCGATGTATATCTCTGTGGCTCAACTGGTATTAAGGGAGCCCACCTCGCTTGTTTTCTCTTTCCTCTCCTCTCATCTTTGGGCTTGTTCTCCATTCGGCCCCATTCAGCCTACTGTTTTAAGAACGTTTACCCCCATCCAGGTGTCAATATTTTCCTGGCGATTGGTAGCAAGCCAGCATATATATATATATTTTTTTTGACAGCAAGCTAAATTTGTATATTTTTCGATAGAAAAATATTTCCGCCGAAGCCGGATTTCTCCATACAATGTTGGCTCGCTATCGCTCGCCAGGATAGAAATCGACACCTGGATGGGGATAAACGTTTTAAAACAGTTGGGTGAATGGGGCCGAATGGATAGAAGCCAGGGAAAGAGAGAAAAGTAGAGACAGATAAAAAAAAAACTTAAGGGGAGATGCTAGGATCCGGGCTTAAAAGGTAGGTGAGGTGTGTTGATTGATTGTAATGATAGATAAAGGTAGGTGAGGTGTGTTGATTGATTGTAATGATAGATAAAGGTAGGTGAGGTGTGTTGATTGATTGTAATGATAGATAAAGGTAGGTGAGGTGTGTTGATTGATTGTAATGATAGATAAAGGTAGGTGAGGTGTGTTGATTGATTGTAATGATAGATACAGGTGAGGTGTGTTGATTGATTGTAATGATAGATAAATACATTGTTTTTTAAATGGTTAATTTTGCTGCATCACATAAAATACGTATTTGATTACAAAGTAAACATTTATGAGGAGATGTCTCGATCTTCTGGTCCCCTTTTCTCCCTCATGTTAAGCCCCGTTTGTTTTGAGATTATAAGACCATTAGTTTGGCGATTTTAACACTTTTCGCCCCATTTCGTTGTCAACTTTAAGACCTTTCGTGCCATTTAGGTGTATTTTTTTCCTGGCGAGCGGAAGCGAGCCTGAAATTTTAAGAGGAACTGGCCTTTGGTTGGGACATTTTTCTACCGAAAAATATACAAATTTATCTTGAAGGGGGGTCTAAGCCTGATGGTGGTCTAGAGAGGAAACTAAGAAATATTGGATTAAATAGACCAGTAAAATGGCCCATCTCCCCTTAACCCTTCCAGCCCGGGTGTCAGTGTGAAAGGACACCGCAGAAATTGGGCAGCAGCCCGGCTGTCCTTTCAAGAGATAGTAAGCTTTCTAGCCTATTCAGCTTGATCTGAACGCCGTGCGTCCGACGCATGTAAACAAAGCCGATCGTTGCGTCACCGCACCTCCGAAAACAATAAGGAGACGTCGGATCAATGTTATTGTTGTGACGTCAGACGAAATTAGTGTCTGAAAAGCTCCGATATTGTGAACATCGCGGCAAAATTCGCTCCACTGAAATCGTCATCACAACTGAACCAGTTGACTTACAGAGCTCTACTGAATGCGAGTCTACAGATTGAACACCGTACTACGTTTATAGATGCGTGGGAAATTTCTAGCAGTTAAAATTAACAAAAATACGGTAGCCTAGGCCTAGGCCTAGACGTTTTTCGGCCAGATCGTCCGGATACGACCTCCGTCCTTTGGAGGACAAGCCCGGGCCACGAGGGTTAATCTGGCTAAGACTTGAGAATTGGCTTTCCTATGGTCTATACTGTATATTATTAGCTGGTGAGAAATAGGCTTATTCACATTTTAAGGAGAGATGGGTAGTTTTTCTGGTCCCCCTGCTTCCTCATGTTTAGCCCCATTAGTTATCAGATTTTATGACGTTCAGTTCATTAGTTTGTCGATTTTAGGACCTTTCGTCCCATTTCTTTATTAATACTAAGACTTGTCGTGTCATGTATGTGTCGATCTTTTCCTGGCGAGCGATAGCGTGCCTGGAATTTAAGAGGAACCTGCTTTCGGCCGGGAGATTCTTTATAAAAAAAATACAAATATCTTGAAGGAGGGTCTTGGGTTTTTTTTTTTTTTAAAGATTGATTGAGGTCTAGGGAGGAAACTAAAATAATTATATATATATATATATATATATATATATATATATATATATATATATATATATATATATATATATATAATATTATATACCAGTATATAAACAAATAAATAATCTCCGCTTAATTACTCAGCTACCACAACGTTTCTATAGCCATTAACCCAAGAATGGCGAGCGTCCTCATATGAGTCTGTAGTGAGCGAAGGCGAGCGTCCTCATATGAGCCAAGGCCTAAAAAAGCCTTCAAAACATCCCACTGGCACTCAAAAGAAAGTAATATGTGATTAAATGAGATAATTCCCCTCCATACTATCACTCCTCCAAAATTTTGTTTTTGTTTTTTTTCTATGTGAATGAGGGAGGCAAAATGCAGAACTGCCTGTAGCGAGTGCCTCCCCCAGAGTTGAAAAGGTGACAAGGCCAAAATCAAGGGACGTCCTTTTATCGGGTAATTTTCGGCGCAAATTTCCCGCCCGCGGTCTCAGGGTCACAGGGGGAGACAGTTAGAGATCCTAGCAACAGAGAGACCACTTGCAAGACGTCAGTATCGATCGGGAAATGAGAGAGAGAGGATATAATTTGCGCCGGCTCTCCCCTCCTGATACGATCGGTCGGCAATAATACGTCTTTTTCACCTCCAAAATGCTATTCCCAATTGTTTTATTGCTGTTACATGTTAATATCTTCATAATAAACGTAAAATAGGCGCATATGAATAAGCAAGAACAATATTTATGGTAAAATGAAGAACCAAATATCTTCGCCTGGCAGGACGTTTCAAATACCATAGTTACGCGCTTCATGGTTAAGTGTGTTGGTAATCTTGGCAGGATCTTCAAGGATCCTGACGTGTTTTGACAGTTTCTTCTGGCTATCAGTACACTATTTGATGCGGCTTAGGAAGGATCTGGGGGAATTAAAAGGGTATAAAGACTATCCCATTTTTTTATTTTATTTTTATTTTTATTCTTCTATATATTTCAATTTACTCCCTCTCGGGCATAGGCTGAGAGCCTGTACATTCAACCGCTGTACATTCAACGGTGAATCCTGCGAGGTCTCGTTCCAGTCTAGGGAGTGAGACATGTGAAGCACTTAAATTTGCAACCAGCCCCTGCCATACCGCTCTTATGTTACATACGGTTTGTTTTAGAATCCAGACCAATATGTGTAATAATTGGTTGTGTATAATTATATGAAAGTGTGGTGGAAATATGTCATGTATTAGTACGTCTTGGTGGTGTAATGGTTAAGGTGTCTAAATATCTGTGTGTGATAACCCGGGTTCGAATCCTGGTGGATCACATATATGCTTTCATTAATTTCATTGGAGGTGTTTGGTGTTGTGGTGAAATTAATAACAAATAGATTAGTGGAGAGAGAGAGAGAGAGAGAGAGAGAGAGAGAGAGAGAATAAATACCATACCACTTTATTCATACTCCTTACGTAATAATAATAATAATAATAATACGTGTTTTACTGCTTGTCAGATAACCTATATGTAGTAAACAACTTTGGAACCATATATACTGTATGTTCATGTGTGTGTTTGTGCATGTGTGTGTAGTAGAATCCATGGTTGTGTGAGGTATTCTGTAGTCATGCTTACAAATACGTGTATGTGTGGTGTAAATTATTTTTGTTTAGTGGAGAGAGAGAGAGATAATGTTTTATATTGACAGTATATATATATATATATGTATTGTGGATAGTCTTAAAGGGGGTCACCGTTTTTTTTTTATCTTTCTCTCCTTTTCTCTTTCCCTGGATTGTATCCATTCGGCCCCATTCAGCCAACTGTTTTAAGACGTTTATCCCCATCCAGGTATCGATTTCTTCCTGGCGAGCGATAGTGAGCAGCATTGTATGGAGATATCCGGCTTCGCCGGAGACATTTTTCTATCGAAAAATTTACAAATTTAGCTTGCTATCAAAACAAAAATATATGCTGGCTCGCCCGGAAAATATTGACTCCTGGATGGGGGTAAACGTCTTATAACAGTAGGCTGAATGAGGCCGAATGGATACAAGCCAAAGAGAGAGGGAGAAAAAGAGGAAAAAAAACGAGGTGGACTCCCTTAACTATATAAATTCTTGCTTAGCAACCACGAACCCTCACAATTATACGCACATACATACACACGTGTATACGCTATACTTAAACTCGATAACAGAATCTTTCACCAACAACGTTTAATAGAATGTTGGGGCTTTTAATGGATAGTAATGAACCTTAGCATGCATTAACAGTTCCACTAAAAAGGGGACATAGGAAATTAATGATAAATGTTTATAAGGAACACTAATATGAACTAGTTCAATATCAGCTTTAACATCTTATAATGCCTAGTAACCACCATTAAAACATTGATTTTCAATGGTTCTATATTAATTCAAGCTTAAGAAATATTATTAAACTATATAAATCATTAGATATATCTAACTTATGTTATGCAGTGATTCTATATTAATAAACTATATAAATCATTAGATATATCTAACTTATGTTATGCAGTGATTCTATATTAATAAACTATATAAATCATTAGATATATCTAACTTATGTTATGCAGTGATTCTATATTAATAAACTATATAAATCATTAGATATATCTAACTTATGTTATGCAGTGATTCTATATTAATAAACTCTATAAATCATTAGATATATCTAACTTATGTTATGCAGTGATTCTATATTAATAAACTATATAAAAGTATATATCTAACTTATGTTATGCAGTGATTCTATATTAATAAACTATATAAATCATTAGATATATCTAACTTATGTTATGCAGTGATTCTATATTAATAAACTCTATAAATCATTAGATATATCAACTTATGTTATGCAGTGATTCTATATTAATAAACTATATAAATCATTAGATATATCTAACTTATGTTATGCAGTGATTCTATATTAATAAACTATATAAATCATTAGATATATCTAACTTATGTTATGCAGTGATTCTATATTAATAAACTATATAAATCATTAGATATATCTAACTTATGTTATGCAGTGATTCTATATTAATAAACTATATAAATCATTAGATATATCTAACTTATGTTATGCAGTGATTCTATATTAATAAACTATATAAATCATTAGATATATCTAACTTATGTTATGCAGTGATTCTATATTGCCTATAATGTTGGGTCAAATGATAATAACTACTCGGTTTGGTTGTAAAGAACATCACATATTGAAATAACTAATATAAAATTCAAATCACTTTATCACAATATATATATATATGTTTTGCCTCTCCAAGCTAGTTCAGATAATTGGAGGGACGCAGAGTGTTCTTCGCGGACAAGATGAGGAATGTTTAAGATCAAATCCCACCGTAGCACAACGAAACCTATTGATACAAAAATATGTAATACAAAATTTAAATATATTAAAATAAAATAAATCCTTTGGGTTTCATCGAAGTCATCAATAATTCTTACTGCTTACCTTATATTTAGGAGAGAAACTCAATAAGGCTCAGTCAGTGCTACTAATTATTGTGTAATCAAATATGTATTAAATATTATGCAGGTACGTGAAGCACTTCAATATAGATAAAATGTATACATCCTGCAACTACCACAGCTCACCTATCTTATGGCCATCACAGAGTACCTCCCACTATAACTTACAACCATCTCTTACACTTCACATATTTTATTTCTGTGCTAGAATACCTTCCATTACAAGCAGGATTCTTCACTAACCTTCTTGCTCTGTACAGGAGCACGGTGCGTCCTTGTATTGAGTATTGTTCACATGTGTGGGGAGGTTCCTCTCACACCGCTCTCCTAGACAAAGTTGACAGGAAGGCTTTTTGTATCATTAACTCCCGTCCACTCACCAACTCTCTGCAACCTCTCTCTCTCTCCGCCGCAATGTTGCATCTCTCTCGCTATTTTATCGCTACTATAATTATCAGTGTTCCTCAGAGCTGTCTCAGTGTATACCACCTCCTCTACGTAGGGCTCGTGGTACCCCGTCTTGCAACACAATCCCACCCCTTACTCTGTGCAACTCTCCAACCCAAGAGTGAAACGTTACTCTCAAACTTTCTTTTATTCAACAGCTGAGCTCTGGAACTCTCTCTCAGAATCAGTCTTTCCCTCTTCCTATGACTTAAATCGCTTCAAACTCCGTGTGTCCAGGCATTTTGACTCGAACGTCCCTTGATTTTGGCCCTGTCACTCTTTCAACTATGGGGGAGGCACTCGCTACAGGCAGTTATGCCTTTTGCCTCCCTCAATCGCATAGACAAAACAAACAAAAAACCTGATGACTAGAAAACCTACATCATAACCTACAGCCGCTATAAACTCCAATAATTATGTTACCCAAAAACACATCCCAACACAATCATGAATATCCACCACAGGTACTTTACTTGGACGTATACCCTGGAATAGCTCATAGCATAGCCTACAGTATATCCACCACAGGTACTTTACTTGGACGTATACCCTGGAATAGCTCATAGCATAGCCTACAGTATATCCACCACAG
Organism: Paralithodes platypus; assembly: GCA_032716605.1. NCBI lineage: Eukaryota > Metazoa > Arthropoda > Malacostraca > Decapoda > Lithodidae > Paralithodes > Paralithodes platypus. Next base: position 12,537,214 of record CM064571.1, read on the forward strand.
GTACTTTACTTGGACATATACCCTGGAATACCTCTTAGCATAGCCTACAGTATATCCACCACAGGTACTTTACTTGGACGTATACCCTGGAATACCTCTTAGCATAGCCTACAGTATATCCACCACAGGTACTTTACTTGGACATATACCCTGGAATACCTCTTAGCATAGCCTACAGTATATCCACCACAGGTACTTTACTTGGACGTATACCCTGGAATACCTCTTAGCATAGCCTACAGTATATCCACCACAGGTACTTTACTTGGACATATACCCTGGAATACCTCATAGCATAGCCTACAGTATATCCACCACAGGTACTTTACTTGGACATATACCCTGGAATACCTCTTAGCATAGCCTACAGTATATCCACCACAGGTACTTTACTTGGACATATACCCTGGAATACCTCATAGCATAGCCTACAGTATATCCACCACAGGTACTTTACTTGGACGTATACCAAGGAATAGCTCATAGCATAGCCTACATTATATCCACCACAGGTACTTTACTTGGACGTATACCAAGGAATAGCTCATAGCATAGCCTACAGTATATCCACCACAGGTACTTTACTTGGACGTATACCCTGGAATACCTCATAGCATAACCTACAGTATATCCATCCCAGCTCCACTACCACTTACTACTATATCTTTATTCCCACCTTAAGGGAGCCCACCTCGCTTTTGTTATCTTTCTCTCCCTCTCTCTTTGGCTTGTATCCATTCGGCCCCATTCAGCCTACTGTTTTAAGACGTTTACCCCCATCCAGGTGTCAATATTTTCCTGGCTAGCGTAGCAAGCCTGCATACTGTATATATATTGTTACGTATCTTGATCCTCAAGTGGTTAACTTGATGAATCTAGATAGCACAGAGATATATATTAAGGTATCAGTCAGCTGAAGGCAAAACAAAAGTAAAATCTAATAAAATTATTTCCTGTTGTTGCTTCCTTTCCTTTTGGATCTTAGGACTTAGTATCCTTTATTGACTGATACTCTTTAATTATGAAAAATACTGAAACTAATTAAAGTCATGTAGTATTTATAAAGAATTATTATTTAACCGAAGCTTAGTAGGCTATGGTTATGAACCGAAGAAGTATATCTAAAGAAGGACTATTAATTCTATAAAAAGTCTTGAAAGATAAATATTAAAGTAAGAATATTTCTGTCTCTTACCCTTTTTGAAATGAATAGATAGTTTTCTTATATGTCCTTTTATTTATATTTAATGTAATTATTCTTGGTTCTTGTCTTACGTTAATAGTATTATATTATTATTATCATCAGGATTAATATCAAAGTCACATAAAAAGTTAGATATATATTTAATAATTAGTTAAATGTATTTCTTAACCACGTAACATTGAGGTTTGATTAGGAGTAAATTAAGTTACAGGATCGCTTCATAGATTCGATTCAGGTCTCACTCAAATAATATGAAAAGCAAAAATAATATTTTGAAGCTAAAAGAATTTTCTTCAGCTTAGGAAATCACTAGAAGTAATATTAACACAGCCATGTTAGTCTAAGGCGATATTACTAATATGAGACAATAGCATCACCGTACTAAGCACCGTTAAGCAATGTAAGCTTAATTCAAAGAAAATTAAAGAACTCGTAAGTATTAATATTAAACAATAGTATTACTTTCATCATAACCCAATTACTTAAAGAGTTGCTTTAGTCCACAAGTTAGTCAACTAAAATAGTTAAGTACAAAATAGTAGCCGTTAATTCCCAATCACATATCTCACTAACCAACATAACGTAGGTGTTTACACCGAACACACTTAACACACACTTATATAATCTGACTGACAGTCACAAACCCATTATAATACTTCACCCCGTCTTCCTCCAGCTGCAAGTTCACCTTCCCCAACTCCAAATGAGACTGATTTGAATGCCCACAACTCGGGTCTTATATACTGAACAATGATGGTGTAGGAACGAATCAGGAGGCGAGTGATGGTGCGCGCCCCTATCACAGCTCCTCGAGTTGCATAGCAGGTGCGTGGACCAATGGAGTCTCCTGGCGTCGATCATACGTCATAGCGTCGGGTCATCAAAGTAATTTGCAGGGTCCCCTATGACGCACGCAGGTGTGAAGGCTTGTTTGCTGGTATGCGGACGAGCTGGTTTCCCACTCGCTGGTTCGCTCGCTAGTCTGCTTCGCCGCTTGGGTAGTTTGACACTCCTTCAACTCTAATTCTAACTCTTAAATTAACATACAGGGCTCCGTATGTCAGAATATATTTTGTTTTTTGTGTTTTACAGCAAACTAAATTAGTACATTTTTCAATAGAAAAATTTGTCCGGCGAAGCCGGATTTCTCCATACAATGATAGCTCGCTATCGCTCGCCAGGACGAAATTGACATCTGGATGGGGATAAACGTCTTTAAACAGTTGGCTGAATGGGGCCGAATGGATACAAGCCAAAGAGAGAGGGAAAATTATAAAATAAAAGCAGGTGACTCCTCTTAACCTGATGACTAGAATACCCACACAATAACTTACAGCCGCTATACACTCCCATAATATGTTACCAAAGAACAACACATCCATAGCCACCACCACAGCTCGTACCTTACTTGGACGTATACCCTAGAATACCTCATAGCATAGCCTATATGATTAGGCTATATCCAACACAGCTCAACTACACTTGCTATAAAAAAAGGTAGCGCCAACGAACTTGACAATAATCTTGATCCCTGACCTCTCTGTAACTCAAAAGGGTCTAGACCAAACGGGCTGTAAATATCCACACCTATTTCCTGGTGGACTATTCTCAAATGATAGAAACGTCAGCCCGATTGCTTTCATTCATTTCGAGTTATAAGTAGTTAAGGGGTCAAGATTATTGTCAAGTTCGCTGGCGCTACCTATACCATGTCATTCCTCCCACACATAAAGTTAACATCTGATTGCCATCGTAGAATATTTCCCATCATCACTTATATATTAATTATAACCATCACAGCTTTCCTATTTTATTGCTATCCTAGAATGACCCTCACCAAACCCAATAGCCACATCTACACCTCACCTATCTCATTGCTTTGTTATAATTCCGCATGATCTGTTTCCAAAATAAGACTTTGGAAAGGGGGGAAGGGTGTAGATGTCTTCAATTTACTCAACCCATCTAACTATATATTATGTGTAAAGGTGTGCCTTAAAGTGGGGTGACCTTTTTTTTTCTCTCTGGGTTGTATCCATTCAGCCTACTGGTTTAAGACGTTTATCCCCATCCAGGTGTCGATTTATACCGGGTGAGCGACAGCGAGCCACCATATTTTCGATAATGAGTTCGACAGCTGGCTAAATTTGTACATTTTTCAATAGACAAATGTCTTCGGCGAAGCCGGATTTCTCCATAAAATGCTGGCCCGCTATAGCTCGCCAGGAAAAAAAATAGACACCTGGATGGGGATAAATGTCTTAAAACAGTAGGCTAAATGGGGCCGAATGGATACAACCAAGAGAACAAAGCAGGTCACCCCCCTTAATTATATATATTTACTATAGATTCTGGTTAGGCATCATAACTAACTCATGACATACAATGATTCTGGTTAGGCATCATAACTAACTCATGACATACAATGATTCTGGTTAGGCATCATAACTAACTCATGACATACAATGATTCTGGTTAGGCATCATAACTAACTCATGACATACAATGATTCTGGTTAGGCATCATAACTAACTCATGACATACAATGATTCTGGTTAGGCATCATAACTAACTCATGACATACTATGATTTTCGACTACTTATTACATCAACTAACACAGGATTTGGTTCTTCGCTGCCCCACATATTAAAATAACTAATGTCAAAATATGTTAATGATTCTGATTACAAAGTGTGTGTGTGTGTACTTACTCTAGTTGTACTTACTCTAGTTGTATTGCGGGAGTGAGCATGCTCGTTATTTCCCGCCTCCTATATGTGTAGGTGTTATATGTATCGTTGGAATGGCTGTGGATGTGTGTGTAGTCTGTATTTGTTAGCCAATTGGCGACATCGGAAACGAAGGCTTAGGGTGGATCTGTATGGTACCATTCTCACTATAGACGGTACCGTCTCGCCCGAAGGCTTAGGTAGCCATCAGCTTAGGTGAACCATATGATACCCATCTCGCCTTGTACCATTTTTGCCAACCCCAGATTGGACGTCACAATGTCGTCCACTTATTCCAGGTACCTATTTACAGCTAGGTGAACTGAGGCTAACACATGAAAGGAGACAAGCCCAATTTGTCTCCGCCCGGCCGGGGATTGAACCCCCGGCCCCTCGTGTGTGAGACGAGAGCTCTACCACTAGGCTACGGGCTGTGTGTGTGTGTGTGTGTGTGTGTGTGTGTGCAGAACAAATTTAACCACGATTTATATTCGTAATCCTTGGTCCTGTTCTAATACATGTAATACATACATATCAACTGGTTTATAGGCCTACATATCAGTAACTCTGTCTGGCCGTATAAACGAAACCTACGACTTGGTACGATGCTAAACAATGTTGGGCCGACGTTCCCGACAAGACCATGTAGACCGAGACATCAACAGCAGATCATAAACTATGTTGTTTTTACATTAAATACATCCTCTCATGAACACCAAGTAACCTCTTTCATTAGAAGACTGTTTTGTGTTTACTTTATTAACCCATTGAGTACCGGCGATGTGTTATTGTATTATTCTAGCTATACAGTATGTTGACGATATTCTGCAGCTTAAGGAGAGGTATATAGTTTGGTCCCTACGTTTTCATCAAGCTTAAAATTACACCCCCTAGACCCCCTTTCAAGATAAATTTGTACATTTGTCGGTAGAAAATGTCCCGGCCGGAGGCCGGTTGTTCCTAAATTACAGGCTCGCTATCGCTCGCCAGGAAAAAATCGACAGCTTAATGGCACGAAAGGTCTTAAAATTGACAGAAATGGGGCAAAATTTCTTAAAATGTCAAAACTACTAGGACGAACGTCTTAAAATCTCAAAAGCAATGGGGCTAAACATGAGGGAGAAAGGGGTCCAGAAAAAAATCCCTCAAGTGGAAATCTCCCCTTAAGGATCTGTGGTAGTTAAATGGGTTGGTTGAGATAGTTTGAAGCCTTATTATTGCTAGAGGTCCTTCCTAAGCTGAATAAAATCGTCTAAGAGTTGCCAGCATAGGATAAAAAGGACGTCCTTGGTACTGTAGGGGTTAAGGGGAGATTTCCACTTGAGGGATTTTTTTCTTGACTCCTTTCTCCCTCATGTTTAGCCCCATTGTTTTCCTAATGTTAAGACGTTCGCACCATTATTTTGACGATTTTAAGAACTTTCAACCCATTTCTGTCAATTTTAAGACCTTTCGTGCCATTTAGGTGTCGATTTTATCCTGGCGAGCGATAGCGAGCCTGTAATTTAAGAGGAACCGGCTTTCAGCCGGGACATTTTTCTACCGAAAAATGTACAAATTTATCTTGAAAGGGGCTCAAGGGGGTGTAATCTTAAGCTTGAAGGATATCTAGGGACCAAACTAAAAACCTCCCCTTAATGCTATATAAGCACGATTATACTCGGTCTTGGAAGGACCTCTTTAAAGTATATTATTAAAGTACTGTACATCTCATTTAAAGTATATTATTAAAGTACTGTACATCTCATTTAAAGTATATTATTAAAGTACTGTACATCTCATTTAAAGTATATTATTAAAGTACTGTACATCTCATTTAAAGTATATTATTAAAGTACTGTACATCTCATTTAAAGTATATTATTAAAGTACTGTACATCTCATTTAAAGTATATTATTAAAGTACTGTACATCTCATTTAAAGTATATTATTAAAGTACTGTACATCTCATTTAAAGTATATTATTAAAGTACTGTACATCTCATTTAAAGTATATTATTAAAGTACTGTACATCTCATTTAAAGTATATTATTAAAGTACTGTACATCTCATTTAAAGTATATTATTAAAGTACTGTACATCTCATTTAAAGTATATTATTAAAGTACTGTACATCTCATTTAAAGTATATTATTAGAGTACTGTACATCTCATTTAAAGTATATTATTAAAGTACTGTACATCTCATTTAAAGTATATTATTAAAGTACTGTACATCTCATTTAAAGTATATTATTAAAGTACTGTACATCTCATTTAACTCTCCAGTGTTGCCAAGTCCTTCTAAATTCAGGAATTCGTCTGGAGGTAGAATAAAACCATTACTGTCGTCATTACTGATTTAAAGGGTTAAGGCCGAGTTATACGAGAGAGGTGTTTTCCGGCAGCATTGGTCTTTATAACTCAATTTTGGCTACTATTAGACGATTTTATTCAGTTTCAAAATGACTTCCAGCAATTAAAGGGCTTCGACCTATCTCACTCAACCTTTACTAACACCACACATCCTCCTTAAGCTGCACCCAATCATCCTCCTTAAGCTGCACCCAATCATCCTCCTTAAGCTGCACCCAATCATCCTCCTTAAGCTGCACCCAATCATCCTCCTTAAGCTGCACCCAATCATCCTCCTTAAGCTGCACCCAATCATCCTCCTTAAGCTGCACCCAATCATCCTCCTTAAGCTGCACCCAATCAACCTCCTTAAGCTGCACCCAATCATCCTCCTTAAGCTGCACCCAATCATCCTCCTTAAGCTGCACCCAATCATCTAACTATAGCTAGAATCACATGAAAAGACGTCGCCGGTACAGAAGGGTTAATTATAGCTAGAATCACATGAAAAAGACGTCGCCGGTACAGAAGGGTTAATTATAGCTAGAATCACATGAAAAAGACGTCGCCGGTACAGAAGGGTTAATTATAGCTAGAATCACATGAAAAAGACGTCGCCGGTACAGAAGGGTTAATTATAGCTAGAATTACATGAAAAAGACGTCGCCGGTACAGAAGGGTTAACTATAGCTAGAATCACATGAAAAAGACGTCGCCGGTACAGAAGGGTTAATTATAGCTAGAATCACATGAAAAAGACGTCGCCGGTACAGAAGGGTTAATTATAGCTAGAATCACATGAAAAAGACGTCGCCGGTACAGAAGGGTTAATTATAGCTAGAATCACATGAAAAAGACGTCGCCGGTACAGAAGGGTTTAATTATAGCTAGAATCACATGAAAAAGACGTCGCCGGTACAGAAGGGTTAATTATAGCTAGAATCACATGAAAAAAGACGTCGCCGGTACAGAAGGGTTAATTATAGCTAGAATCACATGAAAAAGAAGTCGCCGGTACAGAAGGGTTAATTATAGCTAGAATCACATGAAAAAGACGTCGCCGGTACAGAAGTGTTAATTATAGCTAGAATCACATGAAAAAAGTCGCCGGTACAGAAGGGTTAATTATAGCTAGAATCACATGAAAAAGACGTCGCCGGTACAGAAGGGTTAATTATAGCTAGAATCACATGAAAAAGACGTCGCCGGTACAGAAGGGTTAATTGTAGCTAGAATCACATGAAAAAGACGTCGCCGGTACAGAAGGGTTAATTATAGCTAGAATCACATGAAAAAGACGTCGCCGGTACAGAAGGGTTAATTATAGCTAGAATCACATGAAAAAGAAGTCGCCGGTACAGAAGGGTTAATTATAGCTAGAATCACATGAAAAAGACGTCGCCGGTACAGAAGTGTTAATTATAGCTAGAATCACATGAAAAAGACGTCGCCGGTACAGAAGGGTTAATTATAGCTAGAATCACATGAAAAAGACGTCGCCGGTACAGAAGGGTTAATTATAGCTAGAATCACATGAAAAAGACGTCGCCGGTACAGAAGTGTTAATTATAGCTAGAATCACATGAAAAAGACGTCGCCGGTACAGAAGTGTTAATTATAGCTAGAATCACATGAAAAAGACGTCGCCGGTACAGAAGGGTTAATTATAGCTAGAATCACATGAAAAAGAAGTCGCCGGTACAGAAGGGTTAATTATAGCTAGAATCACATGAAAAAGACGTCGCCGGTACAGAAGGGTTAATTATAGCTAGAATCACATGAAAAAGACGTCGCCGGTACAGAAGGGTTAATTATAGCTAGAATCACATGAAAAAGACGTCACCGGTACAGAAGGGTTAATTATAGCTAGGTTCACATGAAAAAGACGTCGCCGGTACAGAAGGGTTAATTATAGCTAGAATCACATGAAAAAGACGTCGCCGGTACAGAAGGGTTAATTATAGCTAGAATCACATGAAAAAGAAGTCGCCGGTACAGAAGGGTTAATTATAGCTAGAATCACATGAAAAAGACGTCGCCGGTACAGAAGTGTTAATTATAGCTAGAATCACATGAAAAAGACGTCGCCGGTACAGAAGTGTTAATTATAGCTAGAATCACATGAAAAAGACGTCGCCGGTACAGAAGGGTTAATTATAGCTAGAATCACATGAAAAAGACGTCGCCGGTACAGAAGTGTTAATTATAGCTAGAATCACATGAAAAAGACGTCGCCGGTACAGAAGTGTTAATTATAGCTAGAATCACATGAAAAAGACGTCGCCGGTACAGAAGGGTTAATTATAGCTAGAATCACATGAAAAAGAAGTCGCCGGTACAGAAGGGTTAATTATAGCTAGAATCACATGAAAAAGACGTCGCCGGTACAGAAGGGTTAATTATAGCTAGAATCACATGAAAAGACGTCGCCGGTACAGAAGGGTTAATTATAGCTAGAATCACATGAAAAAGACGTCGCCGGTACAGAAGGGTTAATTATAGCTAGAATCACATGAAAAAGACGTCGCCGGTACAGAAGGGTTAATTATAGCTAGAATCACATGAAAAAGACGTCACCGGTACAGAAGGGTTAATTATAGCTAGGTTCACATGAAAAAGACGTCGCCGGTACAGAAGGGTTAATTATAGCTAGAATCACATGAAAAAGACGTCGCCGGTACAGAAGGGTTAATTATAGCTAGAATCACATGAAAAAGACGTCACCGGTACAGAAGGGTTAATTATAGCTAGAATCACATGAAAAAGACGTCGCCGGTACAGAAGGGTTAATTATAGCTAGAATCACATGAAAAAGACGTCGCCGGTACAGAAGGGTTAATTATAGCTAGAATCACATGAAAAGACGTCGCCGGTACAGAAGGGTTAATTATAGCTAGAATCACATGAAAAAGACGTCGCCGGTACAGAAGGGTTAATTATAGCTAGTATCACATGAAAAAGACGTCACCGGTACAGAAGGGTTAATTATAGCTAGAATCACATGAAAAAGACGTCGCCGGTACAGAAGGGTTAATTATAGCTAGAATCACATGAAAAAGACGTCGCCGGTACAGAAGGGTTAATTATAGCTAGAATCACATGAAAAAGACGTCGCCGGTACAGAAGGGTTAATTATAGCTAGAATCACATGAAAAAGACGTCGCCGGTACAGAAGGGTTATTTATAGCTAGAATCACATGAAAAAGACGTCGCCGGTACAGAAGGGTTAATTTTGCCGAATGCCGACGCAATACAATACCCAATACAATACCCTAATGTTGTTTAAGAGGATAATGGCTGTTTTATTTTATTTATTTTTTATTTTTATTCAGTTATTCATATAAGTTTTAGTTTCCTCGCCAGACCTCCATCAAGTTTAAAAAGTAAACACCCCCTAGACTCCCTTCAAGATAAATGTGTAAATTTTTCAGTAGAAAAATGTCCCGACCGAAAGCCGGATCCTCTTAACTTCCAGACTCGCCAGGACAAAATAGACACCTAAATGGCACGAAAGGTCTTAAAATTGACAACGAAATGGGGCGAAAGGTGTTAAAATCGTAAAATTAATGGGCCGAATGTCTTAAAATCTAAAAAGTAATGGGGCTAAACACGAGGGACAAATTGGTCCAGAAAAACCACCCCATCTCGCCTTAAAATATATTTGCCAATCGTTAGTCGCTGGGGGGGGGGAAAAAAATCCGATCGTGTGACTGGTTTTTGTCCACTTTTATATATACCGTCGTACAGATCAAACTAATACTACAGACTTACATACGGTATATATAGAACAGATCAAACTAATACTACAGACTTACATACGGTATATATAGAACAGATCAAACTAATACTACAGACTTACATACGGTATATATAGAACAGATCAAACTAATACTACAGACTTACATACGGTATATATAGAACAGATCAAACTAATACTACAGACTTACATACGGTATATATAGAACAGATCAAACTAATACTACAGACTTACATACGGTATATATAGAACAGATCAAACTAATACTACAGACTTACATACGGTATAATAGAACAGATCAAACTAATACTACAGACTTACATACGGTATATATAGAACAGATCAAACTAATACTACAGACTTACATACGGTATATATAGAACAGATCAAACTAATACTACAGACTTACATACGGTATATATAGAACAGATCAAACTAATACTACAGACTTACATACGGTTTATATAGAACAGATCAAACTAATACTACAGACTTACATACGGTATATATTTTTAGTCTGAACAATGCCTACTTTTGTCTGTAATTGTGCGCGTTGGACGTCCCACTGTGTGTGAGTGTGTGTGTCATTTACGTATTGACCCTCTAGTAAAATAACATAAGTTTGTTTTCATTCTGGCTAACATCAAACAATTTTATTCAGCTTGTGTTCATGCTGAAAACGTTCCAAAGATTAACACTAGATTAGCGGGCTAGCGGTTTATTTATATGTACCGCCCAGCGGGGTGTTTTTAGCCAAAATAGGGCTGTTTACGTGATCATTTTCATGCCTAAATAATACCCAGAGCGTAAAACAAGTATCTATCCCTGAAAGGGCATAAACAGAGCTTTCCAATGACACCATAGCGATCCTTTTATGATGGCTAGTTTTCTTGCAACAACCGTGCAACGCGAGTGCTAAAAGCATGTAATTCGGCACTTTCCCCATACAATTCCGTATATAGCGAGTGAGAGAGGGAGGGAGGAGGTGGGATTCGTGTCAGTAGGTTCGCCGCGGTGGTCTGGAGCAGTCATACGCTCGCTACTCTCCTGCCACCACTTGTCTCGCTCTCTCAGTAACATTACGTGCTGAAATTGCCACACGACCTATGTCCAGCGCCGCCAGATAGTCCAGATTTATTATACTCAACTTATGTTGCGCCCCGACAGTTAGGGGTTAATTAATGTCTAATGATGTCCAGAAGAAATTAGAATGACGCCACCGTAATCGACGTGTTTTCATATATATATATATATATATATATATATATATATATATATATATATATATATATAAACGGCCTGCGGCCGTGACATTTTTCTAACGAAAAATGTAGGCTACAAATTAATCTCGTAGGGGGATCTAATGAATGTTTGTTTTAAGTTTGATGGAGATCTAGGGAGGAAACTAAAAAATAAATTAATATATATATATATATATATATATATATATATATATATATATATATATATATATATATATATATATATATATATATTTATATATAAATAGACCCCCCCCCCAAATTACCACTGATATTTTGGGGGTCTATTTAAATATACATAGTATGCTTAACACAATATGCTTATGTTGCTCTATTGTCAAAATCACGTTATTGGAGCCCAGTGCGCGATATAGAAACCGACACCTAACCATTTTATATAATACGGATTTTTATAATGGCTAGGAGTTTTGTCCTAGTGCCTACTTAATCCTTTTTCATATATTTCATATTGTGTAATTTTTCTTGGGATATATAAAACGTTTGTAATTCAATATTATATTTTATATATTATTATTTTTGTCATTCTTATTATCATTAATATATAGTCCATATTTATTTAGGCTTACCAACGTAATATTTTTTCTAATTTTTCATACTAAAATGTTTCTTTGGTTTTAACCCTTTCTGTACCTGCGATGCCATTTTATTTTTATTGTAGCTATATTAACACCTTACGAGCGGCCTATGCGGTTTATTTATATGTACCGCCCAGCGGGGTGTTTTTAGCCAAAATAGGGCTGTTTACGTGATCATTTTCATGCCTAAATAAGACCCAGAACGTAAAACAAGTACCTATCCCTGAAAGGGCATAAACAGAGCTTTCGAATGACACCATAACGATCCTTTTATGATGGCTAGTTTTCTTGCAATAACCGTGCAACGCGAGTGCAAAAAGCATGTAATTAGCCACTTTCCCGATATAATTCCTTATATAGCGAGTGAGAGAGGGAGGAGGGAGCTGGGATTCATGTCAGTATGTTCACCGCGGTGGTCTGGAGCAGTCATACGCTCGCTACTCTCCTGCCACCACTTGTCTCTCTCTCTCAGCAACATTACGTGCTGAAATTGCCACTCGACCTATGTCGAGCACCGCCACATAGTCCAGCTTTATTTAACTCGACTTATGTGGTGAGCCTCTAATTAAGGGTTAAGAAGATTTTGTGCAGCTTATAAAGGATCTGTTGTAGTAAAAGGGGTTAAGTGAGATAGTTCGAAGTCTGTTACTTGCTGGAAGTCCTTATAAACTGCATACAATCGTCTAATAGTAGCCACAATAAAGTAAAAAGGCGTATCCGGTACAGAAGGGGTTAATAAATATGATATCAGTTTTTCTCACTTTACTTACTCACCTCCACACCTTACCGAAGGATAACAAGCTTTTCACAATACGTAGACAGAGGTGTCAATAATGTTCAAATGGTACTGTGTATTATTCGCTATGGCTAATAAATAGCTAGAACACTGCATAGATTAAGTGTGTGTGTGTGTGTGTGTGTGTGTGTGTGCTTACATATACAGTATATGTATGTATGACGGTATGTGTGTGTTGTGTGCTCAAGTCTATTATTCACTATAGTTATGCCAAAATCATGACTCCAAACCTCTTATAACTCAAAAGGGGCTGAACAAATGGCCCAATATGTTACTTGACGTTGACTTATTTACTTTTGTAACCTCCCGAATATCATGATGCGCTTTTAAAGTCTATTATGGCTATCATTAAACGACTGTATTTAGATTAGGAGGGATCTGTGGGGAGCTAGAGGCTTAATTGAATCTATTTTGACCACTTAGAATAATAGAAGTCCTTCCTAAACTGTGTAAAATAGTCTACTGAGAGCCAGATTATAATTAAGGAGCGCGTCGTGGAATACTGGAAGAGTTAAGGGGAGACAGACCCTTTTTCTGGACCCCTTTCTCCTTAATGTTTAGCCCCACTAGTTTTGAAATTTGAAGACGTTGGTTCCATTAGTTTGGGGATTTTATGACCTTTCACCCCATTTCTTTGTCAATATTAGGACCCTTCGTGCCATTTAGGTGTCGATTTTTTCATGGCGAGTGATATCGAGCCTGTAATTTTAGGAGGAATCGGCCTTTGACCGGGAAATTTTTCTACCGAAAAATATACGAATCTATCTTGAAGGGGATGTTTTTCTAAGCTTGATGTATGTCTTGGGAGGAAACTAAATATATATATATATATATATATAATATATATGAACAGATGAATTAATAGACCAAACAAACAGCCACTGTCCCCTTAACACTACTGTACTGCCAAATTATTTTGATCCGCTTGAGAAGTAAATTCAAGACGGATACTTCCCACGTTTAAAAACAAATCTGGAAAATTATATATATATATGAACTTATCTGTTTGAAAAATTAAAACCTTGTCCTCGCTTTGTTGTCATTTATCCTTTATTCTGACAAACACATAACTATTTTATTCAACTTATGTGACGTTAAGGGAGTGGTAAAAACTATCTCAGCCTTCAGACTCCCACATGTACAGTATGTATATATGTCTTTGATAACCTCATTACTAAAACTATCTCAGCCTTCAGACTCCCACATGTACAGTATGTATATATGTCTTTGATAACCTCATTACTAAAACTATCTCAGCCTTCAGACTCCCACATGTACAGTATGTATATATGTCTTTGATAACCTCATTACTAAAACTATCTCAGCCTTCAGACTCCCACATGTACAGTATGTATATATGTCTTTGATAACCTCATTACTAAAACTATCTCAGCCTTCAGACTCCCACATGTACAGTATGTATATATGTCTTTGATAACCTCATTACTAAAACTATCTCAGCCTTCAGACTCCCACATGTACAGTATGTATATATGTCTTTGATAACCTCATTACTAAAACTATCTCAGCCTTCAGACTCCCACATGTACAGTATGTATATATGTCTTTGATAACCTCATTACTAAAACTATCTCAGCCTTCAGACTCCCACATGTACAGTATGTATATATGTCTTTGATAACCTCATTACTAAAACTATCTCAGCCTTCAGACTCCCACATGTACAGTATGTATATATGTCTTTGATAACCTCATTACTAAAACTATCTCAGCCTTCAGACTCCCACATGTACAGTATGTATATATGTCTTTGATAACCTCATTACTAAAACTATCTCAGCCTTCAGACTCCCACATGTACAGTATGTATATATGTCTTTGATAACCTCATTACTAAAACTATCTCAGCCTTCAGACTCCCACATGTACAGTATGTATATATGTCTTTGATAACCTCATTACTAAAACTATCTCAGCCTTCAGACTTCCACATGTACAGTATGTATATACTGTATGTCTTTGATAACCTCATTACTAAAACTATCTCAGCCTTCAGACTCCCACATGTACAGTATGTATATATGTCTTTGATAACCTCATTACTAAACTATCTCAGCCTTCAGACTCCCACATGTACAGTATGTATATATGTCTTTGATAACCTCATTACTAAAACTATCTCAGCCTTCAGACTCCCACATGTACAGTATGTATATATGTCTTTGATAACCTCATTACTAAAACTATCTCAGCCTTCAGACTCCCACATGTACAGTATGTATATATGTCTTTGATAACCTCATTACTAAAACTATCTCAGCCTTCAGACTCCCACATGTACAGTATGTATATATGTCTTTGATAACCTCATTACTAAAACTATCTCAGCCTTCAAACTCCCACATGTACAGTATGTATATATGTCTTTGATAACCTCATTACTAAAACTATCTCAGCCTTCAGACTCCCACATGTACAGTATGTTATATGTCTTTGATAACCTCATTACTAAAACTATCTCAGCCTTCAGACTCCCACATGTACAGTATGTATATATGTCTTTGATAACCTCATTACTAAAACTATCTCAGCCTTCAGACTCCCACATGTACAGTATGTATATATGTCTTTGATAACCTCATTACTAAAACTATCTCAGCCTTCAGACTCCCACATGTACAGTATGTATATATGTCTGATAACCTCATTACTAAAACTATCTCAGCCTTCAGACTCCCACATGTACAGTATGTATATATGTCTTTGATAACCTCATTACTAAAACTATCTCAGCCTTCAGACTCCCACATGTACAGTATGTATATATGTCTCTGATAACCTCATTACTAAAACTATCTCAGCCTTCAGACTCCCACATGTACAGTATGTATATATGTCTTTGATAACCTCATTACTAAAACTATCTCAGCCTTCAGACTCCCACATGTACAGTATGTATATATGTCTTTGATAACCTCATTACTAAAACTATCTCAGCCTTCAGACTCCCACATGTACAGTATGTATATATGCCTTTGATAACCTCATTACTAAAACTATCTCAGCCTTCAGACTCCCACATGTACAGTATGTATATATGTCTTTGATAACCTCATTACTAAAACTATCTCAGCCTTCAGACTCCCACATGTACAGTATGTATATATGTCTTTGATAACCTCATTACTAAAACTATCTCAGCCTTCAGACTCCCACATGTACAGTATGTATATATGTCTTTGATAACCTCATTACTAAAACTATCTGAGCCTTCAGACTCCCACATGTACAGTATGTATATATGTCTTTGATAACCTCATTACTAAAACTATCTCAGCCTTCAGACTCCCACATGTACAGTATGTATATATGTCTTTGATAACCTCATTACTAAAACTATCTCAGCCTTCAGACTCCCACATGTACAGTATGTATATATGTCTTTGATAACCTCATTACTAAAACTATCTCAGGCTTCAGACTCCCACATGTACAGTATGTATATATGTCTTTGATAACCTCATTACTAAAACTATCTCAGCCTTCAGACTCCCACATGTACAGTATGTATATATGTCTTTGATAACCTCATTACTAAAACTATCTCAGCCTTCAGACTCCCACATGTACAGTATGTATATATGTCTTTGATAACCTCATTACTAAAACTATCTCAGCCTTCAGACTCCCACATGTACAGTATGTATATATGTCTTTGATAACCTCATTACTAAAACTATCTCAGCCTTCAGACTCCCACATGTACAGTATGTATATATGTCTTTGATAACCTCATTACTAAAACTATCTCAGCCTTCAGACTCCCACATGTACAGTATGTATATATGTCTTTGATAACCTCATTACTAAAACTATCTCAGCCTTCAGACTCCCACATGTACAGTATGTATATATGTCTTTGATAACCTCATTACTAAAACTATCTCAGCCTTCAGACTCCCACATGTACAGTATGTATATATGTCTATCTCAGCCTTCAGACTCCCACATGTACAGTATGTATATATGTCTATCTCAGCCTTCAGACTCCCACATGTACAGTATGTATATATGTCTATCTCAGCCTTCAGACTCCCACATGTACAGTATGTATATATGTCTATCTCAGCCTTCAGACTCCCACATGTACAGTATGTATATATGTCTATCTCAGCCTTCAGACTCCCACATGTACAGTATGTATATATGTCTATCTCAGCCTTCAGACTCCCACATGTACAGTATGTATATATATGTCTATCTCAGCCTTCAGACTCCCACATGTACAGTATGTATATATGTCTATCTCAGCCTTCAGACTCCCACATGTACAGTATGTATATATGTCTATCTCAGCCTTCAGACTCCCACATGTACAGTATGTATATATGTCTATCTCAGCCTTCAGACTCCCACATGTACAGTATGTATATATGTCTATCTCAGCCTTCAGACTCCCACATGTACAGTATGTATATATGTCTATCTCAGCCTTCAGACTCCCACATGTACAGTATGTATATATGTCTATCTCAGCCTTCAGACTCCCACATGTACAGTATGTATATATGTCTTTGATAACCTCATTACTAAACTGCACCTTGGTAGAGCCCGAGAACTTTCAGTCTTCTACTGTACTTCTTACTTCTCCGCTTGTTCTTCCTCTGAACAATTGCTCTTCTTTCCTACTTTACTCCAGCCATCTGGTCTGGGTATACTTTGTTTACCTCTCGTGCACAAGCCCCAACACTCTGGGTAACATTATTGTTGAATGGATGTATTTTTATAGAGTGTGTGAGTGAGTGTGTGTGTATGTTAAGGGGGGTCACCGACTTTTTTGTATTTTTCTCTCCTTTTCTCTCTTTCCCTGGCTTGTATCCATTCGGCCCCATTCAGCCAACTGTTTTAAGACGTTTATCCCCATGCAGGAGTCGATATCTTCCTGGCGAGCGATAGCGAGTCAGCATTGTATGGAGAAATCCGACTTCGCCGGAGAAAATTTTCTATGGAAAAATGTACAAATTTAGCTTGCTCTCCAAACAAAAATATATATATGCTGGCTCACTACCGCTCACCAGGAAAATATTGACACCTGGATGGGGGTAAACGTCTTAAAACAGTAGGCTGAATGGGGCCGAATGGATACAAGCCAAAGAGAGAGGGAGAGAAAGAGAAAAAAATCGAGGTGGTCTCCCTTAATGAATTATGCGTATACAGTATGTGTTGAGAATGTTATGCCGTTTTACTAAAATAATAAAATAGTCACCCCGAAATGTATATCATTATGGAGTAGTCCCTCCCAAATTATCCTAGAAAGGTGAAAACTACCATAACTTATGTGTTCCCGTTCCGGCCTTGGCTTATTCGACGGCCCTTTACTCTCTTCTCACCACCATGGTTCTTGCCAAACCAGAAATCAAACTTCTATTTGTTTATGCTATCATTAGACGATTTTAGAAGTGACTTATGGGAGGCAGAGGGGCACAAACTATCTAAATTAATCGTTTGACTTCCAAAGACCCCTTAAAACGATAATATAATTGTCTAACGATAACCACAAAAAATATATAAAACAGTGTTTTGGTATGTATTTACGCTGCATGGCTTAATTCGGCCTAACACTAGATTATGTTATGCAGTTTAAGAAGGACCTTTAGTAATCAAAGAGCTAAAAACTATCTAAATCAATCCTTCGACATCCTCAGATCCATCCTAAACCATGTCAGAAATGTCAGAAAAACGCCATTATACTATACAAATAGGTATAATAAAGGTGTTATGCCCGTTGTTATAACTTCTACTTTAACTACTACTTATGTCGAGACTCGTAAGTAACTCGACAGTTTAGGTTAAGTAAACATACTGGAAGTTCAAATTAGGCTCCAGTATTAGGTTTAGTTTATATATCTTTATAAAAGATAATTATGTACTATTTCGTATTAAGTTTCTATGGGTTTATTATCCATAAATATATCGGGTTATCATTACAATCAATCCGGTATATCTTTGTAGTTAGTTATATGACGCATTGGTGGAATATAACTGCGTATGCGTCATTCTCGGGACTGGCGGGTTCATCGCCAATTCGCCATAAACCTTAGACTCGCTTTAGCTACGACCTCGAGAACATCTGCTAGCCGCTCCAATACAACCACCTGTTTCCTGCTAAGTCATCCTAATTCTTATCTCTTAGTGGCCACTATATCTTCTATCTATTCCTACCACTATCATTGAGCTATCTATCCCTATCAACCAATAAAAGTAAGTTAACTCTTGTGAGTTTATAGGTAAATTTTGCTTTGTTTACAATCGAATTCTCACAAAATGGTCCTTCGTAACCTCTGATTTTTGCCTTATGCTATCTTTTCTTCTTTGTATTTTCTTTCTTCTGCTTTCCTGTTGTCTACTATTTCCTGGCTATTCCTTCTTTCTGTCCCCTGTTTCCGCTTCCCTGGTGTCCCCTGTAGGCTTGTGGGCTAGTGTTTCTTGTCTGTGGTCTAATTTCCGCCGGGTCCCGCTCGTTTTACCTGACCGTATGGGACGCCGCTATGTGTTTCCGACCGGCGCCTTTGGCGGGTGGGGGGGGGGGAAGGACTATAAGCGTGTGATCAATTTTTACCCTAAGCCTATTAGGAAAGTTTCTCTTTTGGGCCATAGCTATGGAAATTTATGTGGGCAAGCCGGTGTACCACCCATTTTTCCATGTGGCCACTTTTGCCCAAGGGGGTGCTAGGGTGGACACTTTCGAGTCCTCTGCGGCCTGGGAGAGCCACGTTAACAATAATTAGGTGGTAGGCTATAGGCTAGGTATAAAATTGCAACAATTAAATTAATGTAAAGTAGTATTATAAGGGTTAAATTGGATTTGTTTGGTCTTAACTAAATTTAAAGGGGGTAATTACCACAAACATTTTGGTACCATTAGATGTTGGGCTAGCCTAGTTTATTATAGGTTTACAATTTTAATTGGCTTGTTATACACCCTTTTGGCCTCCCCTTCCTTAGTGTATTCTAACAACAAAATTGCCGCATTTAATATAAGGTTTACTATTTAAATTTAAGTGTGGAGATCCTTATGCGTTGTCCGTTTACTTTTATTATTGCGTTCCGCGTCATATTTCCCGATTATTGCCCTACCCCGACATCACACGTTTAATTAATTATTACGTGTAAGTCGGGGTTCCATAATTTATATCTTGCCTTTATTGGCGTCAGCTAACTTTCTGAGTGCGCTTTACGTCCATATAGGTAAGATATATTATTATTCTATTTCCTGTGTATTGCCATCATGTCGTTGACACTGTCCTAGTACAAGCGACGCAAGGGGGGTATCAAGAGCGGTTTGACTAGGATCACCAAAGATATTGCTACATTTTTAGTTGATGCAGATAATGATGCGATTGAGACTAAATTGGCTTCGGTATTAAGACAGCTCGAAGATTTACATTTATGTCGCCGCGAAATGGAAACGCTCTATGAAGATGACGCCGAGTTTTTCGCGGACATAGACACAGACGTGGATTATATAGTGTCTTGATAAAGTTATCCTCCTCCTCAAAGGTAAGCTAAAACACAAAGAGCCAAATCGTTCTGCAGTCAACAGAAATGCCGGTATACGATTGCAGAAAATAACCCTTCCTGTGTTTGACAGTGATCCCACTCTATGGTTGGGATTCTGGGATATGTTCCACTGTAGTGTCCACAGCAATGCGGAGCTCAGCGACATCCAAAAAATCACCTACTTAAGAGGTCAACTGAATGGCGAGGCAAAACAACTAATTGAAGGTTTCGCAATAGAGGGAGCCAGCTACCAAACAGCGGTTGCCCTTCTACAGAAAACCTATGGGCACAGGGATAGAATTAAGGCGGCGCATATAACTAACCTTACTTCTTTGAATCCTCCCTCTTACAATGTCAAGGAACTAAAGGGATTCTATGCTAGTTTTGAAAGTACACTGAGTTCAATAGAGACCCTACACATTACCCTTCATGAAGCTAGTGTTGTAATTTTCATGAATAAATTGCCATCCCCACTAAAGGAAACATTAAAGAGAACTTTAGGTGAAGAAGGTCTGGACCTAGAAAGGTTTGTCCAGGCTTACCAGACAGAAGTGTTTAACATGGAAAGTGTAGCAGAACGGACTACACCACACATACCAGTTGCTTCAGCATCCTTTGCGGTGCAGGAGGCCTTGGTGCGAAGGAAGGGTTGTAAGTTGTGCGAAGGGGCACATGCATGGTTTAAGTGTCTCAAATTCAAAACCAGTGCTCTGAACGTAAAACGCGCAAAACAACTCGACCTTTGCACCGGGTCCTTATCTTCAACCCACGGGAGCAATGGTTGTGTGAACCCTGACATCCGCAGCTGCAAGTTCTGTCAAAACAGACACTACCATATCCTCTGTCAGTCCAGATCTTAATGGGATGGTGCAAAGGAGCAAAAACCTCAACAGGTAACAAAGACCAAGACGCAAACTACCACGATGTCTGTCGTCAAAGAAGACTAGTATTATCCTCCCAACTGTTATGCTGCCAACAGTTAAGGAATCAAGAGGAACAGTCAAGATGAGAACACTGCTGGATCATGTTTTCCTTTGAATCTTCGTTTGGAGAAATTCCTAGATGATCCAGGTCCCACATACATTTTAATTCATTATGACATGGATTACTTGATTCCGTGGATATATATTGATCCATCGGGGTGACCACAACTTTCAAAATTGTAACTACCTCTACTTGGGCACTAGACTTGTCATTATGGCAGGAGCCACTTAGTGCATAGCCAAATTTAGTGGGTAAGAGAATTATGTCACCCTCCTTTTTTTACCCTGGCCGCACTAAGTCATAATAATAATAGGCACCAACCAACAAGTCCAGTCGAGATGTTTGTGTCATTAGAGGATCAGCTAATATGTAACCCTTGTTTCACAAAACTCTCATGTGTGCTTCAAGGCATTCTGATCCTTTGTGATCCGGGAGAGTTTCTACCACAACTGCATGTAGAGGATAGTTTCTGCCCCGGAACTTGTTTTTGAAGGACACTACTGTGTACTTTCTGCTCTCACATGCTCCAGTAAACCCTCGCAACTCTAGCTCTTCATCACCCACTTTTATATAATGGATCGAGTCTAGAGCGGAGTTTAAAATGAAGGTGCGCTGTGAGCACTGATCCAGCAGTGTTCTCATCTTGACTGTTCCTCTTGATTCCTTAACTGTTGGCAGCATAACAGTTGGGAGGATAACTCTAATCTTCTTTGACGACACAGACATCGTGGTAGTTTGCATCTTGGTCTTTGTTACCTGTTGAGGCTTTTGCTCCTTCTTTGCACCGTCCCATTGAGATCTGGACTGACAGAGGATATGGTAGTGTCTGTTTTGACAGAACTTGCAGCTGCGGATGTCAGGGTTCACACAACCATTGCTCCCGTGGGTTGAAGATAAGCACCCGGTGCAAAGGTTGAGTTGTTTTGCGCATTTTACTTTCAGAGCACTGGTTTTGAATTTGAGACACTTAAACCATGCATGTGCCCCTTTGCACAACTTACAACCCTTCCTTTGCACCAGGGCCTCCTGCACCGCAAAGGATGCTGAAGCAACTGGTATGTGTGGTGTAGTCGGTTCTGCTACACTTTCCATGTTAAACACTTCTGTCTGGTAAGCCTGGACAAACCTTTCTAGGTACAGACCTTCTTCACCTAAAGTTCTCTTTAATGTTTCCTTTAGTGGGGATGGCAATTTATTCATGAAAATTACAACACTAGCTTCATGAAGGGTAATTTGTAGGGTCTCTATTGACCTCAGTGTACTTTCAAAACTAGCATAGAATCCCTTTAGTTCCTTGACATTGTAAGAGGGAGGATTCAAAGTAGTAAGGTTAGTTATATGTGCCACCTTAATTCTATCCCTGTGCCCATAGGTTTTCTGTAGAAGGGCAACCGCTGTTTGGTAGCTGGCTCCCTCTATTGCGAAACCTTCAATTAGTTGTTTTGCCTCGCCATTCAGTTGACCTCTTAAGTAGGTGAATTTTTGGATGTCGCTGAGCTCCGCATTGCTGTGGACACTACAGTGGAACATATCCCAGAATCCCAACCATAGAGTGGGATCACTGTCAAACACAGGAAGGGTTATTTTCTGCAATCTTATACCGGCATTTCTGTTGACTGCAGCACGATTTGGCTCCTTATGTTTTAGCTTACCTTTGAGGAGGATGATAACTTTATCAAGACACTCTATATAATCCACGTCTGTGTCTATGTCCGCGAAATACTCGGCGTCATCTTCATAGAGCGTTTCCATTTCGCGGCGACATGAATTTAAATCTTCGAGCTGTCTTAATACCGAAGCCAATTTAGCCTCAATCGAATCATTATCTGCATCAACTAAAAATGTAGCAATATCTTTGGTGATCCTAGTCAAACCGCTCTTGATACCCCCCTTGCGTCGCTTGTACTAGGACAGTGTCAACGACATGATGGCAATACACAGGAAATAGAATAATAATATATCTTACCTATATGGACGTAAAGCGCACTCAGAAAGTTAGCTGACGCCAATAAAGGCAAGATATAAATTATGGAACCCCGACTTACACGTAATAATTAATTAAACGTGTGATGTCGGGGTAGGGCAATAATCGGGAAATATGACGCGGAACGCAATAATAAAAGTAAACGGACAACGCATAAGGATCTCCACACTTAAATTTAAATAGTAAACCTTATATTAAATGCGGCAATTTTGTTGTTAGAATACACTAAGGAAGGGGAGGCCAAAAGGGTGTATAACAAGCCAATTTAAATTGTAAACCTATAATAAAGTAGGCTAGCCCAACATCTAATGGTACCAAAATGTTTGTGGTAATTACCCCCTTTAAATTTAGTTAAGACCAAACAAATCCAATTTAACCCTTATAATACTACTTTACATTAATTTAATTGTTGCAATTTTATACCTAGCCTATAGCCTACCACCTAATTATTGTTAACGTGGCTCTCCCAGGCCACAGAGGACTTGAAAGTGTCCACCCTAGCACCCCTTTGGGCAAAAGTGGCCACATGGAAAAATGGGTGGTACACCGGCTTGCCCACATAAATTTCCCTGACATAGCTATGGCCCAAAAGAGAAACTTTCCTAATAGGCTTAGGGTAAAAATTGATCACACGCTTATAGTCCTCCCACCCCCCCCCCCGCCAAAGGCGCCGGTCGGAAACACATAGCGGCGTCCCATACGGTCAGGTAAAACGAGCGGGACCCGGCGGAAATTAGACCACAGACAAGAAACACTAGCCCACAAGCCTACAGGGGACACCAGGGAAGCGGAAACAGGGGACAGAAAGAAGGAATAGCCAGGAAATAGTAGACAACAGGAAAGCAGAAGAAAGAAAATACAAAGAAGAAAAGATAGCATAAGGCAAAAATCAGAGGTTACGAAGGACCATTTTGTGAGAATTCGATAAGTACATGCTGCTATGTCACATGTTTGGCTGTTGTGGAAAATTCATATAGATTTTTGCCAATGTGTTTTTTTTTTTGTTAGCCTAGAGTACTAGGAGCATGAAAAATGTGTTTGGCATTTTTTCTGAGGTCATCTTGACATTTTTTTAGCCTGTTAAAGAAGATCGGGTGGTATCCCCAAAAACGGAAATGTTTTGCCGCAAATTGCACAAGTTTCGAACTGTTTGACTGTCTATGGGGGTGTGAAGTGTGATGTACCCTATATTTGTGCATATCAATGCAATGAGTAAAGCAGTATGTTTTTATTATTTTATCATAAGTCAAATTCTGTGAGAAGAAATGATTGTAAAATACGTTTATATAATACTTTTACTTGCCATCAGATTTAGAATTTTTTTGGTATTTTTTTATCAAATGACAGTATGACAGTTAACCTCTGTTGCAAAAATGAGACACTTTGATTGTTTAAATAAAAGAACAGTTACTATGTTATGTTCCTGAGACAAGTTCATGTCAAGTCTGATACTCATTCAGTGTCAGATTCGTCACTAGCTTCGCCCATATCAGCCAAGTTTTTACATCCATCTGGATCACACTTTCACAACTCTGTGCAGGGCATTTGGTTTTCGCGGCAGGAACATCGCCCACTACATTGACTCTTTGTGCATTTACACCGAACCAACTGTAAGATGGAATCTGGAGCCAGAGGTATTCTGCTTAACTTGGGAACGAAATGTCCCGAAGTGTCACTGATGGACCATCCCAATTCAGTTGGTGCTGGAACGGTTGGTTGTGGAATTAAGGCCTGCCTCCAGATTAAGCACTGGTAATGTGCCCGTCGAATGTGCTCATGCAATGATCCTTGTGTTGGGGGCAGCTTCTCGATTCCTTGTTTTTGCTGTTGAGTCCACGAAAATGAAACCATCTGAATGCCGCAGCTTGACTAATACCTGCGTTCTTTGGACCGAGTAACTTGCAGATGAATGCTTCACAAAGACCCAGCACTTCACAGGATGGTTCACTCTCCTGTCCCAGACGAGCAAGTGCACCAACAATGTCATCACCACAGTCCATAAACGCCTTCCACCATGAAGTTTTGCTCTTGCCGAATATCCTTCCAGTTGTGTCACACCCGCTTATGGCATGAAATCCCATCAAGGCTTGAGCACGTTCCTCACCAAGTGCATTTTGGATAGGCAACAAAGGCAGTACACGTCGATTGGTTCCAGTGCCCATTATCATAGCTGCATCCTCGCCTAAGACTGCCAAATTGTGTATGGCAAGTACCAGCACATCTGTGTCCTGGGAGTAGATGTGAACAGTAAGTCCAAGCTTGCGTGCTTCACTGGCATAGTATATCAGCAACGTATCCGCCTCGTCATGCTTGGCAGCATGACAACTGCCAGATGTGTTGGACTGGACACGTTGACAAGTGATAGTGGTTACGTCTGCTGTGCAGTTGACAACAATCTGTTAGGCCAAGAATATTGTCAGAAGCTCCTTCGTCTTGGTACTACTGAGGAACTTGTTGAGATCTTTAATACGCGTGTTTCTGTCGACTTTGTATTCTGTTCCCCTGGAAAGCTTGGCTCCACTGCGACGCTGTCTTGTTATTTCTTTCAATGAGGACTGGCAGTATTGGTCAAACACCACGTAGCACTTCGAGTAAGGGCGACTTTTGGAGTTGATGGCATTGACGAAATGCTCTGCCAGGTCTCCACATGATGATATGTTGTCCTTGAAAACGGCCATCTCATGAACTACTGCCATGGCATCGATGATAATAGAAGCTCTATCAAGTGGTAAGTCATCCAGTAAAGGTGCATCAGCTTTGTCACTTTCTTTTACCACAGCTGCTATTTGCTCCCCAATGTTTTCGGTTTGGCACATGTGTCTTTTCGGCTGTCGCTCTTTGACAGAAGAAACACAATTCTTTTCGCACCTTTGGAATGGACGAACGTGTTACTTCCCGTTGTGATCCTGTATGTGACGTAGATGGAACACTTGGTGTACGACTGCTCGGTGGCCGACCTTTTCGTCTGATCAGTACTGTGGTATCACCCTTCTCGAGGGCTTTGCTGTGGCGGGACTTGGCTCGCTGTATGTCTGTTTTGTTCGTGGCCTCAGCATAGCATTTCTGGTGCCACACTGCACTGTTAGTTTGAAGATCTTGCGGCTCCAGATTAACCCGACGTTGCGACATAGATATGTATTTTTGTTCTCCATAGTCTGACCTTTCTCTGACACACTCCAGGAAACGAATATAGCTGTCTGGCTTTGGTGTACTGACTGTTTCAATTGTATTTTCTTGACATACGATGCACTGTCTGTAGTTGTTTTCTATCTTGCGTCGCTTGGTTTCCATGTTATGTGAACAAAGAAAAAACAATTAGAAAAAACAAAAAAGCAAATGAACAAATTCTCGTAAAATTAGCCGCCATCTTGGATTTAGAGGTCTGTATATGTCCTGTCATTCAAAATATTGAATGCCATGACTTTATTTCATGATACAAACATCTTAGTCATCATTTGTGTTAATAATTAAACAAAATATAATGTATAAAGGGCTTAGAATTTGCACAGATGGGCAAAATATCCATATTTTATGCCGAAAATTCAAGATGGCCGCCATTATTCCAAGATGGCATCCAAAAAAAAGGCCAAACACGATTTTTGTAGATAATGGGTCATAATCATTAAAAAAAAAACACATTGGCAAAAATCTATATGAAATTTCCACGAAATTAAATAACACCATATACTATAAAGGGAGTCTAAGGTTTATGGCGAATTGGCGATGAACCCGCCAGTCCCGAGAATGACGCATGCGCAGTTATATTCCACCAATGCGGCATTTAACTAACTAAAAAGATATACCGGATTGATTATAATGATAACCCGATATATTTATGGATAATAAACCCATAGAAACTTAATACGAAATAGTACATATCTTTTATAAAGATATATAAACTAAACCTAATACTGGAGCCTAATTTGAACTTCCAGTATGTTTACTTAACCTAAACTGTCGAGTTACTTACGAGTCTCGTCATAAGTAGTAGTTAAAGTAGAAGTTATAACAACGGGCATAACACCTTTATTATACCTATTTGTATAGTATAATGGCGTTTTTCTGACATTTCTGACATGGTTTAGGATGGATCTGAGGATGTCGAAGGATTGATTTAGATAGTGTTTAGCTCTTTGATTACTAAAGGTCCTTCTTAAACTGCATAACATAATCTAGTGTTAGGCCGAATTAAGCCATGCAGCGTAAATACATACCAAAACACTGTTTTATATATTTGTTGTGGTTATCGTTAGACAATTATATTATCGTTTTAAGGGGTCTTCGGAAGTCAAACGATTAATTTAAATAGTTTGTGCCCCTCTGCCTCCCATAAGTCACTTCTAAAATCGTCTAATGATAGCATAAACAAATAGAAGTTTGATTTCTGGTTTGGCAAGAACCATGGTGGTGAGAAGAGAGTAAAGGGCCGTCGAATAAGCCAAGGCCGGAACGGGAACACATAAGTTATGGTAGTTTTCACCTTTCTAGGATAATTTGGGAGGGACTACTCCATAATGATATACATTTCGGGGTAACTATTTTATTATTTTAGTAAAACGGCATAACATTCTCAAAACATATACGCATAATTCATTAAGGGAGACCACCTCGATTTTTTTTCTCTTTCTCTCCCTCTCTCTTCGGCTTGTATCCATTCGGCCCCATTCAGCCTACTGTTTTAAGACGTTTACCCCCATCCAGGTGTCAATATTTTCCTGGTGAGCGGTAGTGAGCCAGCATATATATATTTTTGTTTGGAGAGCAAGCTAAATTTGTACATTTTTCCACAGAAAATTTTCTCCGGCGAAGTCGGATTTCTCCATACAATGCTGACTCGCTATCGCTCGCCAGGAAGATATCGACTCCTGCATGGGGATAAACATCTTAAAACAGTTGGCTGAATGGGGCCGAATGGATACAAGCCAGGGAAAGAGAGAAAAGGAGAGAAAAATACAAAAAAGCCGGTGACCCCCCTTAACATACACACACACTCACTCACACACTCTATAAAAATACATCCATTCAACAATAATGTTACCCAGAGTGTTGGGGCTTGTGCACGAGAGGTAAACAAAGTATACCCAGACCAGATGGCTGGAGTAAAGTAGGAAAGAAGAGCAATTGTTCAGAGGAAGAACAAGCGGAGAAGTGAGAAGTACAGTAGAAGACTGAAAGTTCTCGGGCTCTACCAAGGTGCAGTTTAGTAATGAGGTTATCAAAGACATATATACATACTGTACATATATACATACTGTACATGTGGGAGTCTGAAGGCTGAGATAGTTTAGTAATGAGGTTATCAAAGACATATATACATACTGTACATGTGGGAGTCTGAAGGCTGAGATAGACATATATACATACTGTACATGTGGGAGTCTGAAGGCTGAGATAGTTTAGTAATGAGGTTATCAAAGACATATATACATACTGTACATGTGGGAGTCTGAAGGCTGAGATAGACATATACATACTGTACATGTGGGAGTCTGAAGGCTGAGATAGACATATATACATACTGTACATGTGGGAGTCTGAAGGCTGAGATAGACATATATACATACTGTACATGTGGGAGTCTGAAGGCTGAGATAGACATATATACATACTGTACATGTGGGAGTCTGAAGGCTGAGATAGACATATATACATACTGTACATGTGGGAGTCTGAAGGCTGAGATAGACATATATACATACTGTACATGTGGGAGTCTGAAGGCTGAGATAGACATATATACATACTGTACATGTGGGAGTCTGAAGGCTGAGATAGACATATATACATACTGTACATGTGGGAGTCTGAAGGCTGAGATAGACATATACATACTGTACATGTGGGAGTCTGAAGGCTGAGATAGACATATATACATACTGTACATGTGGGAGTCTGAAGGCTGAGATAGACATATATACATACTGTACATGTGGGAGTCTGAAGGCTGAGATAGACATATATACATACTGTACATGTGGGAGTCTGAAGGCTGAGATAGACATATATACATACTGTACATGTGGGAGTCTGAAGGCTGAGATAGACATATATACATACTGTACATGTGGGTCTGAAGGCTGAGATAGACATATATACATACTGTACATGTGGAGTCGGGAGTCTGAAGGCTGAGATAGACATATATACATACTGTACATGTGGGAGTCTGAAGGCTGAGATAGACATATATACATACTGTACATGTGGGAGTCTGAAGGCTGAGATAGACATATATACATACTGTACATGTGGGAGTCTGAAGGCTGAGATAGACATATATACATAACATATATACATACTGTACATGTGGGAGTCTGAAGGCTGAGATAGACATATATACATACTGTACATGTGGGAGTCTGAAGGCTGACATAGACATATATACATACTGTACATGTGGGAGTCTGAAGGCTGAGATAGACATATACATACTGTACATGTGGGAGTCTGAAGGCTGACATAGACATATATACATACTGTACATGTGGGAGTCTGAAGGCTGAGATAGACATATATACATACTGTACATGTGGGAGTCTGAAGGCTGAGATAGACATATATACATACTGTACATGTGGGAGTCTGAAGGCTGAGATAGTTTTTACCACTCCCTTAACG
The DNA here is from genome assembly GCA_032716605.1 of Paralithodes platypus. Classification (NCBI taxonomy): domain Eukaryota; kingdom Metazoa; phylum Arthropoda; class Malacostraca; order Decapoda; family Lithodidae; genus Paralithodes; species Paralithodes platypus. The sequence continues at coordinate 12,567,002 of CM064571.1, forward strand.
TCACATAAGTTGAATAAAATAGTCATGTGTTTGTCAGAATAAAGGATAAATGACAACAAAGCGAGGACAAGGTTTTAATTCTTTCAAACAGATAAGTTCATATATATATAATTTTCCAGATTTTTTTTTAATCGTGGGAAGTATCCGTTTTAAATTTACTTCTCAAGCGTATCAAAATTATTTGGCAGTACAGTAGTGTTAAGGGGACAGTGGCTGTTTGTTTGGTCTATTAATTCATCTGTTCATATATATTATATATATATATATATATTTTTTTTAGTTTCCTCCCAAGACATACATCAAGCTTAGAAAAACATCCCCTTCAAGATAGATTTGTATATTGTTCGGTAGAAAAATTTCCTGGTCAAAGGCCGATTCCTCCTAAAATTATAGGCTCGATATCACTCGCCAGGAAAAAATCGACACCTAAATGGCACGAAGGGTCCTAATTTTGACAAAGAAATGGGGTGAAAGGTCATAAAATCCCCAAACTAATGGAACCAACGTCTTCAAATTTCAAAACTAGTGGGGCTAAACATTAAGGAGAAAGGGGTCCAGAAAAAGGGTCTGTCTCCCCTTAACTCTTCCAGTATTCCACGACGCGCTCCTTAATTATAATCTGGCTCTCAGTAGACTATTTTACACAGTTTAGGAAGGACTTCTATTATTCTAAGTGGTCAAAATAGATTCAATTAAGCCTCTAGCTCCCCACAGATCCCTCCTAATCTAAATACAGTCGTTTAATGATAGCCATAATAGACTTTAAAAGCGCATCATGATATTCGGGAGGTTACAAAAGTAAATAAGTCAACGTCAAGTAACATATTGGACCATTTGTTCAGCCCCTTTTGAGTTATAAGAGGTTTGGAGTCATGATTTTGGCATAACTATAGTAAATAATAGACTTGAGCACACAACACACGCATACCGTCATACGTACATATACTGTATATGTAAGCACATGGTAACACACACACACACACACACACTTAATCTATGCAGTGTTCTAGCTATTTATTAGCCATAGCGAATAATACACAGTACCATTTGAACATTATTGACACCTCTGTCTACGTATTGTGAAAAGCTTGTTATCCTTCGGTAAGGTGTGGAGGTGAGTAAGTAAAGTGAGAAAAACTGATATCATATTTATTAACCCCTTCTGTACCGGATACGCCTTTTTACTTTATTGTGGCTACTATTAGACGATTGTATGCAGTTTATAAGGACTTCCAGCAAGTAACAGACTTCGAACTATCTCACTTAACCCCTTTTACTACAACAGATCCTTTATAAGCTGCACAAACTCTTCTTAATATAGCTACAATAAAAATAAAATGGCATCGCAGGTACAGAAAGGGTTAAAACCAAAGAAATATTTTAGTATGAAAAATTATAAAAAATATTACGTTGGTAACTCTAAATAAATATGGACTATATATTAATGATAAGAATGACAAAAATAATAATATATAAAATATAATATTGAATTACAAACGTTTTATATATCCCAAGAAAAATTACACAATATGAAATATATGAAAAAGGATTAAGTAGGCACTAGGACAAAACTCCTAGCCATTATAAAAATCCGTATTATATAAAATGGTTAGGTGTCGTCTTCTATATCGCGCACTGGGCTCCAATAACGTGATTTTGACAATAGAGCAACATAAGCATATTGTGTTAAGCATACTATGTATATTTAAATAGACCCCCAAAATATCAGTGGTTATTTGGGGGGGGGGGTCTATTTATTTATATATATATATATATATATATATATATGAAAACACGTCAATATATATATATATATATATATATATATATATATATATATATATATATATATATATACTGTATATATATATATATATATATGAAAACACGTCAATATATATATATATATATATATATATATATGAAAACACGTCGATTACGGTGGCGTCATTCTAATTTCTTCTGGATATCATTAGACAATAATTAATCTTTGGAACGTTTTCAGCATGGACACAAGCTGAATAAAATCGTTTGATGTTAGCCAGAATGAAAACAAACTTATGTTATTTTACTAGAAGGTCAATACGTAAATGACACACACACTCACACACAGTGGGACGTCCAACGCGCACAATTACAGACAAAAGTAGGCATTGTTCAGACTAAAAATATATACCGTATGTAAGTCTGTAGTATTAGTTTGATCTGTTCTATATAAACCGTATGTAAGTCTGTAGTATTAGTTTGATCTGTTCTATATACCGTATGTAAGTCTGTAGTATTAGTTTGATCTGTTCTATATATACCGTATGTAAGTCTGTAGTATTAGTTTGATCTGTTCTATATATACCGTATGTAAGTCTGTAGTATTAGTTTGATCTGTTCTATATATACCGTATGTAAGTCTGTAGTATTAGTTTGATCTGTTCTATATATACCGTATGTAAGTCTGTAGTATTAGTTTGATCTGTTCTATATATACCGTATGTAAGTCTGTAGTATTAGTTTGATCTGTTCTATATATACTGTATGTAAGTCTGTAGTATTAGTTTGATCTGTTCTATATATACCGTATGTAAGTCTGTAGTATTAGTTTGATCTGTTCTATATATACCGTATGTAAGTCTGTAGTATTAGTTTGATCTGTTCTATATATACCGTATGTAAGTCTGTAGTATTAGTTTGATCTGTTCTATATATACCGTATGTAAGTCTGTAGTATTAGTTTGATCTGTTCTATATATACCGTATGTAAGTCTGTAGTATTAGTTTGATCTGTTCTATATATACCGTATGTAAGTCTGTAGTATTAGTTTGATCTGTTCTATATAAACCGTATGTAAGTCTGTAGTATTAGTTTGATCTGTTCTATATTATTTTATAACTTTCATTCTGCCAGCCTACATTAATCCACAATTTATTCTTTTTCTCATTTTTCTCAATCTCCTTGGAAAAACATACAAACACAAATATTAACAAACAAACAGACAAACAGACATTCATAAAGGAACATAATATAGTATAGGAGCTTTGAGGTCATTATAAAGGAACATAATATAGTATAGGAGCTTTGAGGTCATTATAAAGGAACATAATATAGTATAGGAGCTTTGAGGTCATTATAAAGGAACATAATATAGTATAGGAGCTTTGAGGTCATTATAAAGGAACATAATATAGTATAGGAGCTTTGAGGTCATTATAAAGGAACATAATATAGTATAGGAGCTTTGAGGTCATTATAAAGGAACATAATATAGTATAGGAGCTTTGAGGTCATTATAAAGGAACATAATATAGTATAGGAGCTTTGAGGTCATTATAAAGGAACATAATATAGTATAGGAGCTTTTGAGGTCATTATAAAGGAACATAATATAGTATAGGAGCTTTGAGGTCATTATAAAGGAACATATTATAGTATAGGAGCTTTGAGGTCATTATAAAGGAACATAATATAGTATAGGAGCTTTGAGGTAATTATAAAGGAACATATTATAGTATAGGAGCTTTGAGGTCATTATAAAGGAACATAATATAGTATAGGAGCTTTGAGGTCATTATAAAGGAACATAATATAGTATAGGAGCTTTGAGGTCATTATAAAGGAACATATTATAGTATAGGAGCTTTGAGGTCATTATAAAGGAACATAATATAGTATAGGAGCTTTGAGGTCATTTTCGTTGTTGTTTCATATCATAGTTTGTGTCCTCAATGTCCTTAGCTTAAACCATGAATATTAATGTTATTTACTCGGTGATATGGTGATATCGTTTTATATTCGAAAATGGATATTATTCGTGATCGTGTACTCAACCTTTAACTGTGTTGGTGGTGTAATGGTTTAGATGCTTATGTTCTGGGTGTGGTGTCCCGAGTTCGAATCCCGGGAGGACCGTATACTTTCATTAGTTTATTCAAGTGCATTGGGGTTTGTAATTGATAATTAGTGTTAAGAACGGGGTGTTACTTTATTTATATTTGTACGCCCTTCTGCCACAACGTTCTCTAGGTGTTGGGGCGTGTACGGAAAGGTAAATGAGGATATATAAAGTAATATGAGCAACCTTGTTTTTCCCCAGTTTCTTAAGGGAGCCCACCTCGCTTTTTTTCTCTTTCTCTCCCTCTCTCTTTGGCTTGTATCCATTCGGCCCCATTCAGCCTACTGTTTTATGACGTTTACCCCCATCCAGATGTCAATATTTTCCTGGCGAGCAGTAGCGAGCCAGCATATATATATTTTTGTTTTGACAGCAAGCTAATTTTTTTAATTTTTCGATAAAAAAAAATCTCCGGCGAAGCCGGATTTCTCCATACAATGCTGGCTCGCTATCGCTCGCCAGGAAGAAATCGACACCTGGATGGGGTTAAACGTCTTAAAACAGTTGGCTGAATGGGACTGAATGGATACAAGCCAGGGAAAGAGAGAAAAGGAGAGAAAGAATGACAAGTCATAATTATGATATAATATATTTAGATTTCAGTAAAGCTTTCGACAGAGTCCCTCATGAGAGATTGATGAGAAAGGTTGAGGCGTATGGAATAGGTGTGTCGTTGTTGGGATGGATTAGGTCATGGCTAATTGGTAGGAAGTAGAGAGTCAGCATAAATGGTACTAAGTCAGAGTGGGGAGCAGTCAAAAGTGATGTCCCCCAGGGATCTGTATTGGGTCCTCTGTTGTTTATTATATACATAAATGACCTTGATTTAGGTAAAACTGGTAGGATAAGTAAATTCGCAGACGATACCAAAATAGGGAGAACAATAGATTCAGATAGCGACATAGAGTGCCTCCAAAGGGATCTAGATACCTTACACGAATGGTTAGTAAATTGGCAGATGAATTTTATCATTGACAAATGCAAGGTATTAAAGATAGGGAAGACGAATACTAATGCAAAATATAAGCTAGCTAATACGGAATTAGAAAACTCTGACTGCGAGAAAGATTTGGGTGTGTTTGTTAGTAACGATTTGAAGCCTATAAAACAGTGTATAAGCGTTCATAACAAGGCAAACAGGATTCTAGGTTTCATCTCAAGGAGTGTGAGTAATAATAGAAGTGTTCAAGTGGGTTAGTGGGATAAATAAAGAAGACATGAAAAATGTACTGAGGCTCAGTGATAGCGAAAGAACTCGAACAAATGGTTTCAAATTAGATAAATTTCGTTTCTGAAAGGATATAGGCAAATGTTGGTTTGGTAATAGCCGAGTTGTAGATGGGTGGAATAGGCTACCAAGTGATATGGTGGGATCAAGAACGATAGGGAGTTTTAAGATAAAATTAGATAGGCATATGGACGAGATGGGTTGGGTGTGAGGGGGATCTACCGTGTGTGGGCCAATCGGCGCTCAGCAGACCCCCGTAATCTTGTGTTAATCTCTGACCGTTATGGTGGGTTCAGTACTGAAGGTATTAGTGAGTTGGGCCTATAATTGGTCCTTGTAATTGGGGTTGGGTGTGACAGGGATCTGCCTTGTGTGGGCCGATCGGCTTTTTGCAGACTTCCATTTTCTTATGTCCTTATGTTTTTAAGAAAAGAAAAAAAAACGGTACTTCCCTTAAATGGAAATTGGGCTTCTTTCCCCTTTTACATAATATAATAATTAATATCCCTATTAGTGGAATGGGCCTTTAAATAAGTGAAATGTGTGTGTGTGTGTGTGTGTTTTATTATATAATATACAGTCTATCTGAACCTGAGAATACACGATTCACTCCTAAATATTTTCAGTGTATGTAAATTGATCCACATTTATGATTTCCTGTCACTGCATTTTGAGCATTCTGTCTATACATGTCGGGAGGGATCGGACAAAACAGTGCTGCCGCCTGGGGTAATATTATAATACATAATATTTATAATACATACGCCTCCGATACCTGCTGTATAACGATAAACCCTCCCATTCCAATGTCTGTAATCTTGCATGTTATGATATGCTCTTGCTTGTTATCAAAATATTAACCACCCAATATATTATAGTCAACATTCTGCAGCAATATGAAGAATAGAGGAGTCACTCCCGAAATATCCACAATGAGAATAATGAGACCCATTCTCATGTTTTCCTGTTGACACCTTTGGAGTTACGGAGCCGTTGGCTCACCCTCTGCCTACTATAAACAAATTAATATTAATACTTTCTTATATTATATAGCCAATATTATTGTGAGCAATAGGAACATGTTGCAGGATTGGGTTGTATAACACTAAGTGATGTGCAGATACTTAGTATATATATGGTGTTATTAATTTTAATATTAGGTTTTTCATCAACAGAGATCGATGCAAACCGGTTCGTGTTTGTAAATTCTTATGTCAAATAATATTTCATAATGACATGTTGAGAACGAAACGCTTCTTCAATATTTCACGCATAATATGGAATAGCCAACACATATGTTTGGCTTATAGCGATCATTATTTACAATTTATTATTTATCCACATAGATAAAAGAGGTTTTTGACATTCTCTTAGTTTAAGGAGAGAGAGAGAGAGAGAGCTAACTAAACCTCTAGCTTTAAAAAACACCCGCAAGACCCTCTTTCGAGATTAATTTGTACGTTTTTCGGTAGAATAATGCTGTGGCCGTAGGCCGATTCCTTCTAATTGACAGATTCGCAATGACACTTAAATGGGACAAAAGGTCTTAATAACACCAAACTAATGTCACATTAGTCTTAATATCCCAAAACTAATGGTGCTAAACATGAAGGAGAAGGGCTTCCAGCAAAAGCAAAAACCTGCCCTTGAATAATGTTGATCAAATAGTGTATAATTTATACTGTACGTGTAAACAAAGGATGATACAGGATGATGATTCACTCAAATATCAGTATCCCCGCGTACATATTTATAATAATTATATACAGTATACACACACACACACACACACACACATAACTTGTTGATTGCACGTTCCATGTACAGTCAAAATATATAGTTAGCCGAAAATCTGACTAAATAAAGTCTAAGAATATAAGAGTCTCTCCCTAATGTTCGTAAATATAATATCGTAATGTTAATATATTTTATGTGTCCCTGTTGTTCCCTCTGGAGATATTCTTTCTAATAAAGTCGGCCACGTTTCTCACCCGTTTTCTCTGCACACTTTTAGTTCGTCAAAAGTCTTTATGATAAATTCGAGGGAAGCCTAGAGAGCGTGGACATTATCTCTGTAATATAAATGTAGTCACTTTTCTTTTGCTAGTTCTCATGTGTTTCTAATAGCCTGAGACTGCCTAGAACAATTTGTTTCATGTCGTGGATATGTTGAATTTATGTCCTCTCGCTCTCTATAGGCTTCGCACGAATTTATCATAAAGACTTTTGACGAACTAAAAGTGTGCAGAGAAAACGGGTGAGAAACGTGGCTGACTTTTATAGAAGAAATGTCTCCAAAGGGAACAACAGGAACACATACATTATATTAACATTAAGATATTCTATTAACGAACATTTGGGAGAGACTCTTGTATTATTAGACTTTATCTAATATGTACTGAATGGTAAATAAAGAATATGAAAAGAAATACAAATGTAATATGCACTGAATGGGGATGGACTTGGAATACTATGCACAAACATATGAATACATATACAGGTTGCCCAAGCATGCGCACCTAGTGTACATACTTACACAAACAGTTACATAAGCACACAGTTACAGTACACTATACACATATACGTACACAGTTACTAAAGATATACAGTATATATTTGGGCAAAATATTTTCTTTAATGCAAAAACTTACGAGCATATTTATTATGTATCAGCTTTTTGGATTTGCTTTCAATACATCTAACAGTATTTCTTAAGCTAGGGTGAAGTTGGTAAAGTAAATTGCCAAAAATCATTTCACTATTTCTTATTCAGTACGTTTCGGACACATTACCCACCCGTCCAGAGCTGATAATAAAAACAATAGAGGGCCCAAGAACAACAACAGAGGGCCCAACAACAACAACAACAACATCACAGGGCACACCACCTGCCCATACAACCTTCACAGCCAGTCCAAGCCGAGCAACAGGGAGGAACACACCTGACCAAGGCCCTGCCTAGCCTTTTAATACATTCAATTCACATTGCAAATATTTTATCATTTTTAATTCGTACTTTTAATACAATTTTTAATATTTTATTTGCTGAAGATGGGTAATGTACCTGAAACGTACTGAATAAGAAATAAAAAGAAATAAATGTTGGCAATTTACTTTACCAACTTCACCCTAGCTTAAGAAATACTGTTAGATGTATTGAAAGAAAATCCAAAAAGCTGATACATAAAAATTTAATATGCTCAGGTCTTCAACAGTTTTTGCATATATATATATATATATATATATATATATATATATATATATATATATATATATATATATATATATACTATATATATATATATTTTTTTTTTTTTTTTCTATGTTATTGAGGGAGGCAAAAGGCATAACTGCCTATAGCGAGTGCCTCCCCCATAGTTGAAAGAGTGACAGGGCCAAAATCAAGGGACGTTCGAGCCAAAATGCCTGGACACACGGGGTTTGAAGCAATTTAAGTCATAGGAAGCGGGAAAAACTGATTCTGGGAGAGAGTTCCAGAGCTCAGCTGTTGAGTAGAAGAAAGTTTGAGAGTAACGTTTCACTCTTGGGTTGGAGAGTTGCACAGAGTAGGGGTGGGATTCAGTTGCAAGACGGGTAGCACGTGCCCTACGTAAAGGATGTGGTATGCACTGAGATAGCTCTGAGGAACACTGATTATTATAGTAGCAATAGAATAGTGAGAGAGATGCAACATTGCGGCGGAGAGAGAGAGATTGCAGAGAGTTGGTGAGTGGACGGGAGTTAATGATACGAAAGGCCTTCCTTTCAACCTTGTCTAGGAGAGCGGTGTGAGAGGAACCTCCCCACACATGTGAACAATACTGAATACAAGGACGCACTATGCCCCTGTACAGAGCAAGAAGCTGTGCAGGAGAAAAGAACCCCTTAAGGCGGTTGAGCACACCCAGCTTCTGGGAGGCTGCCTTAGCAAGACTGGCAATATGGTCCTTCCAAATGAGAGCAGAAGAAAAAGAGACACCAAGAATATTGAGAGAAGATGAAGGGTTGATTTTTGTATTGTTGAAGAATAAGGGATAGTCCGCTGGGAGATCCTGACGGGTAGATAGATGGAGAAATTGGGTTTTGGAAGCATTAAATTTAACAAGGTTTTCTCTGCCCCAATTGGAAATAGTATTTATATCAGAATTTAAGAGTTCTAAGGCTTCATTACGTTTGTCGTTGAGGGATTGCTGGCTGGGGCGTTCTGAAAAAGTAATTGAGTAGTGTAAGGTTGATTCGTCTGCGTATGAATGGATGGGAATTAAGGTACAGCTAAGGAGATCATTTATAAAAATTAGAAAGAGAATAGGAGATAGGACAGAGCCCTGAGAACACCGGAGTTTATAGGGTGAGGAAGTGAACAATGGCCGTCCACAACCGCGGCTATGGAACGGCCGGAAAGGAAATTAGAGACAAAGGCACAGATGGAGGGATAGAAACCGAAGGAGGGTAGTTTACAAATTAAAGATTTATGCTAGACTCTATCGAAGGCTTTCGATATGTCTAGTGCAATAGAAAAAGTCTCACCGAAGTCCCGAAAGGAGGATGACCAAGAGTTAGTAAGATATGAAAGAAGATCACCAGTAGAGCGACCCTTAAGGAAGCCATACTGGCGATCTGAGAGCAGATTATGAGAAGAGAAATGCTTAAGAAATTTGGAAGCAAGAATAGTTTCAAAAACTTTAGAAAGACAAGAAATGAGAGCAATTGGACGATAGTTGGAGGGTTGAGAGGGGTCACCCTTCTTTGGAACAGGTTGAATGTGAGCAAACTTCCAGCATGAAGGGAAGATGTTAGAGGATAGACAGAGACGAAAGAGTTTGCCTAGGCAGGGAGTCAGCACGGAAGCACAGTTTTTGAGAACAACAGGAGGAACACCCTCCGGACCGTACGCCTTATTAGTGTTAAGCCCACAGAGGGTAGAAAGTACATCTTTTGAAGAGATTTGGATATTAGGCATAAGTAAGAGAGAGGAGGGCGGAGAGGGAGGAATAGCACCGGAATCATCCAAGGTGGAGTTTCTAGCAAAAGTTTGAGCGAAGAGTTTAGCTTTGTCAGAGGAAGAAGTGATGGTTGTGCCATCAGAGTGGGAAAGGGGAGGGAAAGACGAGGAAGAGAAATTGTTGGAGAGGTTTTTGGCTAGATGCCAGAAAGCTTGGGAAGAGCTAGAGTTGGATAGTTCAGTGCATTTATTATTGATGAAAGAGTGTTTGGCAAGTCGAAGAACAGATTTGGCTTGATTCCGGGCAGAAACATATGAAGAATGAGAGTCTTGAGTTTTAAGGCGTCGGTTCCGTTTGAATGCTTCCTCCTTATTGCGGACAGCAGTAGAACCGGTGTGAGTAAACCAAGATGTTTTAGCATTACTCTGAGAGAAAGAGAATGGAATGTATGCTTCCATGCCCGATAGGATTACCTCGGTAATGCGTTCAGCACTCTCCGAGGGTCCTCGGCCACGGAAGCAGAAATCATTCCATGGGAAATCAAATAAGTACTGCCGAAGAGCCTCCCAGTCGGCAGCGCCAAAGTGCCACAAGCGCCGCCGGCTAGGAGGATCGGGTGGCCGTACTGGAGAGATAGGACAGGTGACAGAGATAAGTTTATATGGTCGGAGGAGCCCAAAGGAGAGAAAAGATCGACAGTATAAGAAGAAGGGTTAGAAGTTAGAAACAGGTCAAGAATGTTTGGCCGATCTCCGATGCGATCCGGGATACGGGTGGGTTGCTGAACTAACTGCTCTAGGTCATTTAGGATAGAAAAGACGTAGGCTTGTTCACCAGGTGGATCAGTAGTGTGAGAGGAGAGCCATTGGCGGTGGTGAACGTTGAAATCTCCTAAGATGGAGATTTCTGAGAAAGGAGAAATGGATAGAATGTGTTCCACTGTAGAGTTTAGATAGTCAAAGAATTTGGAAAGTTGGTAGAGTTAGGGGAAAGATAGACAGCACAGAAATATTTAGTAAGAGAATGACAGGAAAGTTTGAGCCATAAAGTTGAGAATTCAGAGGAGTCGAAATCGGGAACACGAGAGCAAGTGAGTTTGTTGTGCACATATGCACAACATCCGCCTTTGGCTTTGAAACTAGGATAGAGAAAGTAGGAGGATACAGAGAAGGGGCTGCTGGATGTTGCTACAGACACCTGAGTTTCGGTGAGGAAGAGAAGATCAGGTTTGTAGGAGGAGAGATGGTGCTCAACAGAGTGAAAGTTAGAGGAAAGTCCACGAATGTTGCAGAAATTAATAGAAAGAGTAACAGGCCGAGGTCCAGGTAATTGAGTTGGGTCGTCAGGGGATGGTCGGTCGGGTGTGGGGGCATTTATGGCCCCCCCCCTGGGGACTCCGAGACTGGGCTAGAATTCATAATTTTTTGTTTTTTTTAAATTTTGGTGTGGAGGAATGAAGTGTGGTGTGCATGTTTAGTGTAGTGAAGTTGATAGGGGGAGGAGGTGTTTGTGAGAGCTTTCTGGATTGCTCTCAGTGTAAATGAGGCACAAAGAAAATCAGTAAGAGAGGCCAAGCAAATGAAACAGGAGTTCCAGCAACTCTTTATCACATGCCTATAACCTCACCTGGGTCTAGCCCTGATCGATTGGTGCCTACAATCTCCCCACAAAATATATACATATATATATATATATATATATATATATATATATATATATATATATAATATATATATATATATATATATATATATATATATATATATATATATATATATATATATATATATATATATATATATATATATCAATCAATCAATCAATCAATTTTATTTCGTAGTAAATAACATACTGTATATAGAGGAAGTAGGTGGATTATAGCCTACTGTACACATAAACTCACAAATTAGAGTAATAGTATGTATGCATCTTAAGAATAAATTATTATTACTTGTTCAATTTGAGAAATAACTTAAAGTTAAATTTGTACATGAGAATACAAATACAAAAAATACTATATGAGAGAACAAACAATTCATTGAGAACAATGATAAGTCCAGATAAAAGCAATATTGAAAATATATTAAAATATTAATAAAAGAAACTATACAAAAATGTAATAAAAATGAAATTTGTATACACATTTTATAATATTAAAACAATTTAAAAAAACAACCACAATTATTGCAAAATTAAGGAACTATTCAATGTTCAAAAATACACCGAATAGTTCGTACCTCCAAGTTAGTTATACACCTACCAGAAATAATACCATGTGCACAGCATATTGATAAAAACAAGAACACAACAGCCCATAACCAGTTAATATGACAATATCACTGGAGTTCTCCGTTCCTCATGGCGTTGTACCCAAGTTACCCTAGCAGTCACAATATCCATGGTCAGATTAGATACATCCACACCATACGCATTTTTAAACAGCTTTTTTGTATACATATAGAAATAGCCACATTTAACCCTTCCTACCCGGGCAGCCTTTCTTAATGACGGAGGCTGTATCCGGGCGATCTGGCTGAAAACACAACAAAAGTAAACTAAGGCTAATCTCGCTTAATATACTACCTACAATAATCAAACATATGTCAAAATGGGCGCCTTACCTTCCCGCGTAGAATGGCATTGAGTAGAGCTTTCTAGCTCAAGTAGTTCAGGAGTTATGGTGATGGAAGTGGAGGTAACTTTTGCCGCGTATTTACCTCGCCGCGTCACAACGCTCACCCGCGGCCCAGGCTACGACGAACGTTTTGACTCGTCGCTCTACCTTGAATTATGGCAGGAAGCGATTTTTTAGTGTTTCATTGTTTATTATGCCATATGTTATTGTTATTATGATATTTTCACTCAATAAATATTTTTTTTCTGAAGTAATTTGTGTGTCTGTCACTTATACTTAGTTTTATTGTTATTATTATAGTAATTATGATTATTTATACTGGACTATGGTAATTGATAGTGTCATTTTCACTTCTTTATTGTTAGGAATATATATTTTAGTGTCACTTTCACTTGTTCATATTGTTCTGAAGGCACTTATTATTACTTATGTGTGTCTCTTTCACTTAGACTTAGTTTTATAGTCATTATTATAGTAGTTATGATTATTTATACTGGACTATGGTAATTGATAGTGTAATTTTCACTTCTTTATTGTTAGGAATATATATTTTAGTGTCACTTTCACTTGTTCATATTGTTCTGAAGGCACTTATTATTACTTATGTGTCTCTTTCACTTATACTTAGTTATATTATTATTATTGAGTGTCACTATCACTGTCACTTACACTTCAATAGTTTGCCAGAGTGTGGAAATCATTGAAGCAGGTACCGGCACACAGTCCCACCTGACACTCGAGGCATTGCCAAGTGGTTTTTGTGGGTTTGCTTGGTCGTCGAGTTGTGCGGGTGCACACATAGCACCTCTTCTGCATCCTTATTCGGCTGTTAGGACCCTGGAAAGGAAGGGCGACGAGCTGGTGCTTTCTGATGAAGTCGGCACACCCTATTCTGTCCATCATGCCTGGTCCTTGTAGTGGCCTCCCTGGTGTACCCGCATGTTTTACCAGGAGCTCATGTATCAGCTGCTTTTGGAAGGTCCGCAAGCTCTTGTACTTGATGACTGGACACCTCAAACGGTAGATGTTGTACGCGTTGAGGACAGACATATCTACTGTATGCAGGACAAACTTCTTGTACCACCTGCAAGATGTTCGCAGGCAGTCTATGAAGCCCATCTGCATGTCGGACTTGTCGACGAGGCGCATGTCCAGGTTATAGTCCAGAACAGCAGCTGGTTTTGTGATAGGGTTCTTAGTTTTTCGGTCCACCTTCCCTGTGGGGACCATCTCTGCTTTGTGGCATGTGGTGAGGAGGTTGACCTTGCGCTGGTCATGCCAGTGGATGGAGAGGATGGGGCCACACTTCTTATGGAATATGTCCGTCTTCTTAGTTTTTGTTGGGTAGGCTGGCATGCCCTTCCTCTTCCCCTTCACTGTGCCGACAGTTCCGGTCTTGCGGTCATGGAGGTACTTGGCGAGGATAGGCGACGTGTAATAATTGTCGGTATAGAGGACGTGGTTGTCATGGAAGTACCTCTCCATCATCCTCTTTACCACAGCGCCGCCAAAACCAATGAGGGGGTCAATCTCCACCTCACCACCCTTGCCGCTGTAGACTATAAAGTCGAGCACATATCCCGTCTTGCAGTCGCAGAGGACGAAGAGCTTGATGCCGAAGCGGTGTCTCTTTGACGGGATATACTGTCGGAAGTGCAGCCTACCACGAAACAGGACCAGAGACTCGTCGATGCACAGCTTCTGAAATGGAATCAGGTAGGTGGAAAACCGATGACGTATCATGTCATACAGTTGCCTGATCTTCCAGAGTGTGTCGGGCTCGTGGACATGCATGTTATTTGTTAGGTGGAAATATGAGAAGATGTCGAAGTACCTATCCCTTGACATGAATTTGCCAAATGCTGGAGTCGTTGTGAGGTCGCCAGTTATCCAGTAGTCGGCCAGAATGTGCTTCTTTATGTGTGTCATCAGCATTGTGAGTGCCAAGAACACATATAATTCTGCCACAGTGAGAGCTCTCCATGCCACCATCTTTGCACTTGTCTGCCTGCCAAGAAAGTTTGAACAGATAGCCTGGTGGTGATTTGTCTCTTTGACAAGGTATTCCATGACTTCATTGTCGTAGAAGCCACAGAAAAGTTCACTGGGGGTGGCATTTGGGCCACAGGGATATGCTGGTGACACCCCAGAACCCTGTTGTACCTCATCAAAGGCAGGAAAATCTGGCACAAAATCTGCCCCATCTGACCACACAAACATTTCAGCAGGTCGAGGACGAGGACGTGGAGCTGCAGCAGGCACACGCCCTGGACGCCCTGGCACACGCCCCTGGCCACTCGGATGCCCAGGCGGACGCCCTGCACGCCCACGCCCACGCCCAGGCCCAGGGGCAGCGGCATCGGCAGGCTGACCATGTCCACGACCTCGAGGTCCTTTGACTCTTCTTGTCGGGACTCCCTATTCCTCTTCCTCTTCCTCTTCCTCTTCGTTTTCCTCTTCCTCAGGCGATGTCAGGTCATCTGGGGCAATGTCGGGGTCGTCAGCAGCCTCTTCAGGAGTCAACTCTGGTGAAGAATAGACCGGGCGTCGGCGGCGTGGGGCTGCGGGAGGTTGAGCAATGGGAGCCTCGGCCTCGGGAGTTGGGCTCCTTTTGCGGCTAGCCGGGGACTTTTCCGCAGGAAATAATGACCTACGATGCGGGGCCTGTGGTGACACACTGCGGGAGGCCAATGGCGCACTTGTAGAGGCCCTTTGGTCATCTTAAGGGACAGATGAAGCTGAGGGCTGTGGGTGGCCCTCCCGGCGTCCCGGGTCAAGGCGTCGTGACAAAGGAATGCGGGTGGTTGCTAGGCCTGGGTCGGTGTCACTCTCACTATCTACGCCTTCCCTCACTTTTTCTGCCTCCCTGCGTGCTTTCTTGGCTGCACTTTTCACTAAAGACTGTTTATAGAAGTATTTACCCACTTTCAAGGGCGTACGGGCAGGCAAAGGGGAAGGTCCTGGCGTAGGGCTAGGGCTAGGCCTACCCTGACCTACGAAACTAGGCGAAGGGGTTGGCCCTAGCACACTTGGTACTTCAATAGCACCTTCCTCCACCACTTCCACATCAGGATCATCACTACTATCACCCCCCTCAAATAAATCAACATTGTCATCAGCACCAAATCCCACAAAATCGTCAATTTCGCTCCCACTTCTACTCTGAATATAGAGGTTTTTGTCCACAGAGCTTTCACCACTGCTCAAATCCTGGTTGAAAAGTTCACGGTGTATTGCACTGTCACTTAGCAAACGTTTCACTTTCCTTACTTTCCTTTTCTTCTCGGTTGGCAGAGGCGTAGATGTTGCAAGCGGGGTAGCACTGGGACGCGCGGGAGATTGCACAGTATCGGACGCGTCGGAATTCATTTTTTTGCTGTAGCTCTCAATGGCGGCAACGTAGGAACTGATAAGCGTGGTAGTTGAGGCTTGGTGGCGCTACGATCGCCCCCGCAAAGTAAAACTTGCCCGCGCAAAATTTAAAGCACGCTTTCAAGCAAATGCCTTACATAAGGCATACCGGGCATAAGGCATTCAGCCGCGCTGTCCTTACCTAAGGCAGCCCGGGTAGGAAGGGTTAAGGAAAGGCATATTAACACTAATAATGGAAATATCAGATTGTATAAGCCTCTTCATATATATAGCAAGAGTAATAGCAATGTGATGTCTGAGTAACAAGAAGTTACAGGTCTCTGCTACTTCATGGTTACTGGCAAAGGTTGGAGCTCCTATCATACGTTTCATGGCTTTAGCGTAAGCTACCTCAAATGCTTTAAATATAGAAGATTTATAGACATTTGCATGATTCCAAAGACATAAACCATAGTCAGGCTTGCAGTAGGAGTTGAATAGAAATAACAATGTATCTCTGTTTACTATATACAGTATATATATATATATATATATATATATATATATATATATATATATATACAGACCAACATGGTGAAACACATACAACAGCACTGGATATATCAAAGGCATTTGATAGAGTCTGGCATCAATCCTTATTGTCGAAGATGTCACACTACGGCCTTGCATCATTAGTTCCACTAATTTCTTCTTATCTTCATAACAGAAAAATACGTGTAATGGTAGATGGCCTTTATTCTCAATTTCACTCAATAAATGCTGGTGTTCCCCAGGGATCAGTTTTGGCCCCAACTCTGTTCCTCATTCATATCAATGATCTCATATCTACCACTCATAATCCAATACATTCCTACGCAGATGACTCAACACTCCACAGTTCCTTCACATTTACCAATTCTTTCACCCAACCCGATCTTATAAATTCAAAAATAAACACTGCAATTTCTCTGAACCAGGGCCTTTCTAAAATTAATGAATGGGGACAAAAGAATCTAGTTTCCTTTAATGCACAGAAAACCAAGTACATTCAATTTTCTAACCGACAGAATCTCACTGACTCCCATATATTTTTTAATGATGTAAATATTCCCACTTCCCCTAGTATTGACATTCTCGGTGTAACATTAACTACTAATTGAGCTGGACACATTATGTTAGAAGCATTGCTAAGAATACCTTTAAAAAACTGGGACTCCTGTACAGAGTTCGAGAATTCTTCACTGACGAGCAGTTGGCCGTAATATATAAAAGTCATGTGCGTTCTCAGATGGATTACTGTTCACCTCTGTGGGGTGGAAGTGGAGTGGTTGCATTGAGGCAGTTGGACAAAATTCAAAATAAAGCTATTAGATTAATCAATAACCCTGCAATCACACAGGACCTTCCTACATTATCCATACGAAGAAACATTGCATCCCTTGCATTATTCTACAGATATTTTCACAGCAATTGTTCCGAGGAACTTGCTTCAATTGTGCCGCCTCTCCACATCTTTCCCCGTAGAACTAGGGCAGCTGAGAGCGCCCATGAATTTACACTTTCTCCTCCACAATGCAGAACTTCTGCTTATCAGAATTCATTTATCCCCAGAGCTACTACTCTTTGGAATTCACTTCCCTCGAATTGCTTTCCACAAACTTACAATCTACAAATTTTTAAATCCAGTTGTTACAAACATTTTATGAATGGAGGATGCCTTTAGGCACATGGACCTTTTTGTTTTTTCTGTGTTTTTCCTTCCTCCGTTCATTGTCTCTTAAAAAAAAAAAAAATATACAGTATATTGTCACGGCCCTACAGTGTTGAACCCAAGAGATTAAAATTCAAACACCGGCATCACACTATCTGACTACGTATATAACTCCAAAATGGTTTTTAACACACCAATGAAGAAGGATGATATCAAACACCACTAATTTTTGTATTAAATAAATTATAATTAACTAGGGTAAACGAACAGGTTCACAAGCACAATACTTCAGTTAATCAAAGCAATGATATTTAACACAAAATACACCAGAAGAAACACCAGAGTAACAGTGGATAAGAATTGACTAAACACACCGAATGAAAGCTTTAAGTAAATGCACTCCTTACAAGGAATAAACACACTGAGAGAACACTGAAGACAAACGGTTAATCAACACTTAGTACACTGAATATAAACTGTGAATCACACTTAGTACACTGAATATAAACTGCGAATCACACTTAGTACACTGAATATAAACTGTGAATCACACTTAGTACACTGAATATAAACTGTGAATCACACTTAGTACACTGAATATAAACTGCGAATCACACTTAGTACACTGAATATAAACTGTGAATCACACTTAGTACACTGAATATAAACTGCGAATCACACTTAGTACACTGAATATAAACTGCGAATCACACTTAGTACACTGAATATAAACTGTGAATCACACTTAGTACACTGAATCTAGTACACTGAATATAAACTGTGAATCACACTTAGTACACTGAATATAAACTGCGAATCACACTTAGTACACTGAATATAAACTGTGAATCACATTTAGTACACTGAATATAAACTGTGAATCACACTTAGTACACTGACTATAAACTGCGAATCACAACTCAATCACAAATCAACACACGACACCATAATATACCACCACGGCGTAAAACACACAAACACCACTCACGATATTTAATTAACATTGATTGACAGGCTACCGTGTTTAGATAATTATCGCCAGATAACGCTCGGACGACGTATGTACTCAAGGACACGAATCAGTGTCCACTAAACAAACACATAAACGCACTCCAACATAACCACACACCAAATATATATAGAGCACCATACACACACTTGGGCTCGTTACACATACACAATATATATTATTGCTGTCTCATCTCCCTTCCAAGGATACTAAACATTACACTCACCTAAGTGTCTTAACTCACGAAACTAGGAAGTCAGCAAACACGAACATACACAGGCCCAGGCTGGAGCGAGGGAGCTTCCTTGTCTCAGTCCTCCGCCTGGTTCAGGGCGACACTGATTCTGTACCCTTACTTCCTAACACACATCTCTTTCCTACCCTCTAACTTTCGGCAAGAAAATGGAGTCACACGAGTCTTTTAACAGAGTCACACGGGCTCCTTATAATGTCTTCTCATGCCGTGGGAAACATATTCTCTCACGGCTCCAAGATGTCAATATGCCCATAAAATTTCCTTTCCCATGGACTCCTCGGTATTGACCACCACCAGATACCAGTTTGTTTGTTAGGGTAGATTAGCGCCTCATCTCTCCTTCTCTCCTCCTCTGCACATCACATCCTCCCCCTTAAAAAAGAAATTTGACAGCGGCAAATTTAGGCATTCACATACATCTTTTTAAATGCGGGACAGGTGGTCAGTAATGACATAACATTTCCCTGGAATATGAATGATATTGAGGTGGTACTCATGCAAGAACAAATTCCACCTTGCAAGAATTTTGAACAAAGTTAATATTCTTGCTGTCACCAGACACAGAATGTTTTACTTTATGATCATGCCCTTGCAACAAGACTGCACCTGTCCCCAAATCACTTACATCCACAGCCAGTTTGAACTTGGCACCCCCCACATGGTCAATACATTCCTTAATTCTAGGCAAATGGTAAGTGTCACTCTCAGTGATATTATTGACTTTTTTTACATCAATGCAAAACCTTGCTGACCCACCTGGTTTTTCTATGAGAGTGACGGTGAAGGACCATTCACTCTGGCATGGCTCTCTGAGGTCGCGTTGCAGCTCGTCGTTGACCTCCTGGCGCGTCACCTTGGCTCTCTCGGGGTTGACTCGGCACGGCCGTAGCTTGACAGGCTCAGCATCTGCCACGCCCACGTCACGTTCCATCACCATCGTCCGGCTCGGAGCATTCCGGGGGACACCCTCCAACATCTCACCATACACTGCAACACCATCAGCAGCCACAGGAGCACCCGTGTCTTCCTTCGCTGCCATGTGTCCAGCCAAACTATCACCAAGTGCCAGAATTATGACCTCCTTCTGGCCCTCCTTGGAGTTCACATACCTACAATCTTTCTCCTCTGTCACACAATCAGGAGGAACATTTTCGTGCATAGGCACCTCATTAATCACACCACACATCGAATAATTTTCTGCAGTCTCCTTCATTCTCTGCAACTCTGGATCCGTTTTCTGCAACTCTGACAACTCGGTTATATGGTGATTAGTTAATCAGCTTACATCAGGTGTGCTCTCCTCACCTGAGACACCTCCACTCTCTTTCACACCTTCATCTATTGAAAACAATTTATCTAGCCCCACCTCATTTGGGCCCTCTAGCACACTTTGTACCCTTGCAACATCACTCTTTGCCAGCGAGAACAATTTCTCTAGTCCCATCTCATTAGGGCCATCTAGCACACCTTGCACCCTTGCAACATCACTCTTTGCCAGCGAGAACAATTTATCTAGTCCCATCTCATTAGGGCCATCTAGCACACCTTGCACCCTTGCAACATCATTTTTCGCCATTGCCACATTCATCCCATTATTTGTGTGAGACATGGACCCGAACACAGTACAAACAGGAAATGCAGCTGGTACCTTCTTCAGCTCTCCTGTTGCAAGCATAATCAGTAGGCCTGGAAACAATTATGGGAGAAACATTCACCTTCCTCCCTGCTAAATCATTTCCTAACACAAGATCAATCCCAGGCACTGGCAATTCATTCATTAGTCCCACAGTCACCATTCCCGTCACGATCCCACTTCTCAGCTCCAAGTTTATGAGTGGCACAGACAGACTAACCCCCACACCATGAATGAGGATGCTTTTACCCTCGTACACAAATTTCTCCAGCACCTTCGTTCTCATGAGCGTTTGGGCTGCACCTGTATCTCTCAAGATCTTCACAGGTTTAACTTCATCATTCTTACGAACAGATCCATACGACACAAAGGCAGCAAAGGTGTCATCCCTCTTTCTCTTCTCCTTCTCCTCCTCTTCCTCATTCACACAGACTTTCCCCAGGATGGACATCAGAGCTACAGACTTAAAATCTTTCATGTACTCAGCCTTACTGTTATCTGCCATAGGCCTATACCCCATGCCCCTACGCCTCTGTTTGAGGAAACAATCACGTTCTACGTGACCAACTTTATCACAGTAGAAACACGTCACCTCTCTCCTTACTTCCCTCTTATTTCCGACCGTGGTAGGAGAAGCAGTGGGTTGCCATGGCTTTTCATTCCATTTTTGAGGTGGAATTTTCGGAGTCTGGTTGGTAACACTGTCATTGGTCGGTGACCTTGATGACTCATGATACCGGTGATTGTTTTCCCCACTGCTGCATACCTTGCTGTCTGAACCTATTTTGCGCGTTAAGACATATTCATCAGCGAGTGTGGCAGCCTTCTCGGGATTCATGGTACCTTTTTCTAGGATATGTGACGCTACTTCCTTATTGACTGTCCTACAGAAATCCTCCAAAAGAAAGAGCTCAAAAATGTTCTCATAGTTATCTTTGATCTCCCGAGAACGCAGCCACCTGTTTAGTTCCTTTTTCTTCTCATACATGAACTCCACATGTGTCAAATCATTAGTTTTATAGTGATTCCTAAATTGCAAACGGTAAGCTTCAGGCACTAATTCGTAGGCATGTAGAATGGTTTCCTTTACAGTCTCATAATCATCACTCTGATCCACGGAAAGAGCAGTGTAGGCAGCAAAAGCCTTTCCCTTTAACCCACTTTGTAACTAAAGAGCCCATTTCTCCCTAGGCCAGTCCATGTTGCTCACGACTTTCTCAAAAGCCAAGAAGTACCCATTAGGATCTGCCTCACTAAACGTTGGCACCATACGAACGTGTTTAGTGACATCAAACACACCGCCACCTCCCTGCCCGTTCCGTGTCCCGTTAGAGCACTCAAGTTTTCTGTCCTCCAATTTAAGTTTCGCCCGTTCGGTTTGTTGTTTTTCCTGTTCGGTTTTTTGTTTGGCTAACTCCAGTTGCATTCTGAGCAACTCTACTTGGTTGTCTGTGTTTTGTACCGGTTGTGATTGTTGTGTGTCTGTCACAATCTGTACTCCATCGGCATCTAACCCATCCCTGGTGGTGGAAACTAGCCCTAGTTTCTCTAACACCCACGCCAATAACTCCGCCTTAGTATCAGCGATTAAGCTATCAATCTCCAACTTGTCTGCCACTAGTTTAACACCTAACGAGCGGCCTAGGTGGTAATTTATATGTACCGCCCAGCGGGGTGTTTTTACCCTAAATAGGGTTGTTTACGTGATAATTTTCACGCCTAAATATGACCCAGACCGTAAAACAAGTATCTATCCCTGAAAGGGCATAAACAGAGCTTTCCAATGACACCCCAACAATCCTTGTACGACCGCTAGTTTTCTTGCAATGATCGCGCAACACGAGTGCAAAAACCATGTAATTAGGTAGTTTTCCTACATAATTCCCTGTGTAGTGAGTGCGTGAGGGTGGGGGAGGGTGGGATTCATGTCAGTAGATCCACCGTGGTGGTATGGAGCAGTCATACGCTTGCTACTCTCCTGCCACCACTTATCTCTCTCTCTCAGCAACATTACGTGCTGAAAATGGCACACGACATAAGTTGTGAACCGCCACTTAGTCCAAATTTCTTTCACACGACATAAGTTGCGCGCCGCTAATAAAGGGTTAAGCTCCTGCTTAGCAAGGCTAGAGACATTCTCGTAAATGGGATCTGAGTTAGGAAACCTTTCTACGTCCTCATCGCTCATAAGAAACATCTTGGCCTGTTTTAATTGATCCGATTAGAGCAAAAACAAAATCGAATTCATTTACCAGAAACGAGAGATGAGTAGCAATGCAGTACACCAACAAATCGTCTGAGTTGTGATTCCAGTGAAAAGCAAAAACAATTGTTTTAAAAGTGCTTAAGGTCGAGTCCCGGTGAACAGTCGCAAACAAAAAGACAAGTCCCTAATGCGGGTACAAGCTCGTATAATCTGGGCTCAAGGACGCCAAATTCTTGTCACGGCACTACAGTGTTGAACCCAAGAGATTAAAATTCAAACACCGGCAACACACTATCTGACTACGTATATAACTCCAAAATGGTTATTAACACACCAATGAAGAAGGATGATATCAAACACCACTAATTTTCGTATTAATTAAATTATAATTAACTAGGGTAAACGAACAGGTTGACAAGCACAATATTTCAGTTAATCAAAGCAATGATATTTAACACAAAATACACCAGAAGAAACACTAGAGTAACAGTGGATAAGAATTGACTAAACACACCGAATGAAAGCTTTAAGAAAATGCACTCCTTACAAGGAATAAACACACTGAGAGAACACTGAAGACAAACGGTTAATCAACACTTAGTACACTGAATATAAACTGTGAATCACACTTAGTACACTGAATATAAACTGCGAATCACAACTCAATCACAAATCAACACACGTCACCATAATATACCACCACGGCGTAAAACACACAAACACCACTCACGATATTTAATTAACATTGATTGACAGGCTACCGTGTTCAGATAATTATCGCCAGTACTCAAGGACACTAATCTGTGTCCACTAAACAAACACATAAACACACACCAACATAACCACACACCAAATATATTATAGAGCACCACACACACACTTGGGCTCGTTACACATACACAATATATATTGTTCCTTATAATGTCTTCTCATGCCGTGGGAAACATATTCTCTCACGGCTCCAAGATGTCAATATGCCCATAAAATTTCCTTTCCCATGGACTCCTCAGTATTGACCACCGCCAGATACCAGTTTGTTTGTTTGGGTAGATTAGCGTCTCGTCTCTCCTTCTCTCCTCCTCTGCACATCCCAATATATATATATATATATATATATATATATATATATATATATATCTTAATAAATAAAGGTCAATGTTTTTCTGTTTGTCAGTTACCCGACCTTTGTTACTAAACTCCTCCCACAGTTTTGGTGCCAGGTGGGAGTGTGGGGCACCGTTGGAAAGCTCAGGCTTTGGAGATGGTTTTAGGCGAGTTTAGTATAAATCAGAGACACTTTTGTTTAATAAATTTTTCGGCAGAACTTATGAAGTATACGGGAGCGAAAAAAATGCCAAAAAAAAATCGCCGTTTGGAGCAGAAGGAGGCCTCCGATCGAAAAGGTGTATGGAACGAAAGTTGTTCGCAGATCCCAAAATGGGGGTACGGATGAGGTTAGATCCAAAATCGGAGGTCATTTAGCGGCCAAAATCGAGGTCGCCGTTTAATGAGGCACAGGGAGGTCGAGGCCGGTGATTATGGTAGTAGTAGTATTTGTGGTAGTAGTGATTGATGGTGGTGATTATGGTAGTAGAATTTAAACCCGGGCAACGCCGGGTACCCCTCCTGGTATATACATATATATATATATAAATATATATAAAAAAAAATGTGTTTATGTGAATGAGGGAGACAAAAGGCATAACTGCCTGCAGCGAGTGTCTCCCCCAGGTTTCAAAGAGAGACAGGGCCGAAATCAAGGGACGTTCGAGCTAAAATGCCTGGACAAACAGAGTTTGAAGTAATTTAAGTCATAGGAAGAGGGAAAGACTGATTCTGGGAGAGAGTTCCAGAGCTCAGCAGTTGAATAGAAGAAAGTCTGAGAATAGCATTTCACTCTTGGGTTGGAGAGTTGCACAGAGTAGTGGTGGGATTGTGTTGCAAGGCGGGTACTACGTACCCTACGTAGAGGAGGTGATATACACTGGGAAAGCTCCGAGGAACACTGATTATTGTAGTAGCGATAGAATAGAGAGAGAGATGCAACATTGCGGCGAAGAGAGAGCGATTGCAGAGAATTGGTGAATGGACGGGAGTTAATGATATGAAAGGCTTTCCTCTCTAATTTATCTAGGAGTGCGGTGTTAGAGGATCCTCCCCACACATGTGAACAATACTCATTAAAGGACGCACTGTGCCCCTGTACAGAGCAAGTAGCTGCGCAGGGGCAAAGAACCCTTGAGGCGATTGAGCACACCCAGCTTCTGGGAGGCTGCCTTAGCGAGACTGGTAATATGGTCTTTCCAAGTGAGAGCAGAAGAAAAAGGGACACCGAGAACATTGAGGGAAGATGAAAGGTTGATTTTTGTATCGTTGAAGAATAAGGGATAGTCCTCTGCAGGTTCCTGACGGGTAGTAAGATGGATGTTGTGCAGTGGGCTATGAGGAAACTTGGTGTGGAAGAGTGGCTGGTGCGTGTGATAATGAAGATATATGAGGATTCGCGAAGTGCGGTGAGGGTGAAGGGAGTACTGAGTGATGAATTCGCAGTCCGTGTTGGAGTCCATCAGGGTTCAGTGTTAAGCCCCCTCCTCTTTATTATGGTCTTGGAGGCACTGTCTAGAGTTTTTAGAGGCAGACTCCCGTTAGAACTGTTTTATGCAGACGATTTAGTCCTAATAGCTGACAGTATGCAAGATGCTGAGGCCAAATTCAGAGAGTGGAGAGAGGGCATGGTGAGCAAGGGTTTAAGAGTCAATAATAACAAAACCAAGGTTATGCATTGTAGACTGAGACGAGGCAATGTGGAAAAGAGCGGTGCATACCCATGTGCAGTGTGTGGAAAGGGATTGGGCGTTAACTCAATTCAATGTAGCATCTGTCGATGTTGGGTACACCATGGGAGTAAGCGCTGTAGTAGAATAAAGGGATCCCTGCCGAAGGATAAGTCAGAAATTCAGAAATTTGAGTGCGTAGTGTGCAAAGGCGAGCTTGTGTTAAGTGATGATCCTGTGGCTGTGAATTTTGGAAATGAGTCTTTGGAGCTGGTGAACAAGTTTTGTTACCTAGGAGATACCATCTCTGCCGGTGGTGGGGCCGAGGCTGCCACTGTTGCTAGAATTAGGTGTGGCTGGGGGAAGTTCAGATAACTGATGCCAATCCTGACCATGAAAAGAATGCCTCTCACCCTGAAGGGAAAGGTGTATGCCTCATGTGTTAGAAGTGCAATGACGTATGCCTCAGAAACATGGGCCGTTAAAGTAGAGGATGTCAACAGAATGGAGCGTAATGAGATGAGAATGGTGAGATGTATGTGTGGGGCCAGGCTACAGGATAGAATAACAAATGTTGAGCTGAGGAGACGTTTAGGTATAAAGAGTATTAGCGAGGTGATGCATACAAGTAGACTGGGATGGTATGGACATGTGGAGAGAATGGATGAACAAAATTGGGTGAACAAATGCAGGTCTGTGATTGTGGAGGGAGCTGCACCAAGAGGTAGACCAAGGAAGACCTGGGATCGGACTATACGTGCCGATCTCAAATCCAAGAACTTGACAAGTGAAGCAGCCCTTGTTAAGACCGGGGCTACGAATAAAACAAGGGCACTTAATGATTGGACTAGTAATAGGGCACTATGCAACAACGGTACGCTAGATCCAAACCCTCGAACTTATATGCTGGCGAACAAAAACACCTATACCCTCCAGAGTTAATATGCGATAACGGGGTATCCTTAACTGGGCATAAATGTACTCTACTTCAGGCTAACCCACACTGGTATAGCCTGATAACAAACAAGATGCAAGTTACGTTAAAATGCATAAAAAGGAATCTATGGAAAGATCAATTAAATCACTGCAAGATTTAATACAATAAAAAGATGCTTCAATACAGTTACTCTAAACAACAATAAACTCTTCACTCCTATTTGAAAGAAAGTGAAGTATAGTGCTACAGCATAGACCTGGAAACTTCTGAAGAAAGTCTGATGCTCATAAGATGCTCGTATCTTAAATTATATAAAGGCAGGAGGCAGGACACCACACGTGTAGACTGAATACACTAAAAGATAGGACATATAATGTTAACTGACACGGGAATACTATAAATGCGCAACGGTAGTAATGCTCGACACTAAAAGAAGTACTTCCTCATCAACGAAACAGTCTGCTATGGTTGTGCGGCTCAGCAACAACCTAGACTAATAAATGCTGTGAATAATAATGCATACATATCAAAGAGCTTATATTAAATACTAACAAGTGTCTACTCAATTAATAATGTCTAGCTGGGATACTCTAGGTAAGGAACTGGGGTTGAGCAAGACAAGCTCGTAGCCTAGCGATGTCCTTAAGACTGCATCCTTTAAGTTACGTTAATTGACTGGGGTGCTCTCTTGATAGATCCAGATCACAAGTATCTGGTTCTATCCTGGCGACCCTCAAAAGACAAGCAAAGAGGCAGCAAAGTGTGGAACTGGAACAGGCCAAAGCCCTCAGTCAACACAATGCTGCACTCGCAAAAGATGCAGCCGAAAAGACAACCCAGGCTACCACAGGACCGGTCGAAGTCGTGTAGGTATAAGCTAACCATACACACATCGGAGACAACGACTACAGTTACCCTATCCCAGTCTAGCATTAAATAAAAGAGCAGAAACACTAAATCAATAATGGAGACACACACAGAGTTCTTAACCTCTACTAACTAAGAACCCTCAAACCTATTCTAAGTACATGTAAATATCTCAGAGGACGGTGCATACAATACAATGGGCCGGCTATGGAAACCGTATGCAGAACCCAAGGGGACAAGTAATTGAATAAAGGTGAGGAGCAATGGAAAAGAAGAAGGTCAGAGAGAGAGACAGTGGTAAAGGGGGTGATCGGGAGAGAGTATGCACAGGGATGTTAGAAGCATGCGCGCCAAGCCTGTTCCTCGGGACCCTCATGCAGGAGGTTAGTTAGACAGGAGGCCGCAAGAGTGCGATGGTCGGCCAATCACGGGCCGAGACGTCACAAGGCACCAGGCCCCTAGGACGCGCCAGGATCCACCAGCCAATCAAAGGCGAGAGAAAGCCCGCGCGCGCGGGAAAACTCCTCCGAGCGAGGCAGCACACACATACACACGCACATATTACCACCTTGCTGCCTATATCTCTCTTTCTCCTTAACTCTACACAATGCATCTTATATTCTATTAATGATATAAAATACTTCCCGTTGTCACAGACGAAAACAAAGACCACCACTGAACTGTCTGTGACAATGCGAGTACTAGGAAAGAAAGAACAACATTCTCTGATAACTGTAGCCCATTTCGATGTCCCTGGCGAGCGCTAGTGGCTAACGAGAGGCGATTCTGCCAACGCCGGTAGACGTCACACCCCGCCCATGATATGGGACGCTCAAAATTATGCGAGCACCATATCTGACAAGGCAGAATGCCGACAAGACCCGCCACACCTAGCCACTCCACCAGAAATGAAATGCAAAGCTCAATCATAAATAAAACAACATATTAGCATAAAGAAAATCTTATAAACGCTCCCAAACATAATCATATAATTTTAGACCGCAATGCTCCCTGAGCGAGCTTCACAGAGCCCAGCCTACTAAGTGAAAGACAGGTTCAACTTAGGACTTTAGCTATAACATTGGCAACTTACAATTAACTATCAAAAAGAAAGAGTTTTTATGTGATTTATTTATTTAATTTTAATATTGTGTTTGACGGCTGCTCTAGAGGGGCAAGCCTGGTTTTTCTCCACTCTCAACACACACTGACTGAACGGTGAGGGTTCTCCTGCAAACATACCCTCCCGTGACAAACAATCAGCCAAAACATTATCAGTGCCCTTAACATGCCACACATCCAACTTGTGTTCTGGCAGCAAAACAACACCTGACACTGATAAACTGCCCAGTTCATCACAAGACTGGCACTTCTCTTCACTCTTTCCGGCAACGAGGCCTGCCAATAACCTTTCACTAGTTCTACCTTCGTGATGAGCGAGGCAGCCCCGAAGCGGTCTATGGTATCGTCAACTCTGGGTAATGGATAGGCATCTGTCAGGGATAATGCTTCCACACTCTTGCAATCACCATACACACGGATCTTGCCACTCAACTCAGGTTGCAAACTCACTGGCAACGACCACTCACGATATCCCTTATCCCTCAGACCCTTTTTCCACATGTAGTCTAACTCTGCTTTCACGACAGACTGTTGAGCAGGATTTATACGGTAGGGAACTAACTTGAGCCTTGCACTGTCTCCAGCCTCCATGTCGGATTCTACCCCGTACATCAGGCCTGGAGAAGCAACAAACATGCGGATGTACTGCCACAGCCTAGAAAACAACATCTCTTGGCGCTCAGGAACAAGATGTTGCAACTTATCTCGAAGAACAACATGCCTAGTGCCCTCCCACAACCCAGCCGAGACCGCAGCTTCTAAACTAAAGTCTCCCTCCTTCTCCACCTTCGTCCCTAGAACAGCCAGGTCATGAGAGGGACAATCAGTACCACCTGTGCAGTCACTCCCATAGTTCATAATTGCTAAGGCTTGCCCGCCGATACCGTACATGTGCACCCCCACATTCCTTGCGACTACATCTGCCTGCGCAGCATCACCGGCTTCAGCGACATGGCCAGATACAGTCGGTCTATGGTAGGGCTGTTACATTCGACTAGAGCAGCATTGGGAGGCTATGCGACGACCGGGCACATCCACTCCACAGCCAACCTCACCAATCTGCTCAATGTACTCATTCTGACCACCACCCTTGGCAGCCATGGGTCGACCCTGACCTGACAACCATGCCAAAGCCTCGTCGCCCACCTTGAACCACCGAAACAACGAGGCTAACGGTCTCCTGACACTCAAGTGACCTGCCAGCGGAACATCGTGCACCGCATGTGTTGTGAGGCCTGGGTGCCCGGCACGACCAGTGGGGTATGAACCGAGCTGGTGCTGGAGCGCTGCACACTGCTGCTCAGGCAGGTGCTCTAGCGCTTCCAGCCATCAGACTCGTGTCCCCCGCCCACTGTTCCGCCGAGACATGACAATCCCAACTCTCCTCCACCTGTGCCCCACTGCCCCCCTCTCCTTCTCCACCTTGGTCGCTGCAAACCAATGCAGGGACAGTAGGCTGCTCAGGTGGTTGCCTCACAAACTCCTTTAACAGGTTCACATGACATGTTTCCCCGTCCCCGTGTCCAATAGCCCCGTTCCCACAACTCTCCTCCACCTGGGAACCACTCTGTCATGGAGTGCCATCACGCCCAACCATGTCACTAGGGGTGACAGGTTCTGGGGCCACTCCGGAGCTCACCTCTGGGTCAAGTACTAAGTCGCCAAGAAGAGCCGCTGGATTAAAATCACAAAACTACTCCCAACTTTAGCTTTCTCCTTCCGACCGTTCCTCCGCTGGTCTAGAGACTGAGGAATAGGCTGTGACACCTTAGATGCACGAGATCGGGTGACAACACACGCCCTCTGCTGTGATTGACACCTCTCGACCAACTCCTGCCCCTCCCTACTTACGTCGGCCGCCCTCTTGGCACCGACTAAGGGTGGAACCTCAGAAGCAGGTACCGCAAAGTCGTTGCCGAGAAGAAGGTCGACGCCCTCTACTGGCAGTTTCTCCACGATTCCATCATCCAACTCTCGTGTCACACCATCAACCTCCAGCTCCACTCGAACCAACGGGTATGACCTTGTAGCATTAATACCCTGCACCACAACCACCCGTGCCGTGTTTATAGGTTTGCCTGTAAAGTTTTTCATCAGAGTCTGGGATGCACCTGTATCACGCAACAACTCCAACCCATGCTTGCAACCAGCCCAACTCACGCAGCCACGCCCTCTATGGTCGCAAAATGCATCGCGGACAGGTTTCGAGCCTTCCGGACACTCCTTCACTGGCTGTGCCCCCGCATCTGACATATCACCCCGGGTAAATGCAGAAGACCTCGGAGACACCCCAATGTTGCTAGCCAAAGACACGACTGCAGTAGGAACGTGCGAAATGCCCCTTGTTATGACACTTAAAACACTCTACTTCACCCTTGGACTTCCCCTGAGGTGGGGAAGGGCCCTGACCTTTCTTAACCCGGGAACTACGGGGAGACTCTTAAGAGTTCCCCCGGCGGACTGCGGGGAGACTCTTAAGAGTGAGTGAAAACAAAAATCAACTTTTGACATAGACAAAAAAAAAAAAAAAAAAAAAAAATTTGTTTGGCCCCTGGGCCATGCAAAATCTCAGTCCTCTACCTCCCCTCCTTCCCCACTTTCCTCCTCTCCTTCAGTTATCACCTATTTTCCCTGTTATTCCCTTATTCTGAGGTATATTTTCGTGCTAACATTAGAAATCCGGTCATCACTGATAGCAAGCGAATGCAAGAGAGAGAGAGAGAGTATCGATCGACTGTGTCTCAGTGGCCTTGGGGGAAATTGACGGGAAAGCAGCTTGCCTCACCCATACATTATACAACTCGCGGGCTATATCTCCGATTTTGACCATCCAAACGCTGTTTTCACTCGTTTTATTGTTGTTTCAGGTTAATACCTTTATAATCAACCCATAATAGGCGCGCTATGGGATATAATGCTATTAATGGTCCAATGAATATTTTAGTGACGGAAACACCTCAAATACGTCAGCACAGGGGGACGTTTCCAATTACCCCAATGCGCACTTGTTAGGTTAAACGGGACGGTTTTGGGTTTGTGATCAAAATTGGTATCATTGCTCTTACTCTCGTTATTAAATTGTGCATCACTGACTCGGGGGGGTGGAGTGTTGCGCCCCTTCGTAACACCCCGAAACTTCAACCTATATGTCTCTGGTTGTAACTCGTACGCCCGCAGAACAGCTTCCTTCAGTACCTCATAATCGATGCAAGACTCCAAGGGCAACGCATCATATGCCTTGAGTCCTTTGCCAACCAACCTAGAGGAAACAAGGGCTGCCCACTTAACCTCGGGCCATTGGTGCTCCCGGCACTTCTTCTCAAAACACAGGAAAAACTCGGTGACACCCGACTCGTCAAATGCAGGGACTAACTTAAGAAGGTGCGATAAAGACTGATCAAGACCTCGATTCCCAGAACCGAGACGCTGCCCTGTCGACTCCACCCGAGACTTCTCAAGATCTCTGTCTGCAAAGTACTTCGTAGCCTCAACCTGAAGCTCAGCCTCCCGTATGGCCTTTCTCTCCTCAGCCTGAATCCTAGCCATCTCAAGCTGGTATTCCTGCTGCTTAGCCATCTTAGCCATCTCAAGCTGGAAGATCATATCTTGAGTTAAACCTTGAGGAGGAGGAGATGCAACAATTGGAGACCCACCCAGTGATCCACCCTGGTGCAAACCACGCTGCCAGTGACTATCGGCTTGCGGGACCGTACCCGGCTCCGGAGCCCGAGGGGGCGCCATGGTAGGAGTCGAGTGGAATGGGGGCTGGGCCGAAGGTGCCCCAGCTCCCGCTCCACCCGAAGCCCCACACACCCCACCGAGCACACAGGCCACCAGGTCACCTCTTTTCATGCTGCTAGTGCCCACATGCCCCATGACCGTGGCCAAACACTGGAGACGGTACCGATCAATCCCCGACAACCGGTCAACAGTAATAGGCATCTCCAGAAACTTCCTTGCATCCTCCTCACTAGTTACTACTCTAATGCCTTCTTACAAACCCAGCTGCTGCACCTCAGAATCTGCTTCCCGTACTGTGCCCTCACTGTGCATTGATCCGTCGTTCGACATAGTGTCCACCGAAAATTCTCAACGTTTATATAAAAAGAAAAAGTACCTAAATTCTCATGTAGCACTATTCACTCAAAAAAAAATGCTCAACGACAACTCAAGTGCTATACTACGTTGCCAAAAAAAAATCTGTGTCAAAAATATTCCTCAAAAAACAAATGTCCAAAAATCCTGCAATTATTTCTTAGTTCATTTGGTATGACGACTAAGATAAGATACTAGGCAAGGTCGCCATTTGTTACGACCGGGTCTACGAATAAAACAAGGGCACTTAATGATTGGACTAGTAATAGGGCACTATGCAACAACGGTACGCTAGATCCAAACCCTCGAACTTATATGCCGGCGAACAAAAACACCTATACCCTCCAGAATTAATCTGCGATAACGGGGTATCCTTAACTGGGCATAAATGTACCCTACTTCAGGCTAACCCCCACTGGTATAGCCTGATAACAAACAAGATGCAAGTTACGTTAAAATGCATAAAAGGAATCTATGGAAAGATCAATTAAATCACTGCAAGATTTAATACAATAAAAAGATGCTTCAATACAGTTACTCTAAACAACAATAAACTCTTCACTCCTATCTGAAAGAAAGTGAAGTATAGTCCTACAGCATAGACCTGGAAACTTCTGAAGAAAGTCTGATGCTCATAAGATGCTCGTATCTTAAATTATATAAAGGCAGGAGGCAGGACACCAAATGTGTAGACTGAATACACTAAAAGATAGGACATATAATGTTAACTGACACGGGAATACTATAAATGCGCAACGGTAGTAATGCTCGACACTAAAAGAAGTACTTCCTCATCAACGAAACAGTCTGCTATGGTTGTGCGGCTCAGCAACAACCTAGACTAATAAATGCTGTGAATAATAATGCATACATATCAAAGAGCTTATATTAAATACTAACAAGTGTCTACTCAATTAATAATGTCTAGCTGGGATACCCTAGGTAAGGAACTGGGGTTGAGCAAGACAAGCTCGTAGCCTAGCGATGTCCTTAAGACTGCATCCTTTAAGTTACGTTAATTGACTGGGGTGCTCTCTTGATAGATCCAGATCACAAGTATCTGGTTCTATCCTGGCGACCCTCAAAAAGACAAGCAAAGAGGCAGCAAAGTGTGGAACTGGAACAGGCCAAAGCCCTCAGTCAACACAATGCTGCACTCGCAAAAGATGCAGCCGAAAAGACAACCCAGGCTACCACAGGACCGGTCGAAGTCGTGTAGGTATAAGCTAACCATACACACATCGGAGACAACGACTACAGTTACCCTATCCCAGTCTAGCATTAAATAAAAGAGCAGAAACACTAAATCAATAATGGAGACACACACGGAGCTCTTAACCTCTACTAACTAAGAACCCTCAAACCTATTCTAAGTACATGTAAATATCTCAGAGGACGGCGCATACAATACAATGGCCCGGCTATGGAAACCGTATGCAGAACCCAAGGGGACAAGTAATTGAATAAAGGTGAGGAGCAATGGAAAAGAAGAAGGTCAGAGAGAGAGACAGTGGTAAAGGGGGTGATCGGGAGAGAGTATGCAAAGGGATGTTAGAAGCATGCGCGCCAAGCCTGTCCTGAGGAGGGCAGCTCCTCAGGACCCTCATGCAGGAGGTTAGTTACACAGGAGCCCACAAGGGCGCGATGGTCGGCCAATCACGGGCCGAGACTTCACAAGGCAGCAGGCCCCTAGGACGCGCCAGGATCCACTAGCCAAATAAAGGCGAGAGAAAGCCCGCGCGCACGGGAAAACTCCTCTGAGCGAGGCAGCACACACATACACACGCACATATTACCACCTCGCTGCCTATATCTCTCTTTCTCCTTAATTCTACACAATGCATCTTATATTCTATTAATGATATAAAATACTTCCCGTTGTCACAGACGAAAATAAAGACCACCACTGGACTGTCTGTGACAATGCAAGTACTAGGAAAGAAAGAACAACATTCTCTGATAACTGTGGCCCATTTCGATGTCCCTGGCGAGCGCTAGTGGCTAACGAGAGGCGATTCTGCCAACGCTGGTAGACGTCACACCCTTAACAGGGTTGCCTGGAACGCCGCCATTAGGGCAAGAGACTGAAACTGCACGTATGTGTGGAACACTCAGTCTTAAAATTTGATGTATGTATGTATGTATAAATTGAGTTTTGGAAGCATTAAATGTAACAAGGTTTTCTCTACCCTAATTGAAAATAGTAGCTAGATCAGAAGATAAGCATTCTATGGCTTCATTATGTTTACTTTTGAGGGACTGCTGGCTGGGGCGTTCTGGAAAACTAATTGAGTGGTGTAAAGTAGAGTCGTCTGCATATGAATGGATGGGACTAGATGTACAGTTGAGTAGATAATTTATGAAAATTAGAAAGAGAATAGGAGATAGGACAGAACCCTAAGGAACACCGGAGTTGATAGGATGAGGAATTGAGCGATGGCCGTCTACAACCGCAGCTATGGAATGGCCGGAAAGGAAATTAGAGACAAAGGCACAGATAGAGGGACAGAAACCGAAGGAGGGCAGCTTGGAAATTAAAGATTTGTGACAGACTCTATCCAAGGCCTTCGATATGTCTAGTGCAACAGAAAAAGTCTCACCGAAGTCCCGAAAGTTGGATGACCAAGAGTTAGTAAGATATGAAAGAAGATCACCAGTAGAGCGACCCTTAAGGAATCCATACTGGCGATCTGAGAGCAGATTATGAGAAGAGAAATGCTTAAGAAATTTGGAAGCAAGAATAGTTTCAAAAAGTTTAGAGATACAAGAGATGAGAGCAATTGGACGATAGTTGGAGGGTTGAGAGTGGTCACCCCTCTTTGGGACAGGTTGAATGAGAGCAAACTTCCAGCAAGAAGGAAAGACGTTAGAGGAAAGACAGAGACGAAAGAGTTTGCCTAGGCAGGGGGTCAGCACGGAAGCACAGTTTTTCAGTACAACAGGAGGAACACCGTCCGGACCGTACGTCTTCTTAGTATTAAGCCCAGAGAGGGTAGAAAGTACATCTTTAGAAGAGATTAGGATATTAGGCATAAGTAAGAGAGAGGGGGGTGGAGAGGGAGGAATAGCACCGGAATCATCCAAGGTAGAGTTTCTGGCAAAAGTTTGAGCAGAGAGTTCAGCTTTGTCAGAGGAAGAAGTGATGGTTGTGCCATCAGAGTGGAAAAGTGGAGGGAAAGACGAGGAAGAAAAGTTGTTGGAGAGGTTTTTGGCTAGATGCAAGAAAGCCTGGGAAGAGCTAGAGTTGGATAGTTCAGTGCATTAATTATTGATGAAAGAGTGCTTGGAAAGTTGAAGAACAGATTTGGCTTGATTGCGGGCAAAAACATAGGAAGAATGAGATTCTTGAGTTTTAAGGCGTCGGTACCGTTTGAATGCTTCCTCCTTGTTGTGGACAGCAGTAGAACAAGCGTGAGTAAACCAAGATTTTTTTGCATTAGACTGAGAGAAAGAAAATGGAATGTACGCTTCCATGCCCGAGAGGATTACCTCGGTAATGCGTTCAGCACTCACCGTGGGTCCTCGGCCACGGAAGCAGAAGTCATTCCCATGGGAAATCAAAGAAGTACTGCCAGAGAGCCTCCCAGTCGGCAGCGCCAAAGTCCCACAAGCGCCGCCGGCTGGGAGGATCGGATGCCCGTACTGAAGAGATAGGAGAGGTGAACGGAGATAAGTTTATGGTCAGAGGAGCCCAAAGGAGAGAAAAGATTGACAGTATAAGAAGAAGGGTTAGAAGTCAGAAATAAGTCAAGAATGTTGGGCCGATCTCCGAAGCTATCCGGGATATGGGTGGGTTGCTGGACCAGCTGCTCTAGGTCATTTATGATAGAAAAGACGTAGGCTTGTTTACCAGGTTTGTCAGTAGAGTGAGAGGAGAGCCATAGGCGGTGGTGAACGTTGAAATCTCCTAAGATGGAGATTTCAGAGAAGGGAGAGATAGATAGAATGTGTTCAACTTTAGAGTTTAGATAGTTGAAGAATTTGGGAAAGTCGGTAGAGTTAGGGAAATATTTAGTATGAGAATGACAGGATAGTTTGAGCCATAAAGTTGAAAATTCAGAGGAGTCGAAATCGGGAACACGAGAGCAAGTGAGTTTGTTGTGCACGTATGCACAACATCCACCATTGGCTTTGAAACTAGGATAGAGAAAGTAGGAGGATATATATATATATATATATATATATATATATATATATATATATATATATATATATATATATATATATATATATATATATATATATATACTGTATATGTATATATATATACAGTATACTGTGTATATAAATACTGTATATATATTTCTATGGGGATGAGGGAACAAAAAGTAAAACTGCCTGTGACGAGTGCCTCACCCAGAGTTAAAAGTGACAAGGCCAAAATCAAGGAATGTTCGAGCCAAAATGTCTGAACACACAGATTTTAGAAGCAATTTAAGTCATAGGATGAGGGAAAGATGGATTCAGGGAGAGTTCCAGAGCTCTGCTTATACTGTAAATATGTTCTCTCCTTTGGGCTCCAACGACCATAAACTTATTTCTGTCACCTCTTCTATCTCTCCGGTACGGCCACCCGATCATCCCAGCCGGCAGCGATTGTGGCACTTTGGCGCTGCCGACTGGGTGGCTCTTTAGCAGTACTTCTTTGATTTCCCATGGAATTACTTTTGCTTCCGTGGCCGGGGACCCTCGGAGAGTGCTGAATGCATTACCGAGGTAATCTTCTCAGGCATGGAAGCATACATTCCATTTTCTTTCTCTCAGTCTAATGCAAACAAATCTTGGTTTACTCACGCTTGCTCTACTGCTGTCTGCAATATGTAGGAAACATTCTAACGGTACCGTCGCCTTCAAACTCATGAATCTCATACTTCCTATGTTTCTGCCCGGAATCAAGCCAAATCTGTTCTTTGCCTCGCCAAGCATTCTTTCATCAATAATAAATGAACTATCCAACTCTAGCTCTTCCCAAGCTTTCGGGCATCTAGCTTCTCCAAAACTTCTCCAACAATGTTTATTCTTTATCTTTCCCTCCTCTTTTCCACTTTGACGGGTCTACCGTCACTTCTTCCTCTGACAAAGCTGAACTCTTCGCTAACACTTTCGCTAAAAATCCCCTTTGGATAATTCTGGTGTTATTCCTCCCTCTCTCCTACTTATCCCTAACATCATAATCTCTTCCAAGGATGTACTTTCTACCCTCTCTGGGCTTAATACTAAGAAGGCGTACAGACCGGACAGTGTTCCTCTTGTTGTACTAAAAAACTGTGCTTCTATGCTGACTCCCTGCCTTGGCAAACTCTTCCTTTTATGTTTCTCTTCTAGCGTCTGCCCTTCTTACTGGAAGTTTGCTCTCATTCAACCTGTCCCAAAGAAGGGTGACCGCTCTCAACCCTCCAACTATCGTCCAATCGCTCTCATTTCTTGCATATCTTAAGTTTTTTTAAACTATTCTTACCTCCAAATTTCTTAAGCATTTACCTTCCCATAACCTACTCTCAGACTGCCAGTACGAATTCCTTAAGGGCCGCTCTTCTAGTGATCTTCTTTCTTAACTTACTAACTCTTGGTTATCCTCCATTCGGGACTTCATTGAGATTTTTTTCTGTTGAGCTAGACATATCGAAGGCCTTCGATAGAGTCTGGCACAAATCCCTTATTTCCAAACTACCCTCCTACGGTTTCTATCCCTCCATCTGTGCCTTTGTCTCTAATTTCCTTTCCGGCCGTTCCATAGCTGCGGTTGTGGACGGCCACTGTTCACTTCCTCAACCTATCAATTCTGGTGTTCTTCAGGGTTCTGTCCTATCTCCAATTCTCTTCCTATTATTCATTAACAACCTTCTCAACTGCATCTCTAGCCCCATTCACTCATATGCTGACGAATCTAGATTTCACTATTCAACTAACCTTCCACAACACCATTCACAGCAGGAACTAAAAGACTCATGTAAGGAGTCCTTAAAACACCTACCTTCTGATCTCTCTACTATCTCTAATTGGGGCAGAGAAAACCTTGTTACTTTCAATGCTTCCAAAACTCAATTTCTCCATCTGTCTGCTTGTCGCCCCTTTCCAGAAAACTATGACCTACTCTTCAACAACATACAAATTAACCCTTTATCTTCTCTTAATATTTTCGGTGTCTCTTTTTCTTCTGATCACTCTTAGAAAGATCATATTACCACTCTTGCTAAAACAGCTTCCCAGAAGCTGGGTGTGCTCAACCCCTTCCAGGGGTTCTTTACCCCTGGGCAGCTTCTATCTCTGTACAGCGGCACAGTGTGTCCATGTATTGAGTATTGTTCACACGTGTCGGGAGGATCCTCTCAGACAGCACTTCTAGACAAAGCAGAAAAGAAAGCTTTCCGTCTCATTAACTCATGTCCACTCACCAATTCTCTCTCTCTTCAGCGCAGTATTGCATCTCTCTCACTATTCTACCGCTATTACAATAATCAGTGTTCCTCAGAGCTCTCTCCGTGTATACCACCCCCTCTTCGTAGAGCACGTAGCACCCGTCTTGCTACACAATCCCACCCCTACTCTGTGCAACTCTCCAACCCAAGAGTAAAACGTTATTCTCCAATCTTTCTTCTATTCAATAGCTGAGCTCTGAAACTCTCTCCCAGATTCAGTCTTTCCCTCTTCCTATGACTTAAATTGCTTCAAACTTCTTGTGTCCAGGCATTTTGGCTCGAACATTCCTTGATTTTGGCACTGTCACTCTTTCAACTCTGGGGGAGGCACTCGCCACAGGTAGTTCTGCCTTTTGTGTCCCTCACTCACAAAAAAATAAAATAAAAAAGAAAAGAAGAAAGATTGGGAGTATCGTTTCACTCTTGGGCTGTAGTGTTGCACAGAGTAGGGGTGGGATTGTGTTGCAAGATGGGTAACCTACGTAGAGGAGGAGGTATACACTGGGAGAGCTCTGAGGAGCACTGATTATTGTAGTAGCTATAGAATAGTGAGAGAGATGCAACATTGCGGCAAAGAGAGAGAGATTGCAGAGAGTTGGTGAGTGGGTGGGAATTAGTGATACGAAAGGCCTTCCTTTCTACTTTGTCTAGGAGTACGGTGTGAGAGGATCCTCCCCACATTCTCTTTCTCTCAGACTAATGCTAAAAAATCTTGATTTACTCACGCCTGTTCTACTGCTGTCCGCAATAAGGAGGAAGCATTCAAACGGTACCGACGCCTTAAAACTCAAGACTCTCATTCTTCCTATGTTTCTGCCCGGAATCAAGCCAAATCTGTTCTTCGACTTGCCAAAGCACTCTTTCATCAATAATAAATGCACTGAACTATCCAACTCTAGCTCTTCCCAAGCTTTCTGGCATCTAGCCAAAAACCTCTCCAACAATTTCTCTTCCTCGTCTTTCCCTCCACTTTCCCACTCTGATGGCACAATCATCACTTCTTCCTCTGACAAAGCTAAACTCATCGCTCAAACTTTTGCTAGAAACTCCACCTTGGATGATTCCGGTGCTATACCTCCCTCTCCACCCTCCTCTCTCTTACTTATGCCTAATATCCTAATCTCTTCTAAAGATGTACTTTCTACCCTCTCTGGGCTTAATACTAAGAAGGCGTACAGTCCGGACGGTGTTCCTACTGTTGTATTAAAAAACTGTGCTTCCATGCTGACTCCCTGCCTAGGCAAACTCTTTCATCTCTGTCTATCCTCTAACGCCTTCCCTTCATGCTGGAAGTTTGCTCTCATTCAACCTGTCCCAAAGAAGGGTGACTGCTCTCAACCCTCCAACTATCGTCCAATTGCTCTCATCTCTTGTATTTCTAAAGTTTTTGAAAGTATTGCTGCTTCCAAATTTCTTAAGCATTTCTCTTCTCATAATCTGCCCTCAGATCGCCAGTATGGCTTCCTTAAGGGTCGCTCTACTGGTGATCTTCTTTCATATCTTACTAACTCTTGGCCATCCTCCTTTTGGGACTTCGGTGAGACTTTTTCTATTGCACTAGACATTTCGAAAGCCTTCGATAGAGTCTGGCACAGATCTTCAATTTCTTAACCTGACAAGCGCGATATAGACCTAGGTGCTAGGGTAGTTATTTGTGCATTTCTAGCCCTGGATTCTGACAGAATTAGTTATATTTACAATATAAAGCACTATTTGTTTTCGGTATGCTTTTATTTTACATATATGATGTATATATGAACCTTCAAGAGTGCTAAAATAAGTGGGAAAAGCATTTGGGTGGTGAAAAACGAAGATATTGGCCACCCGGTCATAATCTCAGGCGAGAGAGAGCCACAGGCAGCCCTCCCCTCTCGCTGTCTGGGAGTCAACTGAGACGAGCGGGGCGGTGTGTGCCGGTGTCTGGGTGTTGCATAACGATCTTTTATGCAACCCACTTGTGCTACATTATCGCGGGAGAGAAAAATAACCGATAAATGATGATAATAAGAGGAAAAATAGGTGATAATTGAGGAGGGGGGGAGGGGGGAATAAGGTGGGGAAGGAGGGGAGGGGGAGGGGTGAGAAACACATGGATGAGTACTAGAGGGGAATTATCTCACCTAGAGACAAAATCCTTTGTTTTGATAGGCCCTTTTTTTTTTTGGGTTTTTTTATGGTCTTGCTTCCGTGAGGCCTATCGCGTTCCCTATAGGAAGCCTTCCGTGAGGCCTATCGCGCTTGCCGGGTTAACTACCCTCCTTCGGTTTCTATCACTCCATCTGTGCCTTTGTCTCTAATTTCCTCTCCGGCCGTTCCATAGCTGCGGTTGTGGATGGCCATCGCTCACTTCCTCACCCTATAAACTCCGGTGTTCCTCAGGGCTCTGTCCTATCTCCTATTCTTTTTCTAATTTTTATAAATGACCTTCTCAACTGTACCTCAACTCCCATCCATTCATACGCAGACCTCAACCTCAACCTCACACTACTCCATTAGTTTTTCAGAATGCCCAAACCAGCAATTCCTAAACGACAAACGGAATGAAGCCATAGAACACTTAAATTCTGATCTAACTACTATCTCCAATTGGGGCAGAGAAAACCTTGTTACCTTTAATGCTTCCAAAACCCAATTTCTCCATCTATCTACCCGTCAGGAACTCCCTGCGGACTATCCCTTATTCTTCAACAATACAAAAATCAATTCTGCAGCTTCTCTCAAAGTTCTTGGTGTCTCTTTTTCTTCTGCTCTCAGGTGGAAGGACCATATTACCAGTCTTGCTAAGGCAGCCTCCCAGAAGCTGGGTGTGTTCAACCGCCTTAGGGGGGTTCTTTAGCCCTGCACAGCTTCTTGCTCTGTACAAGGGCATAGTGCATTCTGGTATTGATATTGTT
Organism: Paralithodes platypus; assembly: GCA_032716605.1. Taxonomy (NCBI): domain Eukaryota; kingdom Metazoa; phylum Arthropoda; class Malacostraca; order Decapoda; family Lithodidae; genus Paralithodes; species Paralithodes platypus. Next base: position 12,608,966 of record CM064571.1, read on the forward strand.
CACATGTGTGGGGAGGTTCCTCTCACATCGCTCTCCTAGACAAAATTGAAAGGAAGGCCTTTCGTATCATTAACTCCCGTCCACTCACCAACTCTCTGCAATCATTCTCTCTTCGCCGCAATGTTGCATCTCTCTCGCTATTCTATCGCTACTATAATAATCAGTGTTCCTCAGAGCTTTCCCAGTGTATACCACCTCCTTTACGTAGGGCACGTGGTACCCGTCTTGCAACACAATCCCACCCCTACTCTGTGCAACTCTCCAACCCAAGAGTGAAACGTTACTCTCAGTCTTTCTTATATTCAACAGCTGAGCTCTGGAACTCTCTCCCAGAATCCTATGACTTAAATTGCTTCAAACTCTGTGTGTCCAGGCATTTTGGCTCGAACGTCCCTTGATTTTGGCCCTGTCACTCTTTCAACTTTGGGGTAGGCACTCGCTATAGGCAGTTCTGCCTTTTGCCTCCCTCACTCACATAAAAAAAAAAAAAAAAAAACGCAAACAATACTCAATACAAAGACGCACTGTGCCCCTGTACAGAGCAAGAAGCTGTGCAGGGGTAAAGAACCCCTTGAGGTGGTTCAGCACACCCAGCTTCTGGGAGGCTGCTTTAGCAAGACTGGTATTATGGTCCTTCCAAGTGAGAGCAGATGAAAAAGAGACACCAAGAATATTGAGAGAAGATGAAGGACTGATTTTTGTATTGTTGAAGAATAAGGGATAGTCCGCTGGGAGTTCCGGATGGGTAGATAGATGGAGAAATTGGGTTTTGAAAGCATTAAAGGAAACAAGGATTTCTCTGCCCCAATTGGAAATAGCAGCGAGATCAGAAGATAAGTGTTGTATGGCTTCACTACGTTTGTCTTGGAGGGATTGCTGACTGGGGCGTTCTGGAAAACTAATTGAGTAGCTTCAGGTAGAGTCGTCTGTGTATGAATGGATGGGACTGGTGGTATAGTTGAGAAGATCATTTATGAAAAATAGAAAGAGAATAGGAGATAGGACAGAGCCCTGACCAACACCAGAGTTGATAGGATGAGGAAGGGAGCGATGGCTATCCACAACCGCAGCTATGGAACGGCCGGAAAGGAAATTAGAGACAAAGGCACAGATGGAGGGATAGAAACTGAAGGAGGGTAGTTTAGAAATTAAAGATTTGTGCCAGACTGTATCGAAGACATTCGATATGTCTACTGCAATACAAAAGGTCTCACCGAAGTCCCGAAAGGAGGATGACCAAGAGTTAGTAAGATATGAAAGAAGATCACCAGTAGAGCGACCCATGAGGAACCCATACTGGCGATCTGAGAGTAGATTATGAGAAGAGAAATGCTTAAGAAATTTGGAAGCAAGAATAGTTTAAAAAACTTTGGAGATACAAGAGATGAGAGCAATTGGACGATAGTTGGAGGGTTGAGAGCGGTCACCCTTCTATAGGACAGGTTGAATGAGAGCAAACTTCCAGCATGAAGGGAAGACATTAGAGGAGAGACAGAGACGAAAGAGTTTGCCTAGGCAGGGAGTCAGCACGGAAGCACAGTTTTTTAGTACAACAGGAGGAACACCGTCCGGACCGTACACCTTATTAGTATTAAGCCCAGAGAAGGTAGAAAGTACATCTTTAGAAGAGATTAGGATATTAGGCATAAGTAGGGAAGAGGGGGATGGAGAGGGAGGAATAGCACCGGAATCATCTACGGTGGAGTTTCTAGCAAAAGTTTGAGCGAAGAGTTCAGCTTTGTCATAGGAAGAAGGGATGGTTGTGCCATCAGAGTGGAAAAGGGGAGGGAAAGACGAGGAAGAAAAATTGTTGGAGAGGTTTTTGGCTAGATGCAAGAAAACTTGGGAAGAGCTAGAGTTGGATAGTTCATTGCATTTATTATTGATGAAAGAGTGTTTGGCAATTCGAAGAACAGATTTGGCTTGATTCCGGGCAGAAACATAGGAAGAATGATATTCTTGAGTTTTAAGGCGTCGGTACTGTTTGCATGCTTCCTCCTTGTTGCGGACAGCAGTAGAACAGGAGTGAGTAAACCAAGATTTGTTTGCACTAGACTGAGAGAAAGAAAATGGAATGTATGCTTCCATGCCCGATAGGATTACCTCGGCAATGCGTTCAGCACTCTCCAAGGGTACTTGGAGAGTATATATCTATATATATATGTTTGTATGTATGTATATACTCAGGCACATATCCCATTGCTGGGGGTGGCAGACTCGAGACAGAGCCCGAACATAATATATATATATATATATATATATATATATATATATATATATATATCTATCTATATCTATATATATATTTATACAGTATATACAGTATACTGTATATATATACATATTGTGACGTTAACCACTCCGTTAGAACCGCATGGCTTGTCCTACAGTGACTCGCTAGGATCGCCAGGGCAGTGGATGTGGCTACAGTTGATGTATTGTTGTGTGCTTTATTTCATATGAAAGCTCGTGTCATGGGCAGTCCAGAAAGGCTCTTTGTTTTCACCCATGTCAAGGCTTTATATATTTAATTGCAAAGTATATGTTTTATCATTAAGTAGTAATGATAGGATTTGAGAGAGAGAGAGAGAGAGAGTAGAACAGAGTGTGGGGAGGCGCGCAGTGTTTTGCTATACTCGATGACGTCATAGCTGGCTGGCCTCGTGGGGATTCGTTGAAGGAGTTTTTTACCATGCTTGGTGACGTCATGTTTGGCTAGCTTATTTAGCATTGGCTAGAGGACTTGTTACCGATTTTCTACGCGGTTCGAGCTAGTGCTAGCATATATACAGCTTCCTCGCCACTCTCTCCCTCAGATCTGGTTTCTAGAACGCATCTCTCTTATCCCTTTGATACCTGTCCCCCTCTCTACACCTGAGAACCTTTTCCTCTGCCTATCTCTCTCATTTTTCATATCTTTCACCACCTTTTATTAATATTATACCCCCTCTGGTTAACTCTGCATAATCAGCTTCATCCTGGCCAGTTGTATTGTGCGTTAAGGTCTTATATAACCCATGTATGTTAGTTGTTAAGATAAGTTGATCACGAAGCATTGGTTGGCATTCATATTGTTCAGTACCGCTTCCTATAATTATTAGTGTTCTGCTAGATTAGATAATGCTAGACTAGGAGTCTGATACTATAAGGTATTGTTTCCGATGAGTGCTGGCTTTAGTTAAAAGCTGCATGACATACCTGATAACTGGAGTTGATTGGGTAAGTTCTAGTCTGTGTGCCATTGAGAATAGAGCATGCACAAATGAGGGCTTTTTGCCTATACCATTCTGCACTGTTCTAAGCTTGTTGTTTGTCTTTGAGGTACGCCAGGAGAACGCTTAATACTTCGGTATTAAGGTTTCTCAAGAGAGCTACCCTTCATTATAACGTAATATTTGACGCACAGACTTGAGATTTGCACTAGGCTATGCGGCATGCCATGCGCACCAGTATCTCGTATCATTGACTCTAGCTAGACTTTATCAGTCACAGTAGACATTAAGTATATTAACACCTTACGAGCGGCCTATGCGGTTTATTTATATGTACCGCCCAGCGGGGTGTTTTTAGCCAAAATAGGGCTGTTTACGTGATCATTTTCATGCCTAAATAAGACCCAGAACGTAAAACAAGTATCTATCCCTGAAAGGGCATAAACAGAGCTTTCGAATGACACCATAACGATCCTTTTATGATGGCTAGTTTTCTTGCAATAACCGTGCAACGCGAGTGCAAAAAGCATGTAATTAGGCACTTTCCCCATACAATTCCGTATATAGCGATTGAGAGAGGGAGGGAGGAGGTGGGATTCGTGTCAGTAGGTTCGCCGCGGTGGTCTGGAGCAGTCATACGCTCGCTACTCTCCTGCCACCACTTGTCTCTCTCTCTCAGCAACATTACGTGCTGAAATTGCCACACGACCTATGTCGAGCGCCGCCACATAGTCCAGCTTTATTTAACTCGACTTATGTTGCTCGCCGCTAATTAAGGGTTAAACCAATTACTCTTTTTTATGCATACCCGTTTATGATTACACAAGCATTTCGCAGCCTAGTTTGATGTATTGAGACACAAACGACATAGGCTCTTTTTGTTGATAGGAATACTGCAATACATTATTGTTGTGGCGTTTAGGATATTCTTGGCTCCGACTGCATTATATCTCCTGCCTTTTTGTGTGCATAGCCTGCACGAGCCTTGTTCCGCTGCCTCCCTTTTTGGGTTCCATTTCCGATTCGAGCATCTTGATAGCATCTAACATTTAAAGAAGATTCCTTGTTGGTGTTGAAGGACTTTAGTGCACTTTCTTTCATGCAGGAGTGCCTGACATTTATTGATTAAAGTAACGTAACCTGTAACTTCCCTTACCACCTTACTTTGCATACCATAACCAAGCACCTTCGGTTATAGGTAGTAATAGGCTGTTTTCACATAACAGTAAGCCTAGAGTAGATGCACATTTATTGAGAGTTTAATAACCTACTATTGCATATAGAACTCTGGAGAGTATTTGTGTTCTTTGTTCACTGGGAATATACATCAGAGGTTGGATCTAGCGCTTTCCGTTGTAGCATTTATGCCATTACTAGTCCAATGAATAAGAGCCCTGATATATTTAATCCTCAGTCGTAACAATATATATACATACTGTATATATATTCATATATATACAGGTATATATATATATATACTGTAATATTTATATATATATATATATATATATATATATATATATTATTATGTTCTATCCAACAACCAACTCTACTTCTAAAATCGATTAATGAAATATTACAAACACATGTGGCAGTCCGTGGATTCGAACCCAGGACGCTCACACCAAAAATCAACACCTTATGCATTGCGCCACGAAAACAGTTAAAGAATGGTGGACACTGCCTACGATTTATTATGCAACTTCAAATCCTGCATATCAATCTAAGCATGTACACACATCCCAACTGCAACTCACGTACTCTATGCATATGTGAAGGGAAAGAGCAATTAATGGGGCCTTAACCCCTAAAAGTCGGGGCGCAACATAAGTCGTATTTAATAAAGCTGGACTATGTGGCGGCGCTCGACATAGGTCGAGTGGCAATTTCAGCACGTAATGTTGCTGAGAGAGAGAGACAAGTGGTGGCAGGAGACTAGCGAGCGTATGACTGCTCCAGACCACCGCGGCGAACCTACTGACACGAATCTCAGCTCCCTCCTCCCTCTCTCACTCGCTACATACTGAATTGTATGGGGAAAGTACCGAATTACATGCTTTTTGCACTCGCGTTGCACGGTTATTGCAAGAGATCTAGCCATCATAAAAGGATCGTTATGGTGTCATTCGAAAGCTCTGTTTATGCCCTTTCAGGGATAGATACTTGTTTTACGTTCTGGGTCTTATTTAGGCATGAAAATGATCACGTAAACAGCCCTATTTTGGCTAAAAACACCCCGCTGGGCGGTACATATAAATAAACCGCATAGGCCGCTCTTAAGGTGTTAACCACTAGGGAAGTCCTCTCGATCAATTACTCCTGAACCAATATCAATTATTATGTTCCATCCAACAACCAACTCTATATATATATATATATATATATATATATATATATATATATATATATATAATATATATATATATATATATATATATATATAATATATATTATATATATATATATATATATATATATATATATATATATATATATATATATATAAATATATATATACTGTATATATATATATACCGGTATATAATTATTATATACTGTGTATTTTTTTTTTTTTTTTTTTTTTTTTTGCAAAATTTTGTGGTTGACAGTGTCAACAGCTTTACTAAAGTCCGTCCAAAAATAACCCGATTACATTATTTCCTGAATCAAGAGCTTCTGAAATTTTGTCAATCAACATTATTGATGCTAAATTAGCATTACATTTCTTTCAGAATACAAATTGTTATTTATAAAGTAGTATATACAGTACTTGGAATTAAAGACATCAACCTAGCATACATTATTCGCTCAAATATTTTCGAGAAAAGGGACAATATTGAAAGTGGACGATAATTATTTATTAGAGTTGCATCATTGTTTATATAAAAAGGTATTGCATTAGCAATATTAAGTTAATTTGGGAAATTCCTTCGGTCATGGATATCTTAATTACCCCTTTCAGTACCGTTGCCGTCCTTTTAACTTTATTTTTGGCAACTATTAGACGATTTCATTCAGCATAAATAGGTCTGCCAGCATTAACAAGCTTCAATCTATCTCAATTTATCCTTTTCACTACCACAGATCCTTCTTAAACTGGATACAATCGTCCAATTATAGCTAGAAAAAAAATAATAAGATGTCGCTAGTACAGAAAGGGTTGTTGTTGTTGTTGTCGTTCCCTAAGCTGAATGGCCAAACAGCACTGAGTCCCTGAGGAAGGCCATGGCCACAGTCGGGCTTTCCCACAGAGCTCTCAGGAGTGTAGATTGTGTTGTTGGTGTAAGTGATTGTGTAAAATGCAGTCTTCTAGGATATGTCCAATGGTATGGGGTGCTGCATTACATCCCGGGCAGGTGTCGTCGACGGAGACATCCAGTCTCTTCTGATAGCTCAGCAGAGCTGGATGGTGCCCACATCTCAGCCTGGCCAGGTGGACTCTGTCCTCGCGAGGAAGGGAGGATTCAGAAGGATGGATTTCAGGAGGTCGTGTCTGCAGCTGCGTGTTGTCTATGAGTGACTGAATGGAACGGCGAGATATATGAGTATGGATATGCTTCTGGAAGCTGGTTTGGGGAGGGCAGGGAGGGAGAGAAAACAGTATTTGTGTGTGATACCGTGTGCTGGGTGTTGTTTTGATATTTTGTGGTGTCTGTGGGAGTGTTGCCATGTAGTGTCGTGAGTGGTGTTGGTTTGTGGAGACCGCAGCCAGGAATTGAGTGCCTCTCATGTTCAGATGGTCTTGGACTTTGAGGACTTTGGTTTCTTGATGTAGGTGATCTGTAGGTGTAGTAGCTGTGCAGCCTGTGATGATTTTTATGGCTTTATTTTGAATAGACTATAAGGTCTTGCGATGTGTTTCAGCTAGGTTAGAAGCCCAGGCAGGGTTTGCATATTCCATCACTGATCTTATGTATTGTTTGTAAACTGTGGTAGTGGTTTCTTTGTTGTGTCCAAATTTGTGTGGGCATGTGACCTGAGGGCGTTATGTCTTGGTGTCAGTTTATTTTTCATGTTTGTGGTATGTTGTTTGAGTATCATATGTTACTCCTAGGATTTTGGGTGAGTGTGTGTGTGTGTGCTAGGGGTGTGTTGTTTATGGTGGGTTGCGGGGTGTATTTGTGTTCGGCTGTCCAGCTTGTGAGGAGGGTTGTAGTGGATTTGGCTGGAGCTAAATTGAGTCTGTTTGTACTGCACCAGTCATGTAGTGTGTTGAGATAGAGTTGAAGGAGAAGTGTTGCTGTGTCTGAGTTTTGGTGTGTGCATGTGAGTGTTATGTTGTCTGCATAGGAGGCTATGTTTATTTGGGGTTGAAGGGGTTGAAGAAGTTAGTATATCTATAAAGTAGGGAACGGTCTCTTAAATACAACTAGGGCTGTTTTTAATCTTCATATTCGAATTAAAACGTTTTACTTCATCACAGGTTACTAGCTTCAAAATATTGTATTTGGGTTAGTTGTAAGCATAAATTATTTTTTTTTTTTTTTTTGGGGGGGGGGGATATTAATTTGACAGACTGGCTGATTTTATTTCCAATATATATTTATATATATATATATAGATATATATAATATATATATATATATATATATATATACAGTATAGTATATATAATATATATCTTATATTATATATATATATAATATAATATATATATATTTATATATATATATACAGTATATATAATTAATTAAAAACATTATCAATATGTCTAGCATCGCTTACGTTAGTTTCATCAATAATAATATCAATGGTTTGCTTCCGATTTTGCATTTTATTTATTACTTTGTTATCTGATTCCCATGATTAATTTAGTTTGCCTATATTGCAATATACTTTATATATAGTTTCACTGCATTTACAACAACTAGTGTATCATATTGACTGGCTAGGAATACGGTGTAAACAGGAAGAACCTCGGAGAACACAGCCCTAAAATGACGAGGGTACATCCTGTAGTAAGAGTGAGTGATCACTTTCTTCTTCTGGTCGCCATTTTGGTGACTAAACTATCTAAGAAAAAGGTGTTATTGAATGTATGATCATGTACAATTCATATCCAAACACCAAAATGTATATCCTTCCCAGTATTCGATAATATTAAAAGTGGTTATGTAGATATTTATGTGTAAAGAGGGGAGCATATCACCAGTGGCACCATGGTGGCGGAGGTTGGCCAAGTTCTGTTACTATAGGGTCTATGAGGAGAATCATTGTCCTCCTTTCCCCCCCCCCACCTGCGTAGATAGAGCACTGGGCTAATGACATAATCGTACCAAATTACATACTAATACGGTGATCGTATTTTATACTTTAGTGGTCGGTAAAAACTCTATTTTCCTATATGTTTGTATATGAAAACGAATATTTTGAATGGGTAACTCAATTATAATAAATAAATGTCATTAACATTATATCGTTTATTACAAGTAAATGCAAGTACAACCAGCAATTTGTTGTGATTTAGATATCAGTATGAATTTACAAACAATAAACAACGTTAAATATTTACTTAATGCGGACCAGAATAACAACAAGCAGCTATGTAGATATTTTGGTCTTTTGAATGTGTCAGATCGCTATAGATTAGTCTAGTAGGAAGACTCACTTTCAAACTGTCTGTTGCATTATCTCTATTGTGTAAGTTTGGCAATTCGGTCTTGGCTACTAATCTTATAGTTGCACTTTGATTAAGAGGTACTTATTACACATTTACGTTAAATTCGTGTTATAAGTGTGTTATAACTTATAAATAACACAAACGAAAAAAATTATGACAAGCAGAGACATATGGGCGAGGGTGTCTAACACTGGCGCGGTATTAGGCCGTGGGTCCTATGGCAAGGTCACAAAGGTAGAGTTTGATGGAAGACCAGCCTGCCTAAAGGAAAGTAAGGACATCGCCGATCTCTCTCTATTCCTATGTGAAGCCTGCATGCTGAGGCGTTTGGATAATAATAATAATAATAATATTTATTCAGTCAGCAATTTACAGAGTTGGTACCACATAGTTTGTTACACATATGACATGTACCAGCCTTGCATAATTCCAACTAAGGATAGCCCAATAAGGCCGTTAGGCGTATTTCCATTGGGGTCCTTGTGGGATTAGGTTAGCTGGGGAAAAGGGGAGGATAAAGAAATAGATACTTTAGAAAAAGTATTTCTAGGGGTTTATTTTAAGATACCTTACATCCTATAGAAAATATCAGTAATCCGTAATCAGTAATCATTTCAGTTTGGTTTGTCTATCTCTTATGTCGTATTTAGTAGTAGACATAAGCTTGGTGCTCCCTTCTCGCAGCTGTCCGGTTCAGGTGTTCCTTCAGGCTACGTCTGAAGGAATACAGTGTTCTCTTTTCACGGACTGACTGGGGTAGGTCGTTGCAGTCTTTGATGGCAGTGAAGAAGAATGTTTGCTTACCCTGTCCTTGGATTCTCGGGACCTTAAAATTAAACATCACGTTTCTTGTATTATGTCCACTCCTCTCATTTGCTTTAACAAAATCATTCTTTAGATACTCTGGAGCTCTGTCATAGAAAATTTTGAAGGCATTAGTTATCCTGATTTGTTTGGCCCTGTCAGAAACATTGAGCATACCTAGTGACTGAAGTTGTTCCTGGCCAACATGTGATCTGGGTCCTAGGTTCAGCATGAACCTAACCATTTTATTTTGAGTGACCTGAAGTTTGTGCTGTGCTGATTTAGATGATGCAGAGTACCAGGATGACACAGAATAGTCAAAATGACATTGAACAAGCGCTTGGCAGAGGGTCTTTTTGGTCGCCGCGGGCAAGCATCCCACCTGTCTATACAGGTATTTTATACGTGCTCTACACTTACTCAGGATAGATTCCAAAATTGTTTCACCTGACAAACTCGCGTCCAGTTTCAGTCCGAGATATTTAACTTGTGACACTGTTGTTATAGGAATATCATTACAGTTGACCGAGAAGCCCACAATGTCTTTCAGTTTGCGTTTTGTTCCACATAAGATGGCTTCCGTCTTGCCCAGGTGAAGAGATAGTCTATTGTCCACTAGCCATTCACTACATTATGCTAGTTCTTTGGAAAGTGAAGCGGCAATAATTATTGGGTCTTTCCCTGAAACCAGAAGCACGCTGTCGTCTGCATACAGTAATAATTTACATGAGACGCTCAGTTCCATGTCGTTCACATAACAGAGAAAAAGTAAGGGACCAAGGATGCTTCCCCACAGTTAATTGGCATAGGATCAGATATATTATCATCAATTTTGACTCTTTGGGTTCTACCACTAAGATAAGATTTAAACCAGTTCACAGACCCTATGCCCATAGCTTGTAGTTTATTACATAGGATATCATGGTCTACTATGTCAAACGCTTTTTGTAGATCAAGAAGAACCATACCGGTGTAGTTACCTTTAGACATTTCTTTACGAATGTGATCCGTTAAGTGGATGAGACAGGAGTCTGTCGAGTACATGCATCTGAAACCTGATTGAAACTTATAGAATAGATCATTTTGTTTGAGGTAGTGTTCAATTTGGGTGTATACCGCTCTTTCAAGGATTTTAGATACAATACATAATACAATACATATGCTAACTGGTCTGTAGTTGCCAACTTCTAGTTTATTTCCTTTCTTGAATAGAGGGGTTACAATAGCTTCCTTCAGTTCAGCAGGTACTGTGTTGGTGTTAATTGACAAGTTGATGATGTGGGTTAGGGGGCCTGCTATACCAATGGCTCCATCTCGGATGGCATTGGCGGGGCCCCTGTCCTGTTCGTTGTAGCGTCGGACAAGCCATTAATTGTCATGTCCCTCTGCACGGGTGATACAGTCCTGGAATTGTTAGAGGATGATGTCACCCCGTTTTGGATGTGGTTAAATATTCTAAAAGGTATAATTCATCAGGTTTACCAAATCCACACAAAAAATATAGTTCATAATGATCTGAAGTTAGATAATTTGATCGTCGAAACTAGTTCAGAAGAATTACAAGTATCTGTAATAGATTTCGGTTTGTCTAGTTTCTCAGGGCTCAACAAATGTTTTCCCACTGGAACAAAACATTCATACTAAAAATATAAGCATTATTCACCGGAACTCTATCTTGATGGCCTAAGTTCTACTCAGAGTGACACTTGGTCACTCGGTGTTATAATTGACAGAATTATAACGGGTGTCACCATAGATACTGACCTTAAAATTACCGATTCCCTAAAGACTCTTGTACGTGCCATGAAGCGTAAGGAGGCCATTTGCCGCCCTAGCCTTTTAGTAGTATATATATGAAAAATTATCCGACATTTTGGATAGTTGTCTAGAGAACATGAATAGGCCAAGTTCACCGCCTATGGACTCTCTATTAAACGATGAGGCTGATGCTATCTTGTAAGCCAGAGAGCGTGACTGGTGTGTTGGAGGTAGTTAAGGATTATTCAGTCATTTGGATCGAGCCTGTGAGTGCAATAAAGAGAAAAAGGGATTTGGATGACATAGACAAGGTTGGGCAAGCTAAGAAATTCAGGGAAAATGATTCCGTATGTGTTATTATCATTGATGTTTGAAATATTAAGTGTTTTGGAAGCTGATACCCAAAATGCTGATTTGTTTAATTTATTCTAATAAGAAGACAGTTTAAATAAAAGGCTTTTGCTTTTATTGTGGGCTTGTTAATGGTAGCTTAGTTATTAGTTATTGATTAAGGATAAATGGTATATGTGGAGGAATCATACCCACATGACTGAAAAAGGTTAGTTAGGATGGCACGGCAAATTTCGACTCTCTGGAGTGTCTGCAAGTGTGTCAAACAGACACACCTGAAGAGAACTCCAGGGAGAGTCGAAACTTGTCTTGTCATCACAATAAAACATTTGTCCATCATGTGGGTATAATTTCCCCATTCAAGTACTCAAGGCACTGAATTTCTCTTCCCAATGTACACAGGGTATATTCTAATACTTAACCTGTTGAGCTTCAGGAACTAACCCTTCTCGCCATCTATTATTGCAACGTTCGAACCTCTCCCCTCGACTGTTCTCCCTCGGGTGGTGGTGGATGGGATAAATTCCAAATTAAGCCAACTATTTGTAAGCTACTCGGTGGTCTAGTGGTTTAGGTGCTAGAGTGCTGCACTACTGGCCTGGGTTCGAACCCTGTCTGGGGCATGACACAAAATATTAATATAAGGCAGTATGTACGGTACCTCTTAAGAGGCTCACAGGGGCCTCAAATCTTCACACATGGTACCTTAGGTTGTGGGGTAAATTCCAATAGTTAGCAGCCTATGCCATCCCATTTTGTGTAATATTAGAAAAAAATATGAATAACAAATTAAAAGATATATATATATATATATATATATATATATATATATATATATACTATATATATATATATATATATATATATATATATATATATATATATATATATATATATATATATAATATATATATATTTGTATGTATATATATATATATATATATATATATAATATATATATACAGTATACAGTATATACATATATATGAGAGAGTGGGTGTGTATTGATTACGGATATATAATAGGTTAATTTATGAACAGTATCGTAAATTTGTAATTGCTTTAATACAATTACTTTTCTCTATATTTATGTAAGGAACTAACTTGGGGTGAATTTCTTAGATCAGTCAGGAGGTTAGCACTCCCTATGCAACACTAAAGTAGGTTTTAGAATTAATTTATCCCGAGGAGTATAAAACTCTACAGTTTATCTTAATTGGTTGATGAGCTAACCAATGCTTATGAGGTGGTCGCTACTCTTAGCTCTTCAGCCTCTTCTGGCACTTCATAACTCTGTGAGGTTGTAGATTGTCTCGTTTGCCAGCATGCTGTCAAACTCGGGGGGAGTAGAATAACATACTCTGACTTGTGATGCCAGGACATTAAACCAGAGCAATTTTGATGAATAAATAATGTTTTCTATTTTGTCTTAATGTATATAAAGGAAACAACAGGCAAAGCTGCCTGTAACAAGTTTCCCCCTCAAAGTTGAATAAGTGATAGAGATCCAAATTCAAGGTACGTTAGAGTCAAAATGTCTGTACACACGGAGCTTGAAGCAGTTTAAGTAATAGGATGAGAGAAAGACAGATTGATGGAGAGTCCCAAAGCTTACTTGTTGAATAGAAGAAAGACTGGGAGAATCGGCCAACTCTTGGGTTAGAGAGTTGGACAGAATATGGGTGGGAATGTGTTGAAAGGCGGGTGCCCCTCTCTTTCCGTAAGGGAGGAGGTATACACTGAGAAAGTTTAAAATATAATTTATTATTGTGATAGCGGTAGGAGAGTGAGAGAGATGCAACATTGCATAGTGTAGAAAGAGATTGAAGGGTATTAGTAAGAGGAGGTAAATTGATGAGACGAAATGCTTTAGATTCTACTCTTTTGAAAAATACAGTATGGGTTGAACCTCCCCACACATACAAACAATGCTTGATACATGGGCGTGAAGTGCCCCTGTACAGAGCAAGAAGTTGTGAAGGAGTGAAGAACCCATGGAGATGGTTGAGCACACCTAACTTCTGGGAAGCTGTTTTAGCAAGAGTGGTAATATGATCTTTCCAAGAAAGGTCAGAAGAAAAAGATACGCCAAGAATATTAAGAGAAGATTAAGGGTTGATTTGTGTATTGTTAAAGAGTAAGTGATAGTCCTGTGGACTATGTATTCATTATTTTTCTAGTTTCCTTCCTAGACCTCCATCACATTAAAAAAAAAAAAACATCCATTAAATCCCCCTTCTAGATTAATTTGTACAATTTTCGGTAGAAAAATGTCCCGGCCGAAGGCCGGTTCTTGCAACATTACAGGCTCACTATCGTTCGCCAGGGAAAAAATCGACACCTAAATAGAACGAAAAGTCTAAATATTGACGAAAAAATGGGGCGAACCGCGAAAGGTCTTAAAATCGACTAACCAATGGGGCAATCATCTTAACATCTGAAAACTAATGGGGCTAAGCACGAGAGAGAAAGTGGTCCAGAAAACCGGCCCATCCCCCCTTAAATAATTAAGGCTACAAACTGGCACCTACAGAATCAAAGGTCATTGTCTTAACCCTTACAGTACCGGCGACTTATTTGTGTTTCTTATTTCAGCTGCATTTAGACGAATTTATGAAGCTTAGGAAGGATATACTGTATGTGGTAGAAAAGGAGATTAATTTATGAAGCTTAGGAAGGATATACTGTATGTGGTAGAAAAGGAGATTAATTTATGAAGCTTAGGAAGGATATACTGTATGTGGTAGAAAAGGAGATTAATTTATGAAGCTTAGGAAGGATATACTGTATGTGGTAGAAAGGAGATTAATTATGAAGCTTAGGAAGGATATACTGTATGTGGTAGAAAAGGAGATTATTATGAAGCTTAGGAAGGATATACTGTATGTGGTAGAAAAGGAGATTAATTTATGAAGCTTAGGAAGGATATACTGTATGTGGTAGAAAAGGAGATTAATTTATGAAGCTTAGGAAGGATATACTGTATGTGGTAGAAAAGGAGATTAATTTATGAAGCTTAGGAAGGATATACTGTATGTGGTAGAAAAGGAGATTAATTTATGAAGCTTAGGAAGGATATACTGTATGTGGTAGAAAAGGAGATTAATTTATGAAGCTTAGGAAGGATATACTGTATGTGGTAGAAAAGGAGATTAATTGAGATAGTCTGTAATCTATAAATGGGTAGACATCCTTCCTTAGCTGAATAAAACCATCTAATAGTTGCCAGAATATAATGCTGTACTAATATTGCAGGGAGAGGATTAGCAGTGGAATGCCTAGAGCATAGAGTAAAGATAGATAGAGTCAAAAGATTGACGTCACAAATCTGAAAACAAAAATGATTCTTGCGTTCGAGAGATGGCAGCACGATCGCAAAGGAAAGTGGGAGGGTCCCTATTAATTTGTAATTATCTCTACCTTGTACTAATAACGCTGTGAATAATCAATTCAACGTTATCCAAAGACTCTGAAAACATGACAGAGTTCAATAGACATAAGTAAAGGCTACTGTAAAGGCCAGATCATCGTGACATTTTCGACATTATGAGGAGGTTCACATTTAAGCCTCTTCTACTCCCCCTACTTTCTTCTCTTTCCTTTTATCCTCTTTGGCCTACAGTTTCCCATCTTAGTTTGTAATACGGTGTCTGAGGAAGTGGGGGCGGCAGCCAGCCATTGCCATTTTGTTGCTAGCCTGCCCTGGAGAGGGAGTTCTTCAAGTTATAAGAAGGTATGTGATTTTGGTTAGGTTTTTAAACTTGTGTGTAATGGGAAAACGAGAATATATTTAATTCAACCCTTTCTGTACCAGCGGCGTCTGTAATATTTATTTACTAGATCCTTCCTAAATTGAATAAAATTGATTAGTAGTAGCCAAAATAAAATATAAAAGGGTCGCCGGTGCAGAAGGGGTTACGTAACGGCAACTTACACTATTTCGGATTCCATTAACCCCTTCTGTACCGGCGGCGTCTTTTTAACAATACTATGGCTACTATTACACGATCTTATTCAGTTTGGTAAATATACAATTATACTACCCCTCCCCCAATACCACTCCCCCCCCCCCCCACCTCCCTCCTTCAAAACACTCCTTTTAGCGTGTTTTTTGGATGGTTCAGCTGTAAAAAAACACGGAATTTTTGTATATTAATGCGACCAATTTTCCCATGGATTTATATAGTTTTCTGTGTTAATTTTCATCAATATATACTGTTTGGAAGTAATTACAAGCCTCTGAAAAACCGTTTTCCCCATGAGGGGGGCTCTGCCCCCCCCCCCCCCCCCCCCCCCTCACCCCCCTCCATGACTTAATGTCATCATCATATATATTGACAGCAGGGGGCAAAAAACAAGTACGCCGCGGCCCAACCGACTCTACACCCAGGTAAACAAACCGCAGACGAAGAAACCGCGGCGGACAAGTCTCACTTTGCCGAAGGTTTGTAATATTTCAATGTATCTATTTCAAGTCAAACATACATTTCCGCGCATTATCAAACCATACTAAGTCTACTACTAATAATATTAACTAATTAGTACCAACAGAATAGCAACAAAATAGGGGTAGTATAACTGTAGATTTATCTTCAGTTTAACCCCTTGAGTACCAGAGACGCACATTATGCGTTGCCTATGTATGTAATGCTAAACCCCAGCGACGCAATGGTTGCGTCTGCCTTAATTACTCTTGTCCTATGGCACCTAGAGGGTTCAGATTTATATGGGAACTACCTTAGGATCCAATGGAACAATACCTATGGTTGGCAACCCTCCAAGTCCAGCCGCGTACGTGTGGACGCGCGCGAGAGTGATTTTCCAGTATATTGCTTACCCATCACCCCATGTTAATTGTGACTTTCCGCCTCCCCCCCGGACCCCTAAATGACCTAGGTGAGCGTTTTTTTGTTTTTCCTTCCTTACTTTCCTTACTTACTGACCCTGGGGGTATGGGATTAGAATATGCCCCACGTTCCTCCTGCGTGTCATAAGAGGCGACTAAAGAGGTTGGGTCGGTGGGCCTGCGACCCCCACCCGTGAAAAATGCTTAAGCAATGAAAAACGATCAAACGGCCTCGGATGCGAACGGACCCTGTGTTGATGAACCCCGACCGACTATGGACAATCTTATGGACAAACTTAGAATAGCAACATAGAATGTGAGAGGTATGAATGATGACACAACAGAGAGAGAGGTCCTGGAAGTGTTAGTGAATGCCAGGCTGGATGTATGTGGAATGACGGAGACCAAATGGAGGGGTTCAGATGTGAGACAGTGGGAGTGTGGAATGGGTGTGTGTGCTGGATTGAGTGAGGGAGCAGCGAGAGAAGGTGCATGTTTGTTTGTAAATAACAAATGGAAGGAGCGTGTAGGAGACTATGGGTCTGTGGGTTCAAAAATAGTGTGGGTGAGAATGAAAGTAGGAATACAAACGTGGGTGATTGTGTGTGTGTGTGTAGGCTCCGACAGAGGATAAACTTGTAAGAGAGAAAGAGGAGTTCTGGGTGAATGTGGGGGTGTGCCTGGATAAGTTTGACAAGAACGAAGGAATATTTCTGATTGGGGATATGAATGGGAAGATGGGTGATAGGAAAGTTGATGGAGTGGTGGGAGAGTGGGGCGTACCATCAGAGGTGAATGGGAATGGTAGTGCACTTGTGGACGTATGTGTGGGGAGGAGGCTGTGGATAGCCAACACCTTCTTCCGACACAGAATGATACACAGTGTTACGGCTGGATCGGCAATACATATTCGGGATTCTTGATCGTAGGACAGAAATGGCTTAAGTGACAACGACACGCTCGATTCCAGTCCCAAATACTATATGCTCCAGACAACAAAAGCACCAACGCCCTACAGAGTTATCGTCTATGGTAACAAGGTACCTTAACTCGGCGAAAGTGTACAACAGGGGTAGGCTATGAGGCTAAACTCCCTCAGACATTTATAGGTTACGTTATTACTAAAGAAATGCAATACTCAAGAAACTACGTTAATATTAAGCCTCTAATAATGTAGAATAGAAGCAGGCTAAAGGTATGACAGTGAAATGCTAAATGACAAATGTACACGCCTACTTGAAATTGCGTGCACTACACTAACTGTCCCCTACTAACATGCACTAGCATGTAGCATACAAGATGTTCATAATCCAGTAGATACCTAATAATACACATGGGAGGAACATAAATAGTAGTCACTTATTATAATAATGAATCTATACTTGGAATAACTGAAAGGTTGCAGGCAACAGTACTGCGCCGGTAGCCTACTACCGCATACGCTACTTCGCTTCTCTCACTCTGTCTCCCCTCCGAGTCCGTATGCGCCCTACACAACAGAACTCCGGACACAGCAGCAAAACGACAGTGCAGTTAATTGATACATGAAAGTATTAATAGTGTTGTCTTGTGTGTGAGTAATGTGTATTGTAAAGTGTTATAGATATATACTTAAAGAGAGCTGCAATGCATAGTAAAATAAAGATATATCCCACTCATCATCCCCATGTGTTCTAGCTAGCAGGCCAAGTCACAGGAACAACGAGTCCCAGCACCGAAAGCAAGAACCCAGGAGAAGACTGTAGAGAACACAAGGACAGATAAATTACGTTACTCTACTATACCGGCACTACGAGCGAGCTGTAGTCTCGGGTGCTACACTCGCTCCTGGCTCGGTATGCAAATCAAGGCTAAGTCCTCGTCCCTCTACAGACAACTCCTGGGCATGGTCGGGCTCTTACACATGGCACCAGTCTAGTCACAAATGGGATGATGAGCAGGGCATATAACTCGTGAACATGTAGAACGTTCACCAACTATCCTCATCAAGAAGATCGCTGTTCACATTAACCCCTTAAATCTAATACATGTAAATATATGCTTGTCCTAAGAGTAATACGAGAGGTGAGTGCTGAAACTCCTTTAGGACCTCAAGGGAAGGTTATGCATTTAAATAGAGAGAAGAATGAAATGAGAGTAATGTCGTCAGAGAGAAAGAGTGCAACCGTGAGAAGTGGGGAGAGAGAGCAAGGGATGTTAGAATCTCAAAGGTTCTAGGCAACCTGATCATAGAACACGCAGCCAACCTCCAGGCAGTGTGCTGTACGACAACATGGGCCCAGCCCAGGCAGGCAACAATGGACTACCAACCCTATCGCGCCTAGCTATAAGGGCAAGGCTGCCAACCAGTCCATACGTCTGGCAACCACCCGGCCGGCAGCGCGGCGCGTTGCTACCCTCTTGCTCTGAAGCCTAACTCACTCTCTCTCTCTGAACTCCCATGGTCTTATCTATCAACTTCTCTATTGATACTACATATTAAATGGAAGGTCTCGACATGGCTTAAAACAAAACCCACCACTGGTTAGCACATGACGAGACCTTTGCAGAGATACAAAGAACATAGTTATAAGTTGTCACACTCAATATACATTGCGGCTGATGGTAGCCAGATCACGGGCGGTACAGTGGAGTACCAAGGAGTACAATCAGGTTGCGTTGCCCAGCACTGGGGTGCGTCACAGCCCCCCCAAGATTTTAGATAATCGACCTTAGAAGCATTATCAAAATCTGACAGGCAACCAACCGACCTGCTACCCTTAGCTGCCACTAATTGCAAAAGGTGCACAACAACTGAAGTGTGAATTATACATAAAACACAATATCGCATGCATCATGCTACAACAATAAAGACTTACAAAACTAAAAAAAAGAAAGAGTTTTCTCGTTGATTTTATTGTTTTATAATCTTTTTGGACGGCGTTATGATAGCCTAATTTTACTCCTGCTCAACCCACACACCGTGCACGACTATCTTGGATCATCAACCCTTGATAGACAATCTGCTATCACGTTCTCACTCCCGGCAATATGCTGAATGTTGAGATTATACTCTTGGAGCATTAGGGACCACCTGGTCAACCGCATATTCCGATTGTGAAACTGATTTAGGAATTTCAAGGGATGATGGTCCGTATAAATCGTCACTACCGGGACGATAAACTTCGAAATGTTTGAGCGACAAAACGATAGCCAGAAGCTCCTTCTCTATAGTCGAGTAATTCCTTTGTGCCGAATTAAACTTGCGAGAAAAGAAGCTCACTGGGTGTTCCAAGCCCTCGGAATCAGTCTGCAGTAACACTGCCCCGGCACCCACACCGCTGGCATCAGTCGCCAGCTGAAAACTCCTGGAGAAGTCTGGGGCCCTCAAAATCGGATGTGTACACAGCAGGTGCTTGACTAGGTCGAAAGCCCTCTGACACTCCGCAGCCCAACAGAACTTCACTGACTTCGACAGTAGATCAGTTAACGGTGCTAAGACAGTAGAGTATCCCCGGATGAAGCGCCTATAATAGCCTATCATATCTAGGAACCGCATGACCTGGCGCTTAGTGGTGGGCCTGGGAAACATATTGATAGCCTGTATCTTGCTCAGGGGGGGGCACACCCGGCCTAACCCGACCACAAAGCCAAGATACTGCACAGTAGCCTTTACAAACTCGCACTTCCTCAGGTTCACCACCAGCCCAGCATCGTGCAACTTCCCAAACAGGGTCTCTAAGTGCCTTAGGTGATTTTCAAAATCGTCATCATACTATCACGTCATCAAGGTAGACCGTGCAGTTAGGGATTTCGTCACAAATATCGTTCATCAGGTTCTGAAACGTGGCAGGTGCGTTCTTAAGCCCATAAGGCATTACGTTACATTGGTAGGTCTTGCCATCTACCACAAAACCACAAACTTGCTTAGCTCGGTCCGACAGGGGTACTTGCCAGTAGCCTTTTACAAGATCAATTTTAGTAAGGTACTTTGCATTCCCTATCTTGTCCACGCTGTCGTCAACTCGAGGCAAAGGGTAAGGGTTGGTAGTGGTCAAGCCATTTAGCCTACGAAAATCTATGCAGAACCGCACCTTGCCGTCAGGTTTTGGCTGCAACGTGACGGGTGATGTCCACTTCACATAACCTTCAGTGATCATCCCTCTCTCAACCATGTACTTTAACTCCTCCCGTAAAGCTGGCAACTTTACCGGGGGCACACGGTAGGGCACTGACTTGAAGGGCACATTATCACCGACGTCCACGTCGTGCGTTACCTGAGTAGTGAGACCTGGGTGTTCGGCGAAAACAGAGGGGTATGACCTGAACAGGCCTAGGACAGCAGCACCCTGGTGCTCAGGCAGGTGACTTACAGCTTGCCTAGCCTCTTGTTCAGTATTCCCCGCCCTCTGTTCCGCGGAAATGACACAGTCCCAGCTATCCTCCTCAGCAGCATGACTGTCCCAACCTCCTTCTCCACCCTGGCCGCTGCAGGCCAGCACAGGGACAGTGAGAGGCTCTGAGGGGCGTCTCACATACTCTTTCATGAGGTTAACATGACATAACTGATGTTTTTTCCTACGGTCAGGTGTTGCAACGAGATAATCAAGGTCGGACAGTTTCTTAGCCACCACATACGGCCCAATGAACTTGGCAGAAAGGGGGTGTCCAGGCAAAGGTAAAAGCAACATTACCTCCTGACCCACCGAAAACTCCCGAAGCTTCACCTTGGCGTCATACTGGTGCTTCATGACCGCCTGTGCATTAACCAAGTTATTACCTGCCGCTGCCATGCAACCTATAAGTCTCTCCCGGCTCTCAAGGACATATTTAAGTACAGACCCCGGCTTCTCTTCGCCCTCCCAGATCTCTTTCACCATACTTAAAGGTCCTCTCACATTATGGCCAAAGACTAGCTGATTTGGACTGAACCCCAGGCTCTCTCCTGGGACTTCACGTGCAGCGAACAGAACATACGGCAGACCCAAATCCCAATCAGTGTCATGTTCTGCACAGTAACAGCGTAGCATACTCTTCAGGGTCGAGTGCCACCGCTCCAAGACTCCCTGACTCTCGGGATGGTAGGCTGACGACACTACAGAACATATACCGTGCAACTGAAGGGTTTGCTTGAACAATTTGGATGTAAAATTGCTCCCCTGGTCTGACTGCACCTCACGTGGAAATCCATAACGGGAACAGAACAATAATAAGTTTTTAACAACTGCCTTTGCCGAGCCGTTTCTCATGGGGTATGCGTCCGGGTATCTCGTAGCCACATCCATGATTGTCAACAGGAATTTATTGCCACTACTAGTAGGCGGGAAAGGGCCAACCAAAACTACCACAACTTTGCTGAACGGAGGCCCGGTGACAGGTATGGGAAACAAAGGTGCCTTCGGGATTGTCTGGTTAGGCTTCCCCGTTGTCTGGCAGGTCGCACACCCAGCCACCCATGCACAGACATCAGCCTTGACCCCAGGCCACCAGAAAAACCTGCCCAATATCCTGTTGAGCCTAAAGAAATCTCCCGGCTTCGCATCCCCATCTTCCTCCAACTCTATGGCACCATTGCTATAACGAGCTAGGCTAGCGTCTTGCAGCTGCTGCTCACTAATGTCCCCGGGCGTCAATGCATCAAGATGGTTTTGTAATAAGACATTACCCCGGCTAGTAGGCTCTACTGCCTTAGTGGCTCTCGCTACAGCTCTTGCCTCACGCGAAGTCTTACCCAACTCTGCCTTGTTACACACCATCTCTGGGCCAGAGTCAACTCCCGTGTTTATTATAGGTCCAAGTACCGAATCACCGAGAAGTGCAGCAGAATCAATGTCCCTTTTCCTGCCCTTAGCAACCTTCTCCTGATCCTTCCTCCACTGTCCCCGAGGTTGAGTGCTAGGCTGTGCAGGAGCCGCAGAGCGAGATCGGGTTACCACACAGGCCATCTCATCCTGTTGGCACCTCCCAACCCATTCCCGATTCTCACCATCCACGTCGGCCGCCCTCTCGGCAACGACTAAGGGTGGAGTCCCGGAAGTGGGCACCGCAAAGTCGTTGCCGAGAAAGAAGGTCGACGCCCTCAACTGGCAAACACTCAACGATCCCTACATCCAGCTCCCTGCACACCTCTCCCACTCTCAACTCCAACCTCACAAGTGGGTATGACCTCGTAGCATTTATACCCTGCACCACAACAACTCTGGCCGCATTTATCGGTTTCCCTGTGAAGTTCCTCAACAAAGTTTGCGAAGCCCCCGTATCCCTCAACAAGTCAACCCTCCGTAGTTCACTCCCCCAGCTCACAAAACCCGTGTCCCCGATGGCTACAGAAAGTGTCCCGGACAGGTGTCGAGCCTTCCGTACGCTTCTTTACTGCGTGTGCCTCAGCTGCTGACAACCTACCCCGGGCAGTTGCTGCAGCCTTCAGAGACACACCGATACTGTGAACCAATGACACCGGCTTAGCGGGAGTGTTACTAGGGCACTCACGTGAATAATTGCCTAGCTTCTGACATTTGTAACATTTCACATCCCCAATGGGCTTCTTCCCTTGTGCGGGCGAAGAAGGGGCCTGACCTTTAGTAAACGGGAGAGGCTTGTGTTTGTAGGTGTTATTAGGTGCAATGCTTTTAGTGTGGTTATGTGTGTCATAGGATTTGTTATTATCGAAAACTCTGGTGGGTGGGGTATAGCGCCCCTTCTGCCCTGACTCAGCCCTCTGAGCGGCACCGCAACCACGAATCAATGATAATCTGAGGTCTGCCATCTTGGCAGCCTCCTCTACTGTCTTGGGACATTTTTCCTTAATGTTCAGCGTTAGATCGGTTCCAGTACATTTGTAAAACTGTTCCAGATAGAAAAGTTGCTTAATTTCCTCAGCCGACTCTGCGTGCTCGGACCGAAACCAGTTATTACATGCATCTGTTAAGTCCCGTGCGTGCTCCATAAAACTGACGTCGCTCTTCTTATTCACGCCACGGAACTTCAATCTATAAGTTTCGGGTTGCAGTTCATAGGCCCGGAGCACAGCCTCCTTCACCAGTCCATACACGACACTCTCGTCCAGTGACAGTGCATCGTAGGCTTTCAACCCCTTACCCACTAGACGTGATGAAACTAATGCTGCACATTTAACCTCCGGCCAGTCATACTCACGACACTTCTTTTCGAAACGAGCAAAAAACTCAGTCACTGCTGTCTCATCAAATGCGGGTACTAACTTAATTAAATGCGAAAGCGAGTCTGTAACCCGGTGCCCACCACCGAGATGACGCCCCGTGGTCTCTACTCTAGACTTCTCGACATCCATTTCAGCCTGGTACCTGGTTGCATCCTGATTGGCTTGGATTCTAGCAACCTCTATGCGTTCTATACTAGCCTGTTGTATCTGAGTCTCCTGCAGCTTAATCCGTTCTATACTAGCCTGTTGTATCTGAGTCTCCTGCAGCTTAATCCGTTCTATACTAGCCTGTTGACTCTCTCGCAACTTAAGCTTAGCTAGTTCTAGCTGAAATAACATCTCAGGAGACAGGCCTGGGGGGGGAGAGCACAAAATGGGGGATCCACACCGAGACGTGTTTACGGGTAAGCCAGCTTGCCATTGAGAACCCTCCTGCTGCATCGTGCTAAGACTCGCTGGCTGAGGGCCCAGCTCAGGGGTAGAGTGGAATGGAGGCTTGGAGGGAACCCCCCAAGACCCCACTCCACCCACCGCCCCATCGCCATCACCCAACAAACATGCCACCAAATTCTTCTTGGGCCAACTGTCAGGACAGTCCCGCCCCAAAACCGTGGCTAAACAGCGAAGACCGTAACAATCAATAGCCTGCAGGCGCTGTTCGGTCAAAGGTGTCTGCAAAAATGCCCGGGCATCCCTCTCTCCACTTATAACACTCCCCTCCCAAAATATCTGCTGTACTTGCTGGTCACTAGGCTGTACCGTGTTATCCTCCCCCGTAAATGATGAGTCATTAGACATAGTGCTGGTTATACAATGGCTGTTCATAAAAAAAAAAAGTGCTTAATACTAATTGCAGTCTCGACTCACAAAATGTTAAAGATGCTTGAATGACTCTACTCTAGACACCTAACGAAACAATCTGCAAGTCCACCAATACAATAATGACAATAAAAATTCCTCCAATATGCAAGAAAATTCTAGCCAGCTCTACTAGGTAGCATAGAATAGTTCTCCAAAAAACATGTGATAGGATACTACTGAATCTTGTGCAAGGTCGCCATTTTGTTACGGCTGGATCGGCAATACATATTCGGGATTCTTGATCGTAGGACAGAAATGGCTTAAGTGACAACGACACGCTCGATTCCAGTCCCAAATACTATATGCTCCAGACAACAAAAGCACCAACGCCCTACAGAGTTATCGTCTACGGTAACGAGGTACCTTAACTCGGCGAAAGTGTACAACAGGGGTAGGCTATGAGGCTAAACTCCCTCAGACATTTATAGGTTACGTTATTACTAAAGAAATGCAATACTCAAGAAACTACGTTAATATTAAGCCTCTAATAATGTAGAATAGAAGCAGGCTAAAGGTATGACAGTGAAATGCTAAATGACAAATGTACACGCCTACTTGAAAGCGCGTGCACTACACTAACTGTCCCCTACTAACATGCACTAGCATGTAGCATACAAGATGTTCATGATCCAGTAGATACCTAATAATACACATGGGAGGAACATAAATAGTAGTCACTTATTATAATAATGAATCTATACTTGGAATAACTAAAAGGTTGCAGGCAACAGTACTGCGCCGGTAGCCTACTACCGCATAGGCTACTTCGCTTCTCTCACTCTGTCTCCCCTCCGAGTCCGTATGCGCCCTACGCAACAGAACTCCGGACACAGCAGCAAAACGACAGTGCAGTAAATTGATACATGAAAGTATTAATAGTGTTGTCTTGTGTGTGAGTAATGTGTATTGTAAAGTGTTATAGATATATACTTAAAGAGAGCTGCAATGCATAGTAAAATAAAGATATATCCCACTCATCATCCCCATGTGTTCTAGCTAGCAGGCCAAGTCACAGGAACAACGAGTCCCAGCACCGAAAGCAAGAACCCAGGAGAAGACTGTAGAGAACACAAGGACAGATAAATTACGTTACTCTACTATACCGGCACTACGAGCGAGCTGTAGTCTCGGGTGCTACACTCGCTCCTGGCTCGGTATGCAAATCAAGGCTAAGTCCTCGTCCCTCTACAGACAACTCCTGGGCATGGTCGGGCTCTTACACATGGCACCAGTCTAGTCACAAATGGGATGATGAGCAGGGCATATAACTCGTGAACATGTAGAACGTTCACCAACTATCCTCATCAAGAAGATCGCTGTTCACATTAACCCCTTAAATCTAATACATGTAAATATATGCTTGTCCTAAGAGTAATACGAGAGGTGAGTGCTGAAACTCCTTTAGGACCTCAAGGGAAGGTTATGCATTTAAATAGAGAGAAGAATGAAATGAGAGTAATGTCGTCAGAGAGAAAGAGTGCAACCGTGAGAAGTGGGGAGAGAGAGCAAGGG
The DNA here is from genome assembly GCA_032716605.1 of Paralithodes platypus. NCBI lineage: Eukaryota > Metazoa > Arthropoda > Malacostraca > Decapoda > Lithodidae > Paralithodes > Paralithodes platypus. The sequence goes on from CM064571.1 coordinate 12,635,089, forward strand.
ATGTTAGAATCTCAAAGGTTCTAGGCAACCTGATCATAGAACACGCAGCCAACCTCCAGGCAGTGTGCTGTACGACAACATGGGCCCAGCCCAGGCAGGCAACAATGGACTACCAACCCTATCGCGCCTAGCTATAAGGGCAAGGCTGCCAACCAGTCCATACATCTGGCAACCACCCGGCCGGCAGCGCGGCGCGTTGCTACCCTCTTGCTCTGAAGCCTAACTCACTCTCTCTCTCTGAACTCCCATGGTCTTATCTATCAACTTCTCTATTGATACTACATATTAAATGGAAGGTCTCGACATGGCTTAAAACAAAACCCACCACTGGTTAGCACATGACGAGACCTTTGCAGAGATACAAAGAACATAGTTATAAGTTGTCACACTCAATATACATTGTGGCTGACGGTAGCCAGATCACGGGCGGTACAGTGGAGTACCAAGGAGTACAATCAGGTTGCGTTGCCCAGCACGGGTGCGTCACAACAGGTACATATGGAAAGTGGTGCGGAAGATGAAGGATAAGGTTAAGAACGAGAGGCACTGATTGATTATATATGTGTGGATGAAAGAATGAAGATATCTGTGCTGGATGCTAGGGTGTATAGGGGTATTGGAGGGGGTCTGTCTGATCATTATGTAGTAGTAGCTAAAATTGGGGTACAAAAGAAGGGGGTGAGGAGAGCAGGAGGGAGGCGAGAGGAGGGTGGAATGGCGAGGAGGGTGGAGAGGCTACAGGAGGAGGAAATCAGGGAATCTTGGGATTTTTCATTTATTTTCTTGGGATTTTTTGTTTTGGTAATTAACCTAACCAAAAAACCTAACCTAACCTAACCTAATAGCCCCCAAATACATTTAGGTTAGGTTAGGTTAGGTTTTTTGGTTAGGTATATAGAAATGAAGCATATGATGATAGGAACCCAAAACTACCATTAGAATTTTGCTACCTATATTGTAGCGCCTCCTGTATATTGACCTATAATTGTATTTATGTATGTTATATGACAATAAAGATTATTAGGGGTTCGTCCCCTACGGGGAACCCCTATTGTAGTCATTAAACATGGGATTTCATCCAAATTCTTCTTACGCGCCGGTTTCGACGCAATAACTCCAGAACCGCTTTTTGGATCGGGATCAAACTTTCACAAGAGGTGCGATTTTGTATTGGGCAACTTTTGATATGCTAAACATCCGGCATGGCGGCCAAACAGGTCCGTGGCAGTTTTTTCCCAAAAAACTTGACGCCTAAATACTGTCTCTCCCACTCACAGGAAACGACTGGGCTTTGGCATACGCACTCCCCTACTAATGCTCCGCAAATTTTATAGAGAAGGTTTTGCTTTTGCACGTGGGTTTTTTTCCGGCAATCTTGAAAAAACCTCTAATTCCACTTAAAATTCCACATCTTCAAAACTACGCCGATGATCAAAGCCATGCTTGCGTAGTTGGGTGAGGCTCGCGATTCTGAACGTTTTGATACCAAAAGAATATAAATGGGTGGAATAGTTTGGCCACAGCATTGAAAACTGTCTATTCTTAAATTACTTTAAAACCGCATTCGCTACCCACACAAAGTTTACCGTCTACAGTCTATAGGCTTCCACGCATCCCCCAGTTTTGCTTAATAACATAATCTCTTTATTATTCAGATCTATAATTTGTTTTTTATTTAACTCTCTCAAAACGAATTCCTCTCCCTACGAATTCCAGCAATTATTTAGCCAACCTACCTATACATACCTACCCTACCAAATAATAATAATAATTCAAATTTATTTTTGGTGAATGACAGAGTATTGGCTAAGGTTTTTAACAATTCCTCCCTATGCCAAATGCTTAGTTTAATAACAATGATATGGACCTTTAAAGTTTTGGCAATTGCCCGTGTGACTCGTATTTTAACCCTCCTAAAGTGTTACCACGAAATACCGCTAGATCCTTTCTCAAAAGTCGCTAGCATGTTGCTACATAGCCAAACAATGTTAGGATAATGCTGCAATTTCTAATGAGTTTTGGTTTGTTTGTTTTGCAAATTTTACAATGTAGTATGACTAGAATGTCTGAAATTTTCAAATTATCCCTAGTAAATGTCTCTAGATATAAAAGAAATGGCTGCTAGATTGAAGTAAATAGCTCTACATTTAGCGGTAATATGTAGCTTTACAACTGGCACCACTGCAACCACCACCTCCCTCCCACCCTCCCAGTATGTCTCCATAAAATACCGCTAGATCCTTTCTCAAAAGTCGCTAGCATGTTGCTACATAGCCAAACAATGTTAGGATAATGCTGCAATTTCTAAAGAGTTTTGGTTTGTTTGTTTTGCAAATTTTACAATGTAGTATGACTAGAATGTCTGAAATTTTTAAATTATCCCTAGTAAATCTCTCTAGATATGAAAAAATGGCTGCTAAATTGAAGTAAATAGCTCTACATCTAGCGGTAATATGTAGCGATACAACTGGCAACACTGCCTAGCCCTCCCTTCCTACCTCCCTCCTCCCTCATCTAGCAAAAGTATCAACAACCACTCTAGTGAACTTTCGGTATTTAGTTTATTCAGCTTAATACTATTTATCCACATAAAATAGAAATCTATCACGATTGTTGTCTAATACAACCATAGACAATGCTATTACATATTATTTGAACATGATGTCGAATTAACAGTTGCTGTTTACCTTGAACAGTAATGACAGTCTGTGGCAGAACCGAAAGCTTCTCTTGCCGTGTAGTACTCAAAGAAAGCAGGGGTACTTAAGCCGGCCCATACCGAACTGTTATACCAAGTCAGAGATACAGAGGTAACTTTCACAATGCATTATAACCCTAGACAGACACCAATATACCACTAAATCAGACAAATATCACTACAAAAAAGATAGGAAAATATTATATTAATGTCCTTATTATTTGAAATTATGCAAATGAGTAAAATCCACTATGATATAATGATAATGGGATTGATTAGTATCTGGCAACAGTGTTCAACTATAATTTTCTGAACGTATGCGAACTTTGGAGTATTTATCCCATTAATATACACATCTATCACTATTTAAATTTAATACAACCATACACAGTGCTATTACATATTATTTGAACATAATATAGGATGCTCTTTCCTTTAACCCGTGGAGCCCCAGCGACGCGTCTGGCGCGTCGGCGATGTATGTAACACACAGCCCCAGCGACGCGTCTGACGAGTCACCCTAATTGCTCCGACCGTAACCTCAGGTGTAGCCACTCGAGAGGGCTCAGATTTGTATGGGAACTATGTACGTATCCCACGCAACCGTGCCGATGGTTGAAAACTCTCAAAGTCCACGTGCGTGCGCAATAACCTGTTTTTTTGGGGTAATTGCCTTCAATTTTTTACTCTTGTAAAATACGTTTTCGGGGGCTCTGTAGGACCATTCTTTAAGCTTTTTGAGCGGTTTTTCGTGGTTTTTCCTTCATTCCTAACCTATTCGCTATTGTTTCTGGAATAAAACCATTTTTGAAAACCGGCCGGGTTCTGGTGAACAAACAGTACAAAACTAGCCGGGGCTCCACGGGTTAAACCATTTTCTATAATCTATTCACGAAAAATATAGGCCTAGCCTAGGCAGCGCTACCGGTAGGTACGAATTTATCAGTTCGAATTTTGATTGAGAGTAGGATTAGGCCTAGGGCTTAACATTGGATACTGTTTAGGGGTTGGGAATAGACTCAGGCTGCTTTAGGCCTAATTAGGTAAAAACAGTCAAATAGAGACAATTGCACAGCCAACATAGCCTAGGCCTATTAAGCAAATATTTTACCAATCTACAATAGGCCTAGTCTATTCGCTGTAAGTAGGCAAGAAATCATGACCTAGGCTATAACCTCTGTAACTAAAGAACAACTAGGCCTAGAGTGATCAAGCTAATATGTCTACCATTTGGTAAGAGTCAGTCAAGGAATAGCCTAGATGTGGAAATTTGCAGCCAATTTGCTCTAGCCCTATTTGAGATACAGAGGTTAGAGGTCATTGTTGAGGCCCCCCCCCCTCATGACATATTGTCATCATCTTATATATTGCCAGCAGGGGACAAATAACCGAAAAAAATCGCCGTCAAATAGACGCGAACTTAACCACGGCGATCGACGCATGTAAACATGGCGGTGGCGGGGGAGGTGTCTGACGTTTGCAATAAAGTTCCTGTCTATTTTGAATGCCATTGGATACAATAATATGTTGATGGGGGCTTTGCCCCCTCCTCACCCCGCTTCCCCCCCCCCCCCATGACATATTTTCACCATCATATATATTGCCAGCAGGGGGCAAATAACCGAAAAAATTGCCGTCAAAATAGACACCTTTATGAATAGGTTAGCCTTTAGGATAGGCCTATCGGCAAGAGTTGCGTTGTATAGGCTATCCTAGTGTTTACTAATTTATAGGCTACCCCTTTGAAAGGACATTAGCCGGGTAGGATGTAGTTACCGGGTGTATCGCCAGCCTTGTTTACACTACGCGTACGCGTAGTGGCGTCGGACGCTTGCCATCCTTTTCCTGTCTATTTAGACTGCCTTTGGATACAATAATATCTTGAGGTTGGGCTTTGCCCCCCTTCACCCCCCCATGACATATTGTCATCATAATATATATTTCCAGCAGGGGGCAAATAACCAAAATAAATCTCCGTCAAAATAGACACAAACTTAACAACGCCGATCGACAAATGTAAACATGACGGAGGCGGCGGACGTCTGCAATCATGTCCCCGTCTATTTTGAATGCCAATGGATACAATAATATATTGATGGTGCCAGCAGGGGGCAAAATAGACAAATACACCAAAAATTGGGTGTGAGGGCGGCAGCCCCCACCCATAATAGCCTACTATGATAGGTTAGGTAAGGTTGTTAGGTTAGGCTAGGCTAATGTCCTTTCAAAGGGGTATAGGCCTAGTAAACACTAGGATAGCCTATACCCGGTCAAAGGTAAGTCCTGCTGTAGTCTCCTTGAATGCTACCTTAAATTGTAATATTAGACTAGGCCTAGCCTATAGATAAAATAGCTTAGCCTACTCATTTATTGTAGCCTATAATATAGGCCTAGCCGAGCAGAATGTAGAGTTCGGGCGTACCGCCACCAATGTTTACACTACGCAGAGCGGCGACGAAAGCTTGCCATCATGCTCCCGTCCATTTTGAATGCCGTTGGATACAATAATATGTTGAGGGGGGCAAACACCCCCATGACATATTGTCATCATCATATAATTTGCCAGCAGGGGGCAAATAGGCCTAACCAAACTGCGGCGATCGATCATGTAAACATGACGGCGGCGGCGGTGGTGGACGCTTGCGATCTTGTTCCCGTCTATTATGACTGCCATTGGATACAATAATATGTTGAGGGAAGGGCTTTGCGGCAATTTTTTTTGTTGTTTGCCCCCTACTGGCAATATAATATATGATGATGATAACATGTCATGGGGGGGGTGAGTGGGGGCTTTCAACATATTATTGTATCCAATGGCATTCAAAATAGACGGGAACATTATCCCAAGCGTCCAACGCCGACACCGTCGCGGCTGCTGAAGAACAAGGAAGTTAGCAATAGGTTTCATTGTGAACTGGACGAAATTAACCTCTGAAATGCGCATGGGGGGTATGAGACACCACACTCCTGTGCTGACGTATTTGAGCTGTTCTCATCACTAAAATATTTATTTTACCATAAATAGCATTAATACTTATCCATATGCGCCTATTATAGGTTGATTATAAAGGTATTAACCTGTTACAACAATAAAACAAGTGGAAACAGCGTTTGGATGGTCAAAATCGGCGATACAGGCCGGGAGTTACACAATGTATGGCTGAGGCAACCTCCCAGCCCACCACTTTTCTCCACCTCTGGAGAGAGACTGTTGATCGATACTCTCTCTCTCTCTCTCTTGCACTCGCTTGCTAACAGTGATGACAACGCCCTGCTACCAACTCGCTAATGTTAGCACGAAAATAGACCACAGGAAAAGGGAATAACAGGGAAAATAGGTGATAACTGAAGGAGGGGAAGTGGAGGAGTGATATTTGGCATGGCCCAGGGGCAAAAAAAAAAAAAAAAAAAATCGGTGTTTTAAATTGATTATTTGTTTCCCTGATTCTTAAGAGTCTCCGCAGTCCGCCGGGGGAACTCTTAAGAGTCTTCCTGCAGTTCCCGGGTTAATAGAAATAAGGAAGCTAGGCCTAGCGATGTAAATAGTCAATGGAATTTCCTTAATAATGACAATTATATGTATAGGTATAAAGTAAAAACAATATATTTTACATAATTTATTGCATATCTTACATATTTAAACAAATATATATTAAAAATAGTTTAACCACACCACTGAGTCCCCCCAAAATACTCTAATAGGGCTGGCCTGAAGAATTAGATCAAGATGGACAACCAATCAAGACATGATAGGTAGGGAAGGGTAGGTGAACAAATCTAGGACGGTGAACTCTTAAGAGTCTTCCTGCAGTTCCCGGGTTAATAGAAATAAGGAAGCTAGGCCTAGCGATGTAAATAGTCAATGGAATTTCCTTAATAATGACAATTATATGTATAGGTATAAAGTAAAAACAATATATTTTACATAATTTATTGCATATCTTACATATTTAAACAAATATATATTAAAAATAGTTTAACCACACCACTGAGTCCCCCCAAAATACAGTACTCTAATAGGGCTGGCCTGAAGAATTAGATCAAGATGGACAACCAATCAAGACATGATAGGTAGGGAAGGGTAGGTGAACAAATCTAGGACGGTGAAGATACGCAGACATTTCTCGCCATTTCACCAATTCAGCCGCACCACATGAGTTCCACAGCAGAACTCTTATAGGGTAGAGCCGAAAGATGAGGCAAGAACTGCTACACTGCAGCACAGCACCATGCTGGTTTTACTCAGATTTTGTGAGTTTTAATTTAGCCTAGCCTAGGCCTAAGAGTTCAGAAGATTTGCAAAATGCACCCCGTACTAGCCTACCCATAGCCTAATAGGCCTAGTGATTCTTTTTTGGCAGACCACCCACAAATTTTCATATAGCCTAGGCCTAGGCTAGCCTAAGTTCTGGAATGCATGTTGGAATAGCCTTCCTATAAACTGTAGGCTAGGCTACTTCCTTTTAATTTAAGTATGATTCTTTGGAAAAATCTATTAGGCCTAGACCAGGGCAGGAAAGTAACATTTAAAATGACGTATAAAAAGTCGCCCATAAACGGCGGGCCGCTATGTTATTGTAATTTGGGAGCTTATTTTGTCTGTTGATTGACTTTGTCCTTAATTGGGGATCCTATGAATTAGCACAGATGATGATGACTTACCGTACATCATAATACGTGACGGGCCGATGTGGGGGGGCAGAGCCGCAGAGACCCCCTCAACATATTTTGTGTCCCACAGTAACTTTTAATGGGATGGATGTAGTTACCGGGTGTACGGTCGTCATGTTTACATAGGGCGATCGCCGCAGTTAACTTCGCGTCTATTTTGACGGCGATTTTTTTCGGCATATTTCATTTTATTCACTTTCTTTTATATTTAGGCTATAATCTAGCTTTGGCATGACAATAACCCTAACCTAGTCTTTCTTAACCCTTAATTAGCGGCTCACCACATAAGTCGAGTTAAATAAAGCTGGACTATGTGGCGGCGCTCGACATAGGTCGAGTGGCAATTTCAGCACGTAATGTTGCTGAGAGAGAGAGACAAGTGGTGGCAGGAGAGTAGCGAGCGTATGACTGCTCCAGACCACCGCGGCAAACATACTGACACGAATCCCAGCTCCCTCCTCCCTCTCTCACTCGCTATATAAGGAATTGTATCGGGAAAGTGGCTAATTACATGCTTTTTGCACTCGCGTTGCACGGTTATTGCAAGAAAACTAGCCATCATAAAAGGATCGTTATGGTGTCATTCGAAAGTTCTGTTTATGCCCTTTCAGGGATAGGTACTTGTTTTACGTTCTGGGTCTTATTTAGGCATGAAAATGATCACGTAAACAGCCCTATTTTGGCTAAAAACACCCCGCTGGGCGGTACATATAAATAAACCGCATAGGCCGCTCGTAAGATGTTAAAGACTCTTCTAATCTTCCAGTAGCCTATAGCCTAATTTAGGTCATTTTAAAGGCACACAATTAAATGGTTGGTATTTTAAACGACACTACTGCAGCATTATGAGAAACAATTTATTAGAGATAATAGGCAACAATAGATTCGCCATATTTTTCTCCATAGGCTATAGTCCGTATGGAGGATTTTCGTTATCGACAAATTGAAAAAAATCCCACTTCACAGACAAAATAGACAAATACACCAAAAATCGGGGTGTGGGGGCGGCAGCTCCCACCCATAATAGCCTACTATAATAGGTTAGTAAGGTTGTTAGGTTAGGCTAGGCTAATGTCCTTTCAAAGGGGTATACGCCTAGTAAACACTAGGATTGCCTATACCTGGTCAAGGGTAAGTCCTGCTGTAGTCAACTTGAATGCTACCTTAAATTGTATTATTAGACTAGGCATAGCCTATAGATAAAATAGCCTAGCCTTAGCCTTACCTTGTGGTAATGTGCATTACCACAAGCCCACCGAAACGTCAATAAAATACCCTCATTGTTCCCTGATTAAATAGCACTGCATAAATATTCCCATATTCAAAATATGCTATAGGGGTGCAATGCCTGGTGGGTTATCTGCTCAACAGGTGGCGTTGTGTGTGTGTACGTGTGACAATCCGAGTGTAGGGGGTGAGACAGTGAAGCACGGGAACGAGGTGGCTTCAGAGATGGGGTCATTTCGGGCCATGAGTGAGCACCGTGCCTCATGTGAAGGCAAGATGGCAGGTGCTCATTGTACTCTACGTGCTTCACATGCCTCACTCCCTAGACTGGAACAAGACCTCACGGGCTTCACTGTTCATTGTAAAGCGGTGAATGTTAAGGCTCTCAGCCTATGCCCGAGAGGAAGTAAGTTGGAATATAGAAAAAAAAAAAAAAAAAAAAAAAAATACTTATTTATTGTAGCCTATAATAAAGGCCTAGCCGGGTAGAATGTAGAGTTCGGGCGTACCGCCACCATTGTTTACACTGTGCAGAGCGGCGACGGAAGCTTGCCATCATGTTCCCGTCCATTTTGAATGCCGTTGGATACGATAATATGTTGAGGGGGGCAAACACCCCCTATGACATATTGTCATCATCATATAATTTGCCAGCAGGGGGCAAATAGGCCTAACCAAAAAAAATCGTCGTAAAAAACTCAAAATGAACGCGAACATACAGTAACTGCGGCGATCGACCATGTAAACATTACGGCGGCGGCAGCGGTGGATGCTTGCGATCATGTTCCCGTCTATTTTGACTGCCATTGGATACTATAATATGTTGAGGGGAGGGCTTTGCGGCAATTTTTTTGGTTGTTTGCCCCCTACTGGCAATATATATGATGATGACAACACGTCATTGGGGCAAAGCCCCCCCTCAACATATTATTGTATCCAATGGCATTCAAAATAGACGGGAACATTATCGCAAGTGTCCGACGCCGACACAGCCGCCGTCATGTTTACATATGTCGATCTCCGTGGTTAAAGGCTGGTTCACACATAGCCGAGTCGCACCGGTGCGCGAGTCCAACACGAGTCACACTCGTCGATTATCGCCGTCGCTGGAGGCTGAGTCGGCCGCGAGTAGCAATTGCTCCCGAGTCAAGGAGAGTGTAACACGAGTTAACTCGAGTCAATACGAGTCAACACGTGTTCATGCAAGATTCTGTACGAGTAACTGAGAGTCAAAACGAGTGTAACATGAACCCAACACGAGTGTAAAAAATTTGAAAAATAATGGCCACATTCCAGGGCACGTAAACAAAGAGTATGGACGAGTCTAACACGAGTCAACGCGATTGTTACATGGATCAACACGATTGTTATGTGGATCAACACGAAAGACAACGCGTTGACTCTCGTTGGATCTCTGTTGCACACGTGTTGACTCGTGTTACATCCGTGTAAACTCGTGTAAACTCTCGTTGATTCGTCCTACATTTTTTAAATAACGGTATTTCAAATTAATGACACTTGCTTTTTCGTGTTACACTCGTGTTTTTTTCTCAGTGGATCGTGTTTACTCTTGTTTTCACTCGTGTTTGAATCTTGTAAACTCTGGCATCATGGGGGCACCAAATTTTGGCACTCACATTCGTGCTTTCTACTCTTGTTGATACGTGTTGCATGTGTGGTACATACGTGTTGTTGCGTGTAGACACGTGTTGCTTCGTCAACGTCGAAATGATGACGAAAAGCGACGAATCACCAAAGAGTGTTACACGGTTTACACGAGTCAACACGAGTTAACACGAATAACGAAGTTATTCAGAGTCAAACACGAGTTAACACGTATGTACACGAGTCTACACGTATTTAGGCCACACTCGTGGGTACTCGCCACGGGACCCAAAAATTTCATGCATGCATGACATTTTTGGACCCCGTGTCGAGTACCCACGAGTGTGTTGAGTAAAGAAAGAGTATACACGAGCGTAGCACGAGTCTATACAAGTGTTGAGGAGTATCGACGAGTCATTGCTGAATAGCAAAATTTCATCACTCGTGTTGGACTCGCGCACCGACTCGGGTATGTGTGAACCAGCCTTTAGTTCGCGTCTATTTTGAAGGCGTTTTTTTTGGTTATTTGTCTCCTGCTGGCAATATATATGATGATGACAATATGTCAAGGGGGGGTGACCCCCCCTCAACCTATTATTGTATCCAAAAGCAGTCAAATAGACGGGAAGATGATATCCAGCGTCCGCCGCCGCTCCGCGTAGTGTAAACAAGGCTGGCGGTACACCCGAACTCTACATTCTACCCCACTAATTTTCCAACTAGCATAACCGATGATTATCAATGATCAATCCCAGTCAGAAACGTCCATGCTTCCCTCCCATAAGTCAATGTCGGGATTACCACACTGTCATGCAAAGACGTCTTTACTTCCATGCTGACCACCCTATTTCTTCTTACTGCTTTCAGAGTTCCTACAACGCTCTTCCCCTGTTACACTTTCTCCCACACTTCTTCATCCATAGACCTACTCACATCTTTACTCAACACACTGCCCAAATACTTAAATGAGCTGACATTCTTCATAGCCGTTCAACCTCACTTCACACTCTATGGTTGCACCCCTTTCAATGACCATAATATTGCTCTTCCTAGTATTTACCTCCAGATTCCGTTTTTCACACACTGTTCCAAACATATTTACCTGACCCTGCAACTCCCATTCACTATCGCTCATCAGAACTGTGTTGTCAGCAACAGTAGTACCGGTACTGTACTGTTGAGGCAACTTCCACTCTATTCCTTCCCTTATCAGCCGTACACCAACATCCGCTGCTCTTCCTTGTATTTCTTTCATGACTCCATCCATATACTGTACCGGTATATATTGAACAACCATGGGGACATCACACACACCCTTGCTTTTAACCCAACATTCAGATTAAAGAACTCGCTCTGTTAATTATCCACACATACTGACACCTTTGCACCCTCATACATGCTCTTCATTGCTTTCAGCAACTTGCCATCTACTCCGTATATTCTCAGTACCGGTACTTTCCACATACCTTCTCTATCAATTCTGTCATAGGCCTTCTCCATCTCCATAAATGCAGCATACAACTTTTGTCACTTCTCCAGATATTTCTCCACAACACATTTCCGGGCAAAAATCTGAGCTACACATCCTCTTCCCTTCCTAAGATGACTACAGTATGCTAACCATTTCCCCAGCAATATTGACTGAAAATGCCCAAATATATTGCATGTCCTCTTCAGGTTTATCTAAAATATGTAAAATTACACCAAATACCACTACAGTAGCACTGAAATCAATAAAACTCACTTACAGGATAAATAAATGGAAGAAATACTCCAAAAGATTAAGATGTTAACCCTTTACCCAGCAATACTGACTGAAAATGCCTAAATAGATTGCATGTGCTCTTCAGATTTATACATACATACGTACATAACATTTTAAGACTGAGTGCTCCACACAGATGTGCAGTTTCAGTCTCTTTTCCTATTGGCGGCATTCCAGGCAACCCTGTTAAGGGATGATTTACTTGTCAAGTTTTTGGATTTGAGATCGGCACGTATAGTCCGATCCCAGGTCTTACTCGGTCCACCCCTTGGTGCAGCTCCCTCCACAATCGCAGACCTGCATCTTTTCACCCAATTTTGTTCATCCATTCTCTCCACATGTCCATACCATCCCAGTTTACTTGTACGCATCTCCTCACTAATACTCATTATACCTAAACGTCTCTTCAGCTCATCATTTGTTATTCTGTTGACATCCTTTATCTGATATATGTAAAATTACACCAATTACCAACTACATTACCAAAAAATGTAATAATGTACACTAACAGGATAAAGAAAATGTAAGAAATAGCCCTAAAGATGAATTTATCTATCTATGTATTGACGAACGCCTTGATCCCCGAAGGATTGGCCACGAACGAAACACCCCTATGCACCTCTGTCCCCAGTCAGTCGACGCCCCTCCTCCCATCCAGCACCGCTTTCACGCATATACTTCTTAACTCCATCCTTCCACCTCTCTCTCGGTTTATTTCTCCCTCTGTCCTTCCACCTCACTCGTACACGCTCTTAGTCATGCTCTCGCTTCTCATACGTTCCACATGGCCGAACCATCTCAAGGTGTTCTTTTTCGTACTTTCCAGTACATTCACACCACACTTCTCTCGTACTTCCTCATTCGTCTGTCTATCCCTCCATGTAACTCTGCACACACTTCTCAAGTAACTCATTTCCATCCCTTTCACTCTTGGTTTGAATCTCTCCAACAACGTCCATGCTTCGCTTCCGTAAGTCAGTGTCGGGATTACCACACTGTCATGCAATGACTTCATCAGTTTCATGCTGACCACCCTATTTCATGTTACTGCTTTCAGCATTCCTACAACCCTCTTCCCCTGTTGCACCCTCTCCCACACTTCTTCATCCATACTCCCATCTTTATTCTGTACACTGCCAAGATACTTAAATGAGCTGACAATCTCCGGAAAACACTCACTCTCACACACACAGTCTCTCTCTCGTACTCAAATTCCATTATCAAGGAACTGGAACTTTCTCCGTAAACTCAATTATAAACATAATAAATGACTAACGTAGTGCTCTTTTTATAAGCAGCCAATCGTTTCGTACAGGTTCGGCATTATGGTCTTAGAGACATTCAGCAATTAACCACTTGCGAGTTTCGAGCGATAAGAAAGTTTAATAAGTATGGATATTTAGCAGTACTTCCACAAGTACGTGGATGTGTGATGGATGTAAATGATACTACATTTCTTATAACTATTAGAAGCGTAGGCTTATTTTAAGCTCGTTATTTCACTGATTATCGTTGGCGACATCTATTTAGTTAAAATAGGACTTCAGAGGCTATCAACCCTACTGTCAGTTAAGAATACTGTAAGAATTGGAGCCTTTTTTTCGATAACTCCAGTCCCTTGTGGCACGTTTAACAGCGTAAACTTCCATAAAGCTCGAATCTCGCATGTACCGGTAACCAATTTGCAATCATGGTAGGCATACTGGTACCGGTACACATTGTTGGAGGGATTAACCATGAGGTTATCTATATACGTACTTTCACCTAAATAGCAAGTGATATTTAAACCTTATCTCTACCGTACCTTGAGAGAGAGAGAGAGAGAGAGATCGGGTGGTCAGAATGAGTGATGGAGTGAAGGGTCGGAGTGAAAGCATAATGAATTAGTGCATATAATTTTTTTTTTATTTTTTTTTTATACGTAAAATGGTTTTAGGTCTAGCACATTATCCATTATGTTTGGTATTAAGTTACCAGCAGGCTGAATGCATTATTTGTTTAGTGGTTATTATTAAATGTACATAATATAGTTTTGCTTCAAATTATGTTATATGTTTATTGTAACGGTTATTAATCTTGATTTGAAATTAACTTGCCATTCATCAACAAATATTAGGGAACTTTCGACTGACGGTTCATAGTATGTTCAGTATTTTAATTCATACAGCTAGACTGAAAGGTAGCAGGTGGCACACGTCTACACACCAATAAGTAATAATAATAATAGTAATAATGATAGTAAACATAAATAAGTAAGTAATACCTCTAATGTTTCGAAAATATCTCGGATTAAATTCATTCTCTTCTTATATTTTTCCCTGTTCCAAATAGGTGGCCATAAATCGTGAACCATAACCTCTGTAACTCAAACAGGGCTAAAGTAAATGGGCTGCAAAGTTCCACACCTTTTCCCTTGCTGCACCTTCTCAAATGATAAAATAATTTGCTCGATTTGTAGTTTGTAGTTTTAGAAGTTAGTGTTCAAGAGTTTTGGCCTACTTATTTGGAACAGGTTTTTTTTTTTTTTTTTTTTTTGTTCTATGTGATTGAGGGAGGCAAAAGGCATAACTGCCTATAGCGAGTGTCCCCCCCATAGTTGAAAGAGTGACAGGGCCAAAATCAAGGGACGTTCGAGCCAAAATGCCTGGACACACGGAGTTTGAAGCAATTTAAGTCATAGGAAGAGGGAAAGACTGATTCTGGGAGAGAGTTCCAGAGCTCAGCTGTTGAGTAGAAGAAAGTTTGAGAGTAACGTTTCACTCTTGGGTTGGAGAGTTGCACAGAGTAGGGGTGGGATTGAGTTGCAAGACGGGTACCACGTGCCCTACGTAAAGGAGGTGGTATGCACTGGGATAGCTCTGAGGAACACTGATTATTATAGTAGCGATAGAATAGCGAGAGAGATGCAACATTGCGGCGGAGAGAGAGAGATTGCAGAGAGTTGGTGAGAGGACGGGAGTTAATGATACGAAAGGCCTTCCTTTCAACTTTGTCTAGGAGAGCGGTGTGAGAGGAACCTCCCCACACATGTGAACAATACTCAATACAAGGGCGCACTATGCCCCTGTACAGAGCAAGAAGCTGTGCAGGGGAAAAGAACCCCCTAAGGCGGTTGAGCACACCCAGCTTCTGGGAGGCTGCCTTAGCAAGACTGGTAATATGGTCCTTCCAAATGAGAGCAGAAGAAAAAGAGACACCAAGAATATTGAGAGAAGATGAAGGGTTGATTTTTGTATTGTTGAAGAATAAGGGATAGTCCGCTGGGAGATCCTGACGGGTAGATAGATGGAGAAATTGGGTTTTGGAAGCATTAAAGTTAACAAGGTTTTCTCTGCCCCAATTCGAAATAGTATTTAGATCAGAATTTAAGAGTTCTATGGCTTCATTACGTTTGTCGTTGAGGGATTGCTGGCTGGGGCGTTCTGAAAAACTAATGGAGTAGTGTAAGGTTGAGTCGTCTGCGTATGAATGGATGGGAATTAAGGTACAGTTAAGGAGATCATTTATAAAAATTAGAAAGAGAATAGGAGATAGGACAGAGCCCTGAGGAACACCGGAGTTTATAGGGTGAGGAAGTGAACAATGGCCGTCCACAACCGCGGCTATGGAACGGCCGGAAAGGAAATTAGAGACAAAGGCACAGATGGAGGGATAGAAACCGAAAGAGGGTAGTTTAGAAATTAAAGATTTATGCCAGACTCTATCGAAGGCTTTCGATATGTCTAGTGCAATAGAAAAAGTCTCACCGAAGTCCCGAAAGGAGGATGACCAAGAGTTAGTAAGATATGAAAGAAGATCAACAGTAGAGCGACCCTTAACCTCTGAAGTGCGCATGGGGGTAATTGGAAACGTCCCCCTGTGCTGACGTATTTGAGGTGTTTCCGTCACTAAAATATTCATTGTGCCATTAATAGCATTAATACTTATCCATATGCGCCTATTATGGGTTGATTATAAAGGTATTAACCTGAAACAACAATAAAACGAGTGAAAACAGCGTTTGGATGGTCAAAATCGGAGATATAGCCCGCGAGTTGTATAATGTATGGGTGAGGCAATCTGCTTTCCCGCCAATTTCCCCCAAGGCCACTGAGACACAGTCGATCGATACTCTCTCTCTCTCTCTCTTGCACTCGCTTGCTATCAGTGATGACCACACCCTCCAATCGGATTTCTAATGTTAGCACGAAAATATACCTCAGAATAAGGGAATAACAGGGAAAATAGGTGATAACTGAAGGAGAGGAGGAAAGTGGGGAAGGAGGGGAGGTAGAGGACTGAGATTTTGCATGGCCCAGGGGCCAAAAAAAAATAAAAAAACAAAAAAAATAAAAATAATTTTTTTTTTTTTTTCGATGTCAAAAGTTGATTTTTTTTTTCTCTGACTCTTAAGAGTCTCCCCGCAGTGCGCCGGGGGAACTCTTAAGAGTCTCCCCGCAGCTCCCGGGTTAAGGAAGCCATACTGGCGATCTGAGAGCAGATTATGAGAAGAGAAATGCTTAAGAAATTTGGAAGCAAGAATAGTTTCAAAAACTTTAGAAAGACAAGAGATAAGAGCAATTGGACGATAGTTGGAGGGTTGAGAGCGGTCACCCTTCTTTGGGACAGGTTGAATGTGAGCAAACTTCCAGCATGAAGGGAAGACGTTAGAGGATAGACAGAGACGAAAGAGTTTGCCTAGGCAGGGAGTCAGCACGGAAGCACAGTTTTTGAGAACAACAGGAGGAACACCGTCCGAACCGTACGCCTTATTAGTGTTAAGCCCAGAGAGGGTAGAAAGTACATCTTTAGAAGAGATTAGGATATTAGGCATAAGTAAGAGAGAGGAGGGCGGAGAGGGAGGAATAGCACCGGAATCATCCAAGGTGGAGTTTCTAGCAAAAGTTTGAGCGAAGAGTTTAGCTTTGTCAGAGGAAGAAGTGATGGTTGTGTATAGTATAGTATCTACTGTTCGGGGGTACCGTAATAATATTTAAGCAGCTCCAGAAATCTGAAAGTATATACCTGTATGTAGGCCTATGTATGTATGTATATACTCAGGCACATACCCAATCGCTGGGGGTGGCCGATTCGAGACAAAGACAGAAAGTTAGTTACAATAGGACTTCAGAGGCTATCAACCCTATTGGATTATTAAGCCAGCACACTGTAAGTCAAGAATAGCGTCAGGACTGGAGCCTCTTGGCGAGAACCCCAGTCCCTTCGACAGAAACTATATACAAGAATGTGTATCCTAGAATTTACTGACATATCCACATTTGATCATGCATCACTGAAGGCTATTTCCCTACCTACTACTGGGCTGGTATTTCTAATGTTTTGCCATGCATCTCTCTATGAGTCTACAGTAACAGTAACGTCAGGGTGTCAAGCCAAAGACTTATTTTCTTTATTTGTAGTCATCATTTCTAAATATATAGAGATACATTCTTAGTTAAAATAGGACTTCAGAGGCAATCAACCCTTTTGTATTATAAAGCTACCACACTGTAAGTCAAGAATAGCGTCAGAACTGGAGCCCCGTTTTCTAGACCTCCACTCCCGTCTGAGATAAATGTATGCTTCACAGTTCTTATTACGTCCTGGATGGCCAAAACAATATACCTTCAGGAAATTTGTCTATATTCTTTCTCATAACTTTTCCAATCTTAAAGCAAAATAAATATTCCAGTTTGACACCCTCCTACTACATACTGGCTCAACTGTATTTCAACTTTCGACGTCCCTTTCTTATCAGTTACCGGTACCAGTTGTTCATAAAGTTCTCACGTTTTACCTCAAGGTTTGTTTAGTGCCAATGCGTGTGCGTACAGTCACTCATAACAAGTTCGTGGATAATGCTATCTGTATGTATGTATTTATTTATTTGTTTTACCTGTATCGTATTGAAATTGATGTGATTAACTATGCATGGGATTCCCTTTATAAGACATGATGCACGGTAACTTATATGACCTTATTATCGATGTATTACTGGGTATGGAAACATTTTAATTCATCGCTGCACATACTGTAGACTACATATAGGCCTACTAGCATAGTGAAGTCCTCTCTACTCTGTCAACACATCTCTTATCTAATCTTAGCAGCACTTGTCTCATCATCTGTCTGGTCAATTATCTCCACACTCTCGTGTTTTCTTCATGCTATAACATGAATAGAGGAAAGGTGAGCCAAGTAATAATGTTACGACCGGGGCTCGTATAAAACAAGGGCTCTTAATCATTGGACTAGAAAGGCACACAGCCACAACGGTAACACTAGATCCAACCCTCGATCATATAATGCCGGGGCACAAAAAACACCTATACCCTCCAGAGTTAAATCTACGATAACGGGGTATCCTATAACTTAGTATAAGTGCACTACTACTACAGGCTGATGATCTCTGATACAGCCTGATCACAACAACATACAATTACGTTAATAAGGTATAAAAGGAAAAGATAGAGATCTTAATTAAATCACAGCAATGATTTAATGCAAACTAGAAGAAGGTATTTTTAAAGTTACTCTAAACAATAATGAACTGTCACTCCTATACTAAAGAAAGTGAACGAAAGTCCCAAAGCATCGAGCAGGAATCTTCTGAAGAAAGTCTGATGCTGGGGTAAGATGATCGTATCGGATTTTGAACTGTTATATAAAACAGGGTCAATATAGGACAAGTGTAGAGACAGACAGTGTCAACTGACACGGGAATAACGATAAATGCACACTAGTATTATCTCCAACAACAAAAGAAGTCCTTCAACAGGCAACTCAAAAAAAACTGCTCAGGTTGTGCAACTCAACAACAACCAAGGCTTACAGTCAACGTGAATAAGAATGCTGCATACATAACATTAGAGTTTATAATTCTAAACGGGTGTCTGCTAGGCTAATAAAGTCTAGCTGGGACCTCGTAGGCTAGGAAACAATGGCTGAGCAAGCGGCTCGTAGCCTAGCGAGGTCCTTAAGGCTGTGCGGCCAAATTACGTTAATTGACGGGGTGCTCTCTTGAGAGATCCAGATCGCTAGTATCTGGTTCTCTCCTGGCGACCCTCTCAAAGTCAAAGCAAACGAGTTAGCACAGTGTTGGGTGGCAGAGGCAAAAGCCCTCACTCGCAACACAGTGCTAAACTCACAAGGTACACAGTCAGAAAGACCACCTAGGCTTCCCACGTCTCCATTGCGATTGTACAGGTTCAACAAAACCTAGTACACATCGGAAATCACAACACCAGTAGCCTTTACCCAGTCTAGCATTAAATAGCCCAGCAGACAGCCAAGGAATAGGCAGGGAGACACCGTGAGTGTGTCGAACCTCTACAGACAAAATGGTAACCCCTCCAAAATGCCTAACTAAACATATAATATCTGAGAGCTTCAGCATATAATACGATGGCCGATGTATGAAATCGTGGAGAACCAAAGGGGAGTTATGATATTAAATAGATTGAAAGAATGAGAGGTAAGAAGTTGAGAGAGAGAGAAAGTGTTCTATAGGTAGAAGTCGGGAGACAGGTAGCAAGGGGACATGTGAAGGGTATGCTGGTCAGGCAAGCTCTGAAGAGAATAGCTCCTCGGGACCCCTCCAGGATCACACACAAAGGCATGGTGGTCAGCCAATCACAGGCCACTACGTCACCAGGCAGCAGGCCTGCAGAAGGCGCTAGGAACCACCAGTCAATCAAAACCGAGAGAAAAGACCACGCGGGCGAGCAACTCCTCCAGGAGGGAGGAGGGAGGAGGAGGAAAAGCAACACTCACCTCCCCCACCCTGCTCGCTCGCTCTCTCTCCTTCACTACAATGCATCTTATGTTCAACTCATGATATAAAATATAATGCATTGTCACAGATGAAAACAAAGACCACTTCTATACTGCCTGTGACATGACGATTCACAAGAAAGAAAGTACAACATTGTAGATAGACTGTAGCCCATTTCACTGCCCTGGCCAGCGCTAGTGGCTACCGGGAGGCGATTCTGCCAACGCTGGCAGGCGTCACACCCCGCCCAAGATATAGGACGCTCAACATTAGGCGAGCACGATATCTGACATGGCAGAATGCCGACAAGACCTGTCACACATAGCCACTCCACCAGAAATGAAATTCAAAGCTCAAGTCTTACATAAAACAACATATCAACATAAAGAAAATCTTATAACCCCTCCCAAACATAATAGTATAATTTAGCCTACTATGCTCCCTGAGCGAGCTACACAGAGCCCAGCCTCCTAAGTGAAAGACAGGTTCAACTTAGGACTTTAGCTATAATATTGGCAACTCACAATTAACTATCAAAAGAAAGAGTTTTTATGTGATTTTTTTTATTTAATTTTAATGTTGTTTTTGGTGGCTGCTCTTTTTTTTTTTTTTTTTTTTTTTTTTCTATGTGATTGAGGGAGGCAAAAGGCATAACTGCCTATAGCGAGTGCCTCCCCCATAGTTGAAAGAGTGACAGGGCCAAAATCAAGGGACGTTCGAGCCAAAATGCCTGGACACACGGAGTTTGAAGCAATTTAAGTCATAGGAAGAGGGAAAGACTGATTCTGGGAGAGAGTTCCAGAGCTCAGATGTTGAGTAGAAGAAAGTTTGAGAGTAACGTTTCACTCTTGGGTTGGAGAGTTGCACAGAGTAGGGGTGGGATTGAGTTGCAAGACGGGTACCACGTGCCCTACGTAAAGGAGGTGGTATGCACTGGGATAGCTCTGAGGAACACTGATTATTATAGTAGCGATAGAATAGCGAGAGAGATGCAACATTGCGGCGGAGAGAGAGAGATTGCAGAGAGTTGGTGAGTGGACGGGAGTTAATGATACGAAAGGCCTTCCTTTCAACTTTGTCTAGGAGAGCGGTGTGAGGAACCTCCCACACATGTGAACAATACTCAATACAAGGGCGCACTATGCCCCTGTACAGAGCAAGAAGCTGTGCAGGGGAAAAGAACCCCCTAAGGCGGTTGAGCACACCCAGTTCTGGGAGGCTGCCTTAGCAAGACTGGTAATATGGTCCTTCCAAATGAGAGCAGAAGAAAAAGAGACACCAAGAATATTGAGAGAAGATGAAGGGTTGATTTTTGTATTGTTGAAGAATAAGGGATAGTCCGCTGGGAGATCCTGACGGGTAGATAGATGGAGAAATTGGGTTTTGGAAGCATTAAAGTTAACAAGGTTTTCTCTGCCCCAATTGGAAATAGTATTTAGATCAGAATTTAAGAGTTCTATGGCTTCATTACGTTTGTCGTTGAGGGATTGCTGGCTGGGGCGTTCTGAAAAACTAATGGAGTAGTGTAAGGTTGAGTCGTCTGCGTATGAATGGATGGGAATTAAGGTACAGTTAAGGAGATCATTTATAAAAATTAGAAAGAATAGGAGATAGGACAGAGCCCTGAGGAACACCGGAGTTTATAGGGTGAGGAAGTGAACAATGGCCGTCCACAACCGCAGCTATGGAACGGCCAGAAAGGAAATTAGAGACAAAGGCACAGATGGAGGGATAGAAACCGAAGGAGGGTAGTTTAGAAATTAAAGATTTATGCCAGACTCTATCGAAGGCTTTCGATATGTCTAGTGCAATAGAAAAAGTCTAACCAAAGTCCCGAAAGGAGGATGACCAAGAGTTAGTTAAATAAGAAAGAACACCAGTAGAGCGGCCCTTAAGGAAGCCGTACTGGCGATCTGAGAGCAGATTATGAGAAGAGAAATGCTTAAGAAATATGGAAGCAAGAATAGTTTCAAAAACTTTTGAAAGACAAGAGATGAGAGCAATTGGACGATAGTTGGAGGGTTGAGAGCGGTCACCCTTCTTTGGGACAGGTTGAATGTGAGCAAACTTCCAGCATGAAGGGAAGACGTTAGAGGATAGACAGAGACGAAAGAGTTTGCCTAGGCAGGGAGTCAGCACGGAAGCACAGTTTTTGAGAACAACAGGAGGAACACCGTCCGGACCGTACGCCTTATTAGTGTTAAGCCCAGAGAGGGTAAGCCTAGTTTTTCTCCACTCTCAACACACACTGACTGAACGGCGAGGGTTCTCCTGCAAAGAGACCCTCCCGTGACAAACAATCAGCCAAAACATTATCAGTGCCCTTAGCATGCCCCACATCCAACTTGTGTTCCGGCAGCCCAACAACACCTGACACTGATAAACTGCCCAGTTCATCACAAGACTGGCACTTCTCTTCGCTCTTTCCGGCAACGGGGCCTGCCAATAACCTTTCACTAGTTCTACCTTCGTGGTTAGCGATGCAGCCCCGATGCGGTCTATCGTGTCGTCAACTCTCAATAAGGTATAGGCGTCTGTCAGGGATGATTCACACCCACTCTTGCAATCAACACACGCACTGATCTTGCCACTTAACACAGGTTGTAAAGTTACAGGCAACGACCACTCACGACATTCCTTATCCCTCAGACCCTTGGGCAATGGATAGGTGTCTGTCAGGGATAATGCACACACACTGATCTTGCCACTCAACTCAGGTTGCAAACTCACTGGCAATGACCACTCACAATATCCTTTATCCCTCAGACCCGTTTTCCACATGTCGTCTAGCTCTGTTTTCACGACAGGCTTTTTAGCAGGATTTATACGGTAGGGAATTAAACTGAGCCTCGCACTGTCTCCAGCCTCCATGTCGGATTCTACCCCGTACATCAGGCCTGGAGAAGCAACAAACATGCGGATGCACTGCCACAGCCTAGTAAACAACTTATCTCACAGAACATGCCTAGTGCCCTCCCACAACCCAGCCGAGACCGCAGCTTCTAACCTGTAGTCTCCCTCCTTCTCCACCTTCGTCCCTAGAACAGCCAGGTCATGACAGGGACAATCAGTACCACCTGTGCAGTCACTCCCATAGTTCATTATTGCTAAGGCTTCCCCGCCGATACCGTACATGCGCACCCCCGCATTCCTTACGACTACATCTGCCTGCGCAGCATCACCGCTTTTAGCGACATGGCCAGATACAGTTGGTCTATGGTAGGGCTGTTGCATTCGACTAGAGCAGCATTGGGAGGCTATACGACGACCGGGTACATCCACTCCACAGCCAAACTCACCAATCTGCTCAATGTCCTCCTTCTGACCACCACCCTTGGCAGCCATGGGTCGACCTTGACCTGACAACCATGTCCAAGCCTCGTCGCCCACCTTGAACCACCGAAACAACGAGGCTAACGGTCTCCCAACATTCACGTGACCTGCCCGCGGAACATCTTAACAACACCGCCTCAGTTGTGAGGCTCAGGGGCTCGGCACGACCAGTGGGGTATGAACCGAGCTGGTGCTGGAGCGCTGCATACTGCTGCTCAGGCTGGTGCTCTAGCGCTTCCACAGCCACCAGACTCGTGTTCCCCGCCCACTGCTCCGCCAAGACATGACAATCCCTACTCTCCTCCACCTGTGCCCTACTGCCCCCCTCTCCTTCTCCACCTTGGTCGCTGCAGACCAACGCAGGGACAGTAGGCTGCTCAGGTGGTTGCCTCACAAACTCCTCCAACAGGTTCACATGACATGTTTCCCCGTCCTCGTGTTTGATCTCGACAGCACCATTACCACACTTCTGAACTTCCGGATCCTCCAACTGCAGTTTACAAATATCTGAGGGAACAAACCTGTCTAAATGCTTCCGAATCAACCCAAGTCCTCCCCCAATATCAAACTGAGCAACCCTTTTTTCTCTCTGTGTGTAACGTTGCTGCCTCGGAGTCTCTTCCTGCCCTACCTCCCCACTAGCTGTGACAGGTCCTGGGGCCTCTCCAGACTCCAACAATGGTGCCAATACTGAGTTGCCAAGAAGAGCTGCTGGTACTAAACTCTCCAAACTTTTCCCAACATCAGCCGTCTTCTTCCAACCGTTCCTCCGTTGATCAGAAGACTGAGGAATAGGCTGTGACACTTTGGATGCAAGAGGTCTTGTAACAACACACGCCATAGGTTGTACTTGACACTTCTCTACCCACTCCTGTTTCTCCCTACTCACGTCGGCCGGCTTCTCGGCAATGACTAAGGGGGAAACCTCAGAAGTAGGCACCGCAAAGTCGTTGCCGAGAAGGAGGTCGACGCCCCCAACAGGCAAGTTCTCCACAACACCCACATCCAACTCTCGTGTCACA
The DNA here is from genome assembly GCA_032716605.1 of Paralithodes platypus. Classification (NCBI taxonomy): domain Eukaryota; kingdom Metazoa; phylum Arthropoda; class Malacostraca; order Decapoda; family Lithodidae; genus Paralithodes; species Paralithodes platypus. Next base: position 12,659,163 of record CM064571.1, read on the forward strand.
CCATCCACCTCCAGTTCCATCCTGACCAACGGGTATGACCTGATAGCATTGATACCTTGCACCACAACCACCCGTGCCGCGTTTATTGGTCTACCAGTGAAGTTCTTCATTAAAGTCTCAGAGGCACCCGTGTCTCGCAACAGCTCAACTCCATGCTTCTTACCAGCCCACTTCACGCAGCCATGCCCTCGATGGTCACAAAAGACATCGCGGACAGGGTTCGAGCCTTCAGGATTCTTCTCCACTGGCTGTGTCCTAGCCTCTGACGTTATACCCCGGGCAAACTCAGACGACTTCGGGGACACCCCAATGTTGCGAGCCAAAGACACGACTGCATTAGGTAGCTTGCTTGAACAGGCTCTTGCAAAATGGCCCCTCTCATGACAATGAAAACACTCTAACTCCTCCTTGGGCTTCCCTTGAGGTGGGGAAGGGCCCTGACCCTTCTTAAACGGGACAGTATTAGGTTTATGGTCAGACTTAGTATCGTTGCTCTTGTTGTAATGGTTATATGGTGTATCACTGACTCGGGGGGGGTGGAGTGTTGCGCCCCTTGTTACCTGCATCGTTCTGTTGTGCAGACCCGCACCCACGAATCAGTGACATCCGAAGGTCAGCCATCTCGGCTGCCTCCTGAAGTTCTTGGGTTTTTCTCTTTAACACCTAACGAGCAGCCTAGGCGGTAATTTACATGTACCGCCCAGCGGGGTGTTTTTACCCTAAATAGGGTTGTTTACGTGATCATTTTCATGCCTAAATAAGACCCAGAGCGTAAAACAAGTATCTATCCCTGAAAGGGCATAAACAGAGCTTTCCAATGACACCCCAACCATCCTTGTACGACCACTGGTTTTCTTGCAACGATCGCGCAACACGAGTGCAAAAACCATGTAATTAGGTACTTTCCCTACATAATTCCCTGTGTAGCGAGTGTGAGGGGGGATAGAAGGGTGGTTTTCACTTCAGTTGGCCAACCGCGGTGGTGGGCGCCGGTCATAGCCTTATTACGCTCCTCACACCGCTCAGCTCTCTCTCTCTGCAACATTACGTGCTGAAAATGGCACACGACATAAGTTGTGAACCGCCACTTAGTCCAAATTTCTTTCACACGACGTAAGTTGCGCGCCGCCAATAAAGGGTTAAGATTCAACGTCAGATCGCTGCCCGTACACTTAAAAAATTGTTCTAGAAGCATCAGCTGTTTCAACTCCTCAAACGTCGATGCCTTCTCAGAACGCAGCCAGTTTCTAAATGCATCGGACAGATCCCGGGCATGCTCAAGAAAGGTGCACTCACGACCCTTCGTTACACCCCGGAACTTCAATCTGTACGTCTCTGGTTGTAACTCTTATGCCCGCAGGACAGCCTCCTTCAATACCTCGTAATCGATGCACGACTCCAAGGGCAACGCATCATATGCCTTGAGTCCTTTGCCAACCAATCAAGAGGAAACTAGGCCTGCCCACTTAACCTCAGGCCAATGGTGCTCCCGGCACTTCTTCTCGAAACGCATACAAAATTCAGTGACACCCGACTCATCAAATACAGGGACCAACTTGAGCAGGTGCGATAACGACTGATCAAGACCTCGATTCCCAGAACCGAGACGCTGCCCTGTCGACTCCACCCTAGACTTCTCAAGATCTATGTCTGCACAGTACTTCGCCTTTCTTTCCTCAGCCTCAGTTTCATATCTGGCCCTTCTCTCCTCAGCCTCAGTCTCATATCTGGCCTTTCTCTCCTCAGCCTGAATCTTAGCCATCTCAAACTCCAGCTGCTGCTGCTCAGATTCCCGCTGCTGGTGCAGCTGCATCTTAGCCATCTCAAGCTGGAAGAGCATCTCTGCAGTTAAACCTTGAGGAGGAGGAGATGCAACAATTGGAGACCCACCCTGTGACAAACCACGCTGCCAGTGACTATCGGTACTGCGGGAACGTACCCGGCTCCGGAGCCCGAGGGGACGCCATGGTAGGAGTCGAGTGGAATGGAGGCTGGGCCGAAGGTGCCCCAGCTCCCGCTCCACCCGAAGCCCCACGCACCCCGCCGAGCACACAGGCCACCAGGTCATCTCTCTACATGCTGCTAATGCCCACATGCCCCATGACCGTGGCCAAACACTGGAGACCATACCGATCAATCCCCGACACCCGGTCAGCAGTAATAGGTATCTCCAGAAACTTCCTTGCATCCTCCTCACTAGCTATAACTCTAATGTCATCTAACAAAGCCCGCTGCTGCACCTCAGTTTCTGTTTCCCGTACTGTGTCCTCGCTGTACACTGATCCGTCGTCCGACATAGTGTCCACCGAAAATTCTCAACGTTTATAAAAAAAAAAGTACCTAAACTCTTATGCAGCACTATTCACTCACAAATACAAGATGCTCGAAGACTCTTAAGTGTTATACTACTTGCCAAAAAAAAATCCACGTGTCCACTATATTCCTTTAAACAAAAACAAATGACCACAACACTCCTGCAATATTTCTCTTAAGTTCACAAAATCCTAAGCAAGGTCGCCATTTGTTACGACCGGGGCTCGTATAAAACAAGGGCTCTTAATTATTGGACTAGAAAGGCACACAGCCACAACGGTAACACTAGATCCAACCCTCGAACTTATAATGCCGGCGCAAAAAAAACACCTATACCCTCCAGAGATAAATCTGCGATAACGGGGTATCCTATAACTCAGTATAAGTGCACTACTACTACAGGCTGATGATCTCTGATACAGCCTGATCACAACAACATACAATTACGTTTTAATAAGGTATAAAAGGAAAAGATAGAGATCTTAATTAAATCACTGCAATGATTTAATGCAAACTAGAAGAAGGTATCTTTAAAGTTACTCTAAACAATAATGAACTGTCACTCCTATACTAAAGAAAGTGAACGAAAGTCCCAAAGCATCGAGCAGGAATCTTCTGAAGAAAGTCTGATGCTGGGGCAAGATGATCGTATCGGATTTTGAACTGTTATATAAAGCAGGGTCAATATAGGACAAGTGTAGAGACAGACAGTGTCAACTGAAACGGGAATAACGATAAATGCACACTATTATTATCTCCAACAACAAAAGAAGTCCTTCGTCAGGCAACTCAAAAAACCTGCTCAGGTTGTGCAACTCAACAACAACCAAGGCTTACAGTCAACGTGACTAAGAATGCTGCATACATAACATAAGAGTTTATAATTCTAAACGGGTGTCTGCTAGGCTAATAAAGTCTAGCTGGGACCTCGTAGGCTAGGAAACAATGGCTGAGCAAGCTGCTCGTAGCCTAGCGAGGTCCTTAAGGCTGTGCGGCCAAATTACGTTAATTGACGGGGTGCTCTCTTGAGAGATCCAGATCGCTAGTATCTGGTTCTCTCCTGGCGACCCTCTCAAAGTCAAAGCAAACGAGTTAGCACAGTGTTGGGTGGCAGAGGCAAAAGCCCTCACTCGCAACACAGTGCTAAACTCACAAGGTACACAGTCAGAAAGACCACCTAGGCTTCCCACGTCTCCGTTGCGATTGTACAGGTTCAACAAAACCTAGTACACATCGGAAATCACAACACCAGTAGCCTTACCCCAGTCTAGCATTAAATAGCCCAGCAGACAGCCAAGGAATAGGCAGGGAGACACCGTGAGTGTGTCGAACCTCTACAGACAAAATGGTAACCCCTCCAAATTGCCTAACTAAACATATAATATCTGAGAGCTTCAGCATATAATACGATGGCCGATGTATGAAATCGTGGAGAACCAAAGGGGAGTTATGATTGAGAGGTAAGAAGTTGAGAGAGAGAGAAAGTGTTCTGTAGGTAGAAGTCGGGAGACAGGTAGCAAGGGGACATGTGAAGGGTATGCTGGTCAGGCAAGCTCTGAAGAGAATAGCTCCTCGGGAGTCGGGACCCCTCCAGGATCACACACACAGGCATGGTGGTCAGCCAATCACAGGCCGCTACGTCACCAGGCAGCAGGCCTGCAGAAGGCGCCAGGAACCCCCAGCCAATCAAAACCGAGAGAAAAGACCACGCGGGCGAGCAACTTCTCCGGGAGGGAGGAGGGAGGAGGAGGAAAAGCAACATTCACCTCCCCCACCCTGCTCGCTCGCTCTTTCTCCTTCACTACAATGCATCTTATGTTCAACTCATGATATAAAATATAATGCATTGTCACAGGCGAAAATAAAGGCCACTTCTATACTGCCTGTGACAGGACGATTCACAAGAAAGAAAGTACAACATTGTAGATAGACTATAGCCCATTTCACTGCCCTGGCGAGCGCTAGTGGCTACCGGGAGGCGATTCTGCCAACGCTGGCAGGCGTCACAATAATAATTGTGATCACTTAAATGCCTCTAAGCAAAAAAAGGGGACAGACGAAGCATTATAGTTGGGTTAGAGAAGGGAGCTTGAGGAGGAGATGAAGGCGTCGGGGCTTGACCAACGCCTTAATTTTCGAGTTTCTTGATAAGGGTGGCTACTGGGAGGAGAGTTAGTTCTAGTACGGTAGATACAATACCATTTTCTAAAAAAATAATAATACAAATAATATATCTAGGAGCCCTACTTCTACTATATCAAAATGTCTGCTTGTGGTAATTCTTTTGGTTCCAATTGTTGTACATTTTGGTTAAAAGACAAGTAGGCTACTGTTAGCTCTTTAATTATCGTTGGAATATAAATTCTCTCTCTCTCTCTCTCGGCGTGGGGGATTGCCTATTTATGCTTGTCTATGATTATGCACAGCACATTCATTTAATGCAACTACTCATTACAGAGAATTGTACTACGGTACTTGGAAAAAATAGCTTTCCCAATTGGCCTGCTGCTACTTTCCTAGTCAGAACACATACTCGCTCACTCTCACTCTCTCTTACTCGCCTATAGTCAGACACACACACACACTCTCTCTCTCTCTCTCTCCCAACTGAATTTCATGCCGACCAACGGTCGGAGGGTGAGGTGGGTGGGGAGAGAGTCTTCTACTTTGCTATCCTTGCCTTCCACTTTGTAGCAATTTCTATTTTAGCATTGAGTCCGGACTACCTAGTGGGGACCGCAAGGTCTGTGTATCTATGGAAATCCTCCTTTACTCAGATACCTCCTCCTGGGCCAGTCATTCACAGCGCCAACACCTCACAATGACGGTATACACACTCATCCATCACCCCACACAATGCTTCAGGGAGCTAGTTATAAGGCAAGGATGATCACGAACAACCCGGGATATAGAGTACGGGTATCTAGGTTAATATCCTTTGTGTGGATATACACACATACATACTCTGACCCACTCTTCTCAACAACAACAAAAACACACACACATCAGATCTACCTCCCCCCCCCCTCTCTCTCTTCCAAAGCACAAGAAATAATGGTTACAAAATTGTTGGAAAGGCGTTTCATTCACACGAAGCGAAGCACTTCTTTTTCAACAGAGCGGTCAACTTGTGAAATCAATTGCCTAGAAGTGTTGCAGAGTGCCATACAGTCCAAACATTCAAATATCGACTTGACAAATATCTTGCCATTAACCCGCGATTGATTGCGTTTGTGCATGAGTAATGTGTCCATTTTAGTATCGTACATAGTAATATAATTTAGTTTTTCTGACCACAGTCATTGTAGAGATAAAAACCTTCAGTTTGATTTTTGTTTTTGTTTTTCCAAGCAGCCTAGTAAGGACTAGTAGGTATGTTGTTGCTTGCCTTCCTTTGTATTCCTTTGTAAAACTGACAAAATCGTCTTTTATCTGCTTGAATTTGTTTTAAACAGGCTTTGTTATAAGGTATGCGACTGTGTACAAACTGGAACTAGCTACCCCCTCATTGACAGAAACCCTCACAGCTCCTCAACCAGTAAATGCTAAGGGGGTACTACCGTACTCGCTTTTTCTGGACCCCCTTCTCCCTCATGTTTATTTAGCAGATTAGTTTTGAGGTTTTGAGAAGTTCGTTCCGTTAGTTATGGCGATTTTGAGACCTTTCGTCCCATTTCTTCGTCAATGTTAAGACCTTTCGTGCCCTTTAGGTGTCGATTTTATCCTAGCGAGCGAAAGCGAGCCTCTAATTTAAGAAGGAACCGGCCTTCGGCCGGGACATGTAAGCTACACATTTATCTTGAAAGGGGGTCTAGGGGGTGTTTTTCTAAGCTTGATGGAGGTCTAGCGAGGAAACTAAAGAATAAATTAATAGATATATTATCAACCAAAAACCAAGCAATACCCCCTTAAGACCAACTTGATTAATTATGCGACAGTCAGTTGCCCTCTGACCCTTGACTAGTGCGGACGTCCTCAGTTGCCCTCTGACCCTTGACTAGTGCGGACGTCCCCAGTGACCGCTAGTGTACCGGTTTACCCTTCGTGAGGTCCTAGTGAACTTTCATAGTGATGGCTGTTGTTGATGAGTCTGCTGTCTCCTCCCATACTCTCCAGCTTTGTCTTGCTTTGCAAGAAAGACTGGAGAGTGTGGAGCAGGAGATTCAGTGTCTCAAAGATGAAAATTTGGCCTTGAGACTAGCTATGGCGGAGAAGAAGTGTGAGGCTACCGGAAGTGTTCCCAGGGATCGTGAAGCCCCTTGGAAAGTGGTATCAACTAGTGCAACGGCCTGCAAGCTGAAAAGGCAGCCAGTCAAGACCCACAACAACTTCAGCACCTTGGCTGATGAGAGTGATGGCGATGAAGTGGCGATCATCGAGGCAGTGAGAGGGGAGGGGGGGGAGTCTGCTGCTGTTGCTGCAACAACTGCTGCTACACGCCGACAAAAGGAAAAAGCTAAGTCTGTTTTCATTGTCGGTGATTCATTGGTTAGATACCTTGGCAGGGCAACAAACACTCAGGTTGGTAAAGTTGTCTGCGTGCCTGGTGCCGGAGTCGGGAGGGTGGCTGAGAAGATAGATGCTGTCATGGAAGTGAGTGGGGAGGACCCCATCATCTTCCTCAACGCAGGGAGCAACGACATATGGAGATGCAGGACTGAGGAGTTGCTCTCCAAGTATCAGGAAATGTTGGAGAGGATCAAGGAAAAAGGTGGAGTTCCTGTGGTAAACAGTATCCTGCCTAGAAGAGGGGTAAGGAAGGAATGGTCCTCCAGGGCTATTGGTGTAAATAGCCGGCTGGAGAAGTACTGCAAGGCAAATACTATTCCATTCCTGGATAACTGGTCCCTCTTTTATGGTAAGGATGAACTGTATGCCCAGGATGGAGTACATCTCTCTCGACTAGGAGTTTCGACCTTTGCCAGCTCACTCGACAAGATTGTTGCGGGGTTTCGTTAAAAAAACCTGGGTGTGTAAGTAAAATACTGTCTCCATATGGAGCAGGTACTTCATGTGACAAACCAGTGAGTAAAATAGAAATAATCAGTCAAGATAGTGCGGATATAGTGATGTGTAATAGTAGTATCGATAACACTACACATGTAACTGATAGTAAGGATGAGAATACTGATAGAGTAGAATTTCCGTCTAGAGCTAGTAGTTCAACAGGAAATAATAAGTTAGCTAAACAAAATAGAAAATTAGTTGCAAATGAAAGTAATAGGTTGAGGGTATATTATACAAATTGTAGGAGTTTATGTAACAAAATGAACGAACTTAGAGCACTCGTTAGCACAGAAAATATAGACATAATAGCGCTAACTGAAACGTGGATTAATACAGAATCTAGGCATTTTTTAGCAGAATTTGATATTCCAGGATATAGTTTGTTTAAATATGACCGAACAAGTAGGAGGGGCGGGGGTATAGCAGTGTTTGTCAGGAGTACATTAAAAAGCTGTATTAAATCAGGTATTAGACTAAATAATGATAATGAAAGTGTTTGGGTAGAGGTTAACGAAGGTAGTGAGACCATAGTTATTGGAGTTATATATAGACCGCCTAATATGAGTAGAAATGGCGGAAAATCGTTATGGGAGGAAATTAAAATAGCATCAAGGTTTAGCAATGTGTGCATTATGGGGGATTTTAATTTTCCGAACATTGATTGGCAGCACCAAATAGGCGACTCCGATTCAGTAGAGTTTATTGAGGTAGTACAAGATAGTTTTTTATTTCAATTCATAGATACGCCGACTAGAGGTATTAATATTCTTGATTTAGTTTTCAGTAACAATGAACATATGATAAATAATGTAGAGATTGGTGACCACCTAGGAAATAGCGATCATAAATCTATTTATTTTAATATACAATGGACAGGGAATGCTAAAGAGAATACGACACTTATCCCAGATTTCAGAAAAGCCGATTATGGTGGGCTAAGAAGAGACTTAAGGGTGGACCCTATTGTTAAGCAATTAAGTCAGGATATGCCAGAGTTAAACTTGCCACCTACATATAACCAGTTTATTGCTTCACTCCACAATGCTCAAAATAAATATATCCCTAAAAGAAGATTTAGATCGACGCAGAACCAACCAAAATGGATGACTAACAAGCTAATAGATCTTATAGGAAAAAAGAAAGGAATATATCGAAAAATAAAGAAAGGTGAAAATCATTTACATATATACTATCAGACTCTATCAAGACAGGTCAAAAAGGAAATCAGGAAAGCAAAAAGAAATTATGAAATAAGGATAGCCAGTGACTCAAAAAATAACCCTAAAGCTTTTTACCAACTATATAAATCTAAAGTTAGAGATGTAATAGGCCCCCTAAAAACTTCAATAGGAGAAATAACAGAAAATGATTTAGAAATGTGCAGTACATTAAATAGTCAGTTTCTATCCATTTTCACTAATGAAAATTTGGCACAGATTCCAGAAGTCAATATGGTATATAGTGATAGTATGGAAAATATGTTAAGTACAGTTAGTATAAGTAGAAATGATGTGCTTAAGGAAATTGACAGACTGAAACCTCAAAAATCGCCTGGTCCTGACGAGGTATATGCTAGAGTATTAAAAGAATGCAGAGATGAGTTAAGTAGCCCATTAGCATTTATATTTACCAAGTCATTAGAAACAGGTTTAGTTCCAGAAGCTTGGAAGCTTGCAAATGTAGTTCCGATCTTCAAAAAAGGTGATAAATCGATAGCATCCAATTACCGTCCCATTAGTCTCACATCAATCATAGGAAAGTTGCTAGAGTCCATTATTGCTAGGAAAATTAGAATCCACTTAGTAAAATTTAACTTAATAAATTCTTCTCAGCATGGATTCACTCAGGGACGTTCTTGCCTTACTAATTTGCTTAGCTTTTTCTCAGAGGTATATGAAGCAGTAGATAGTGACAAGTCATATGATATTATATATTTAGATTTCAGTAAAGCTTTCGACAGAGTCCCTCATGAGAGATTGATGAGAAAGGTTGAGGCACATGGAATAGGAGGGTCGTTGTTGGGATGGATTAGGTCATGGCTAATTGGTAGGAAACAGAGAGTCAGCATAAATGGTACCAAGTCAGAGTGGGGAGCAGTCAAAAGTGGTGTCCCCCAGGGATCGGTATTAGGTCCCCTGTTGTTTCTTATATACATAAATGACCTAGATTTAGGTATAACTAGTAGGATAAGTAAATTCGCAGACGATACTAAAATGGGGAGATCAATTGATTCAGATAGCGATATAGAGTGCCTCCAAAGGGATCTAGATACCTTACATGAATGGTCAGTAAATTGGCAGATGAAGTTTAACATTGACAAATGCAAGATATTAAAGATAGGGAAGATGCAAACAAATGTTAAATATAAACTAGCTAATTTAGAATTAGAAAATTCAGACTGCGAGAAAGATCTAGGTGTGTTTGTTAGCAATGATTTGAAGCCTAGAAAACAGTGTATAAGCGTTCGTAATAAGGCAAACAGGATTCTCGGGTTCATCTCTAGGAGTGTGAGTAACAGAACTGCTGATGTTATCTTAAAACTTTACTTGTCATTAGTGAGACCCCATATGGATTATGCTGTCCAATTTTGGTGTCCTTACTACAGAATGGACATAGATTCATTGGAGAGAATTCAGCGTAGAATGACAAAAATGATCCATAATATTAGAAATTTTCCGTATGAAGAAAGGTTGAAGAAATTAGGTTTACATTCGTTAGAGAGACGCAGAGTTAGAGGGGATATGATAGAGGTGTTCAAGTGGGTTAGTGGGATTAACAAAGGGGACATGACAAATGTACTAAAGCTCAGTGATAGCGAAAGAACTCGTACCAATGGTTTCAAATTAGATAAATTTCGTTTCAGAAAAGATATAGGCAAATATTGGTTTGGTAACAGAGTTGTAGATGGGTGGAATAGGCTACCAAGTGATATAGTGGGATCAAGAACGATAGGGAGCTTTAAGAAAAAATTGGATAATCATATGGACGAGAAGGGTTGGGTGTGAAGGGGGATCAGCCGGGTTGGGCCAATCAGCGCTCTGCAGACCCCCGTAATCCTGCGTTAATCTCTAACCGGTTTGGTAAGATGATCCTCAGGGTATTAGAGTGTTGAGCCTATAATTGGGCTTTGTAATTGGGGTTGTGTGGGACAGGGATCTGCCTTGCTTAGGCCAATTGGCTTTCTGCAGACTCCCATTTTCTTATGTTCTTATGTTCTTATGTATCCATGTCGTCGGACCAGTGCTGACTTGCCTGATAGTGGTTGTGGCGGTAAAAACAGGAGTTGAGTTGCAATATGTCAAATGAGAGCCTATTCAAAATCTGTCCTCAAATATATAAAGGTCATTTTATGCTTTGCTGTTTTCAAGGGACTGGAGTTCTCGATGAGGGGCTCCAGTCATGACGAATTTCTTGACTTACAGTGTGTTGGCTTACTAATACTGAAAGGTTGATAGCCCCTGAAGTCCTATTTTAACTAACTAGCCTCTGATGTCCTATGTTAACTAAGTAAATTGTATCTTTTGAAGTGATATAATAGCAAATCAGAATAGGGGGCATTTAATGTCAGTTTTCCTGTACCGGCATTTCTTCTCACTATACTCCAGTCTTAAGCAATATTGGTCTGGTTTGACTTGAGTGGTCAGGTGAAGTATCGTCACTCCTAAAAGCTCTTTGATTTATCTTGCTTTTATCGTGCAAGTATGTTATCTGGAAGGTGATTTGTTAATGTAAAGTTGTGGTCATGAGTACCTCAACACCTCTTAATGATAAGACAGTGAGGGTTAACCTGTGAATCTCAGTAATATGATTTGTGTGCGTCAAGCAGTTTATCAAAATACTTCGCCCGTGTATCATAAGTGCACTTACAAAAAGTGTCCACAAATGCCTGACCACAAATGTATGATTGTACGGTATATCAAATACATCAATTATAAAACCATATAGTCCTATGCCACTAAACATTAGCCAAATTCACTCGGCAATCTATTAAGGCGGTTGTATTCTAATGAATAACCTATTGTATATCTAACTTCATTTAGTATGACCTGACCTAACCTAGCCTAATATTACCAAACCAATCCTAACCTTACCTGACCAAACCTAACCAGACTAAAGGAAGGAAAATTAAAATAGAGCTCAATCAGTGAAACGTGCAACTAAAACAGAATAGGGGTGTTGTTGCAAGTAAAAGGCACTACCCCGCCCAACACAAAGACCAAGACCAGACCTACCCTTAACTTGACCTGATCTAACGACCTATACTTGACCTAACCTAACTTGACCTGACCTAACTTAACCACTTGGTTGAAATAGTCTGGTAGTTCGAGTTGTCTCTGGTCACCTCTCATCCCTGAACTAACACCACCACCCACACAGGTTCGGCATCAACCCAGACAGCTCAGTTCCGCGCAAAAACAGGAGTGAACAGCCAGCTCTTTAAGGGGGGGGGGGGGGTCACCGGTAATTTTTGTATCATTCTCTCCTTTTCCCTGGCTTGTATCCATTCTGCCCCATTTAGCCAACTGTTTTAAGATGTTTATCCCCATCCAGGTGTCGATTTCTTCCTGGCGAGCGATAGCGAGCCAGCATTGTTTTTCTATCGGAAAATGTACACATTTAGCTAGCTATCAAAACAAATATATATATAAATGCTGGCTCGCTACCGCTCGACAAGAAAGTATTGATACCTGGATGGGGGGTAAACGTCTTAACATAGTAGGCTGAATGGGGCCGAATGGATACAAGCCGAAGAGAGAGGGAGAGAAAGAGAAAACAAGCGAGGTGGGCCCCCTTAATTCCCAGTCAGTGTAGGAGATGAGAAGGGTAGATAACATAAGCAGAGGTTGTTGTTGTTGTTGTTGTTGTTGTTGTTGTTGTTGTTGTTCCCCAAGCTGCCTGGCCGAACAGCCCCAAGGCCCCGAGCGTTTCCAAGGCCATAACCGAGTGCCCCCACAGAACCCTCCCTGCCGAGTGCCGACCACAATAAAGCCTGGGTGACCGAAGCCATTCCATGGCGGGGAGCTGAGGAGGGTGCGGAAACGCCCGGAAAACCAAAGCCCCACCCAGGGCCCTGTGCCCCTCAGCAATTATGAAGAGAAAGTTGAGGGGCAAGGGAAAAATGTGACGCTTTGGCTTCCAATCTTGGTAGATTGGGAGGTCAATCCACGGAAAAGACGCCGTCACTCGAGATCTAGAAAATATATAAGTTAAAGGAACAGTCAGAGTAAGCTATGGGTATGGCAGAGATCGCTCAGTTCTCACTCTGATAGACCAGCCCATCACCACATGACTAGAACCCAATCCTCTCAGCATCAGCTAGGAAAGGCTCTAGAAAGCCGCCTTTGGCGGGGGGATAGCTCCCCTATTTGGGGCTACTTCTTTTTGTTTATTTTCTTGTCTTTTTGATCTTCTGCTTGGATTAGCCGTTCTCTTTAAGTAATCTTCTTGATCTTCTACTTGGAGTAGCCGTTCTCTTTAAGTAATCTTCGTGTTCTTGCTCTGCTTGGAGTGGCCGTTTTCTTAAAGTAGTTATCAGGTTGTTCGCGTCTCTCTCTCTCTCTCTCTCTCTCTCTCTCTCTCTCTCTCCTTGAAATAATTCCTGACCACCTCGTTTGGATCGTAAGGTCTGTGTGGCCAGTGTATCTGTGTAAATCTATGTAAATCTCCCTCTCTCATTACCTAGTGCAATTTTCCGTTCTCTGATGGCTAGGCTAAGTGTGGGATGGTCGTTGAGTTTGGTTTAATCAAGGGCGATATGTCTCATTAAGGCTACTTTTCCCCGTCATAAATTAAGCCGGGTAATCGTCACTCGTCAGCTTGGTGTATTATGATGATAATATGTAGCACCGTCTCCTGTGATAATGGACCACTTCCTAGTTTCATGCTATAAGGAAGTTGGATTTTTTCGACGATAATTGACAGAATAACCAGTTATAATATACGGTAGTTGTTTTTCTATGTGAGTGAGAAAAGGCAGAACTGCCTGTAGCGAGTGCCTCCCCAATAGTTGAAAGGGTGACAGGGCCAAAATCAAGGGACGTTCGAGCCATAATGCCTGGACACACGGAGTTTAAAGCAATTTAAGTGATAGGATGAGGGAAAGACTGATTCGGGAGAGAGTTCTAGAGCTCAGCTGTTGAATAGAAGAAAAACTGAAAGTAAAGTTTCACTCTTGGGTTGGAGAGTTGCACAGAGTAGGGGTGGGATTGTGTTGCAAGACGGGTACCACGTACCCTACGTAGAGGAGGTGGTAAACACTGGGAGAGCTCTGAGGAGCACTGATTATTGTATTAGCGATAGTTGTATTGTATTATTTTTAACATCGTTCTTAACACCAATAACCCCCAAATGAAATTAATGAAAGTATGTGATTCTCCCAGGATTCGAACCTAGGATATATCATACATAACTTACACGCTCTAACCATTACACCATCAAGGCAGTACAGCACATGACTAAGATTAACCCTTTCACGCACATATGACGCAGAGGTTGCCAGATTAGCAATAAGAAATTATCTCACTCTTATAATTACCTCTCCAAAATTAGTTTTCTGCCCACAGCTAACTCAAAGACAACTGCAGAGGTTGAAGTAACTAAACTAAAGGTTTCTAAATACCCCTGATGGTAACAAAGGCTTTAAAGTATCCCTAATAGGCTCAAAATCGCGTCATATGATGTTAAGCAGAATAACAAGCTAAGTATAGTTGTGTTACTTATAAAAATACTTTAAGACAAATTGACTTAGCCCCATTTTCTAACTCACTCAACTCTGTTCATCTTAACCCGATGATAAATTAAAGTTAAAGTTTGAGTAGAGGAGGATAGACAGGTTGGAGGAGATGAGAGGTGTCTAAGAATTAGAGAGAAAGGAAAGAGGAGAGAAAGAGCAAAGTAGATGACTAAATGGTGGAGTGTTGTTGTTGGTTAAGTTTACCTTCTGTTGACTATAAATTGTCATGTCCATTCTATTTAATTAGGTGTGACTGGATCATACCTATGTACTATATCGTCAATTATGATTTTTTTTTCAATAGCCTAAATATGAAGTAGAGAGTTGTTTCTCATTTTGTAATAAAGTACCGTATCAGAAACAAATGTAATGTCTGGAGTAGGCTAATGTGCTAAAATGAACAGAATGATATGCGAAGCTTAAAAATGCATCTCCAGCTTTACGGTATAATTAAACCACAATTATGTAAGTACAAGCTTCTATCAGAACATTGCTTCATGGTAGGTAGTTACTTTTGTATTTTTCATTTCCTTTGTAAGTCTCACTTTTAATTGATGGTGCCAATGAAACAGACGCGGCCGAATAATAATAATAATATAATATTTATTATTTATGAAAGAAGCAGCAAAGGTATTCACATTCGTATTTATCTTATCACGTTGATAAGAATAGTAATGATAATATAGGAATGCTGTACAGAAGGTGGTTGGTCAGCTTGCCAAATCTGATGTATATAATTGGTAGGCGTTAATCCCAAGAGCGAGGTAATTACTACTGCACTTGATTTAGGTGAGCACTTCTGGTTTACTCTCTCTCTCTCTCTCCAAGTCACACCGCTACCATAATTCCATGGTTCATAGTTATATATAGAGGAATCATTGGGGGGGGGGGGGTCAGTTAGCCTACTTCAATGTCAAGACTAATGTTGTGGTCTTAGAGGCGCTTTTAGGTAGGCTACCGTATTACACAATTACTGGGTGCCAGTGAAAGACATATCTGTTCATGTTTGTTTTTATTATTGCATATGCATAGATGAAGCATTTATGGTTTATAGTTCATAGTATGTCTGTGGAATCCCAAACAATGTTCTTTCGTTTAAATTTACTTGTAGTCCTCGTATATACCGGTATACATTCTAGTTGGTAAACAAACTTGCTCTGGTTTGTTATCCGCACAATTAACACGACCATTGTTATAGCCTATAGCTAAACTTCGATACGTGCATCGTCAGTTGATTGTATTTCCATAGTGTCTACTAATACAGTAATACATTGTAAAATTTCATATACACTGCATGTGTTCATGCCTTAGTCTATTCATGTCAATATTCCCATTATATTTGTTTCCAATCTTTCTATTGGCTATCTTTTTATCTCTTTCCCCAACCTGAACCAGCCTCCCTGAAGTTCCTTTATATACCATTAATGGCCCGAACAGGTATTTTCTCCCCGAAATTAACTGCAAGAGCTGTGAGATACTGCCTTTGAGATACTAGTGTAAGAATTCCACGTAACTCCTTGTAGCTCTGTCACACACATATAGGGGTTTTCTCAATACCAGAGGAAAATTGAAGCTCTCCCTCTCCTTTCCCATCCTATCAACTCGTTACGCCTCCGCCCGCCTCCCACTGTTATACAAAACCTTTCTACCGCCCGACTAGAATGGGAATGTTACCCCTTAGAGTGAGAGTGGCCATCTGTTTTCTTTGAACGTCATTTTGGTGCCACAAATATCTAAATAACGAGGTTTTATTTTTGTTTTGTTATTTTTTATTTCATAATATTGTTAGGTCTATGCTTTGCAATGCATTATTTCCACATAGGCCTAGTGATTTTAATAAGTTCCTTTGTCCTTATATATTATGCGGTTCCTGGTTTGGTTTGTTTGTTTTGCAAGTTTTACATTTAAATTTTAATGTTCATGTAAAATGTATATCCGAAGACCAATCTATAAATCCTGTACCAGTGTGCTCGAATGTTTATTATGGGTACGGAGATATTTGAGTGTTAAGAGAAGATAATATGACCAGTGATACCAAGATGGCAGATGTTACCCAATCTCTGGTACTAAAGGGTCTCTAGTCACCCTTATCCTCGCTCAGATGAAGATGACGGGCCTTTTCTCTTTTCCAATCTGCTACTATAGATATTAATGTATATATGTGTTTGTTAATTATAGCTACCACTATACGATTTTATGTATTTAAGTAAGACCTCTCCTACATATCAGAGATAAATTAACCTTAATTCTTGATAAAGCAAAACTAAATGAAAGGGAACATTCATAACTGAGATATTTTCATGCCGTCAGTTACATAGTAAATATTAAATCTATAGGCCTAAACCTATCTGGACCACGCGATAAATTTATTCAGATGTTTTAAGGGGATAATATATATATATATAATATATATATATATATATATATATATATATATATATTAATATATATATATATATATATATATATATATATATATATATATATATGTATATATACTGTATATATATATATATATATATATATATATATATATATATACTGTATATATATATATATATATATTATATATATATATATTATTTGTTGCTACTATTATTTTTAGTTTACTACCTAGACATCCATCAAGCTTAACCAAATATACCCCATTTAGGTGTCGATCTAGATAGATCGACACCTAAATGGCACTAAAGGTCCTAAAATTGTCGAAGACATATGGCGAAAGGTATTAAAATAGCCAAATTACTTGGCTGAAAGTCTTAGCATTTCAAATGTAATGGTGTTAAAGAGGAGGCAGAAGGGGGTCTATAAAAAAACACCCCTTAAATCTGCCTAGCACATGATTATATTCCCACTTGTAGTTACCATGCTGATATTATACTTTGTTACCCATAAACCTGCAGCTAGGTGTATTAATTGTGTTTGTCGTATATATCGTCTGTGTGATTTAGTTCTCGATTCACAACCTATTGGATTTTATATATTACACATTTTGAACTCTTTCTCATTCCCTTTGTTCCCACTGTTCTCTTGTCCCCCACCCTTGATAGCTATTACGGTTCCATCTCTGCCAATATCAACAAAGACACTCGTTCTCGCACAGTTGTTGGTCCGTAGGAAAGGACACCCCGGGAAATTTTAAGTGAACCTGATGAGAGAGAGAGAGAGAGAGAGAGAGAGGGGAGAGGGGGGGGGGGATTGAATTTGCACTATGATAGGATGAAAATGGTTTTCCCGTGTTACTGTTGATAGAACGAAAAGTGTATATATAGATAAGGACGATAGCGTTTTTATGTTTGTTGCACACACACACACACACACACACACACACACACACACACGAGTGTCTTTTAGAGGAAAATAACATACTTAAAGATACTCAACACGGCTTTCGTAAAAAACGTTCCTGTTTAACAAACCTCTTAGACTTCTTCCACGATATCCTCAACCTCTACGATGAGAGTAAAGCTGTAGATATTATATACCTTGATTTTCAAAAGGCCTTTGACAAAGTTCCCCACAAACGTTTACTGCTAAAACTAAAAGCGCATGGAATACAAGACGGTGTGTTGAAATGGATAGAAAATTGGCTCAGCAACAGAAAGCAAAGGGTAGTCATAAACGGTAAGGCATCTAAATGGACCAATGTAAGTAGCGGGGTACCCCAGGGATCGGTACTAGGACCAATTCTCTTTCTAATTTACATCAACGACATAGATGAGGGTCTCACCTGCACAATCTCAAAATTTGCTGACGATACAAAAATTGCAAATAGCGTACTCTCAAAAGAACAAGTTGACGATATGCAACACAATCTAGATAAATTGTCATGTTGGGCCCAAATTTGGCAAATGAGTTTCAATGCGGATAAATGTAAAGTACTACATGTCGGATACCTAAATGAGAAAGCAAACTATTCGATGAATGGCACTCAGCTTAAGAATGTAAACAGAGAAACTGATCTGGGAGTAACAATATCGAGTAACCTAAAACCGAGTCAACAATGTTCAGAAGTTGTTAAGAAGGCAAACAAAATAATTGGCTTTATAGGCAGGTCATTTGAGCATAAATCCAAAGAAGTTATCCTAACCCTTTACAATTCCTTAGTCCGCCCTCTTCTGGAATACTGCGTTCAATCCTGGTGCCCTTATTACCAAAAAGATATAAACAAGCTAGAACGAGTTCAACGTAGAGTTACCAAAATGATACCTAGCCTAAAGAACAAACCATACGAAGAGCGTCTTAGAGAATTAAATCTATTTCCTTTAACCCAGCGCAGATTAAGAGGCGACTTAATTCAAGTGTTCAAAATCATCAAAGGCATCGACAATATGAACTGTAGTAAGTACTTCACTATCGACCAATCTAATTACATGCGGGGAAACGGTTGCAAAATTATTGGTAAATCTTTTAACTCGCACGAATCTAAGAATTTCTTCTTCAATCGAGTTGTCAACTTGTGGAATGGGCTTCCCCGAGACGTTATAGACTGCAGCACCGTTGATTCATTTAAATTCCGCCTAGACAAATATCTCGCATCAAACCCGCGACTGACTGCGTTTGTAAATGAATAACTTTATCCTCCCCTCAGTTACTAACCCATATGTCCCCTACTAACTTCCTAGTCCTGCCACGTTAGTGGCAGGGCAGTAGTTCCCTTTCCAATGTTCCCTTACCCACTCTAAACCACTGTTTGGACACTTGATCCTCAGTGTTTTGGAGGACAAGCAACCTAGAAGGGTCACTAGACCTGTTGTTGCTTGATTTCCTTTGTACTCCTTTGTACTTTGTACACACACGATATACATGTATAACAGTACGCCTGATTGTCCCATGCACCCCTCTCCTTCCTTCTCCTTCTCTCCTTCTCTCTCTCTCTCTCTCTCTCTCTCTCTCTCTCTCTCTCTCTCTCTCTCTCTCTCTCTCTCTCTCTCTCTCTCTCTCTCTCTCTCTCCAACAAAACTTACACCTAATATTTACCTGAAATACACAGCAACGGAAACCCGAACCACAAACGGACTGTATCCCGGATCCCCCGAGAGATAAGAGTCCACAACACCACCACCATCGCCTGGAGACTGGATCGAACCCAACTGTTTTGTCTTTCTTTTTTGTTTTGGTTTGTGGACACCTCAACCAATAGACCAGTTACACCAGTAGATCTCGACCAGTGCCAACTCAACCAGGGCCAACCAAATCACTGTTTATGATGAACTAACCTAACTACCTTGCAGAGTAACCTAACCTAACTCTACCCCTTCTGTACCGGCGGTCTTTTTCATTCTAATCTAGCAATATGTGTAATTTAAGGAGGATCGGTGGTAGTTAAAAGGGTTAAGTGAGATAGTTCGAAGCCTGTTAATTGCTGAAACTGAATAAAATCGTCTAATACTCTAATAGTAGCCAGAATAAAGTTAAAAGGAGGATGGCGGTACAGAAGGGGTTAATAGTATTGGTTGAGTTGGCACTGGTTGAGAGCTACTAGTTTAAATGGTGTACTGGTTGAGTTGTCCGGCCACCCTCTTTTTTTTGTACCTAGGCACGCGTGTGTGATGGCGAGAAGCGATTTTCCTGATTTCTTTCTGGGTCCACTGTGGTAACTGATAGACCTCCATCAAGCTTATATAAACACCCGCCCAAGACCCTCCTTCAAGATAAATTTGTACATTTTTCGGTAGAAAAATGTCCCGGCCATAGGCCGCTTCCTCTTAAAATTTCAGGCTCGCTATGGCTCGCCAGGAAAAATCGACACCTTAATGACGCGAAAAGTCTTAATATTGACGAAGAAAGGTCATAAATATCTGCAAACTAATGGGGCCGAACGTCTTAAAATTTAAAAACTAATGGGACTAAACATGAGGAAGAAGTGTGACCAGAAAGAACGACTTATCTCTCCTTAAAGTTTTCCGGTCAGGGGTATTTTTTTTATATACCGAGGCATGCGTGTGTGATGGCGAGACGCGATTTTCCAGTTTTCTTTCTGGGCCCACAGTGATACATGATAGGGTGGTGGTTAGGACATACGGGGAAGGTGGTTTCTGGGTCCACAGTGATACATGATAGGGTGGTGGTTAGGACATACGGGGAAGGTGGTTTCTGGGTCCACAGTGATACATGATAGGGTGGTGGTTAGGACATACGGGGAAGGTGGTTTCTGGGTCCACAGTGATACATGATAGGGTGGTGGTTAGGACATACGGGGAAGGTGGTTCTGGGTCCACAGTGATACATGATAGGGTGGTGGTTAGGACATACGGGGAAGGTGGTTTCTGGGTCCACAGTGATACATGATAGGGTGGTGGTTAGGACATACGGGGAAGGTGGTTTCTGGGTCCACAATGATACATGATAGGGTGGTGGTTAGGACATACGGGGAAGGTGGTTTCTGGGTCCACAGTGATACATGATAGGGTGGTGGTTAGGACATACGGGGAAGGTGGTTTCTGGGTCCACAGTGATACATGATAGGGTGGTGGTTAGGACATACGGGGAAGGTGGTTTCTGGGTCCACAATGATACATGATAGGGTGGTGGTTAGGACATACGGGGAAGGTGGTTTCTGGGTCCACAGTGATACATGATAGGGTGGTGGTTAGGACATACGGGGAAGGTGGTTTCTGGGTCCACAATGATACATGATAGGGTGGTGGTTAGGACATACGGGGAAGGTGGTTTCTGGGTCCACAGTGATACATGATAGGGTGGTGGTTAGGACATACGGGGAAGGTGGTTTCTGGGTCCACAATGATACATGATAGGGTGGTGGTTAGGACATACGGGGAAGGTGGTTTCTGGGTCCACAGTGATACATGATAGGGTGGTGGTTAGGACATACGGGGAAGGTGGTTTTTCTTGTGTTTCATTCTTTACACAGATGAAGAGTACCACTTCCAGTCTTAAAACTAAATTGTCAATGTTTTGCACCGTGTAAGGATAATATGGAGGATAGGGATAATAATAATAATAATAATAATAATAATAATAATAATATTTATTCAGTCAGCAATTTACAGAGTTGGTACCACATAGTTTGTTACAAAACTATGGAGAGTTGAAAGGAAGGGAGGAATCAGGAAAGGCGAGAGGAATAGAAGGAGAAAGTGGCACGAAGGATAGGTAGAAAGTAGAAGATAGTCTTCATAAAATGGGAGGAGGTATTAATAAGTAAGATTAGGGAGGATAGGGATGCAGGGAGAATATAAAGGAAGGGGGGAGTCAGGGAAGGAGAGAGGGATGGAAGGGGAAAATGGCCTTACCTTGGAGTTACCTATGAGAGGTTCGGTCAGCGGCCTCGGCAATAGCTGCTTCCCTCGAGTCTGTTTGCTGCCTTTGCTTGTTAAACAAGACTATCCGAGGAAGCAGCTGCTGTGGCTGGAAGGATAGACAGAAAGTTGAAGAGAGTCAGACGTTGATACTGGTATTCTTAAACACTTATTTCCCATCGCAGCGCCGTTAATGGACGTACTAACTAGAAATATGACATTACCTTTAGAAATGAGAAAACTAATTGGCGACTTTCTGTAAACAACATTGGTTCTCACAATATTCGTTCAGCATCAGGCGCTGGGAAGGGAAATAATCGTTTAAAAATACAACCATGAGAGGGTGGGAGAGGGTGGGAGAGGGTGGAACGGATGGGATGGGATGCAGAAAGGGTGAAACAAATAGGCGAGAGGAAAAGAAAATAGGGGGAGGGACAATTTTCAAACCACAGCGAAGGGCGGCACGTTCCTCGGTGCCACTAGTAGAGTAGCGAACCCAACATATTGAAGGTAGTTAGTGAGAGGGAAGGTGGAAGAGAGGGCTGACAGAGAGAGGGAAGCGGGAGTTAGGAAGGGAGAAGGAGGGGAGAGAAGATAATGGGACAGGGGTTGTAGGAAAGGGGGAAGGTAAAGGTAGAAAGAGAGAAGAGGGAAGTAGGAAGGGAGAGAGGGGGAATGGGGGGGGAGACAGAGAGAGAGGGGGGTATTAGGGTAGATAGTGAGACAGGGAAGGTAGGAGGGAGAGAGGGGGAGGGGAGGGGGTTCTAAAAGGGGGGAGTTAGGCATGGAGGGCAAAGAGGATTGAAAGAGGTTATTATAATAATAATAATAATAATAATAATAATATTTATTCAGTCAGCAATTTACAGAGTTGGTACCACATAGTTTGTTACAAATATGACATGTACCAGCCTTGCATAATTCCAACTAAGGATAGCCCAATAAGGCCGTTAGGCGTATTTCCATTGGGGTCCTTGTGGGATTAGGTTAGCTGGGGAAAAGGGGAGGATAAAGAAATAGATACTTTAGAAAAAGTATTTCTAGGGGGTTATTTTAAGATACCTTACATCCTATAGTAAATATCAGTAATCCGTAATCAGTAATCATTTCCGTTTGGTTTGTCTATCTCTTATGTCGTATTTAGTAGTAGACATAAGCTTGGTGCTCCCTTCTCGCAGCTGTCCGGTTCAGGTGTTCCTTCAGGCTACGTCTGAAGGAATACAGTGTTCTCTTTTCACGGACTGACTGGGGTAGGTCGTTCCAGTCTTTGATGGCAGTGAAGAAGAATGTTTGCTTACCCTGTCCTTGGATTCTCGGGACCTTAAAATTAAACATCATGTTTCTTGTATTATGTCCACTCCTCTCATTTGCTTTAACAAAATCATTCTTTAGATACTCTGGAGCTCTGTCATAGAACATTTTGAAGGCATTAGTTATCCTGATTTGTTTGGCCCTGTCAGAAACATTGAGCATACCTAGTGACTGAAGTTGTTCCTGGCCAACATGTGATCTGGGTCCTAGGTTCAGCATGAACCTAACCATTTTATTTTGAGTGACCTGAAGTTTGTGCTGTGCTGATTTAGATGATGCAGAGTACCAGGATGACACAGAATAGTCAAAATGACATTGAACAAGCGCTTGGCAGAGGGTCTTTTTGGTCGCCGCGGGCAAGCATCCCACCTGTCTATACAGGTATTTTATACGTGCTCTACACTTACTCAGGATAGATTCCAAAATTGTTTCACCTGACAAACTCTCGTCCAGTTTCAGTCCGAGATATTTAACTTGTGACACTGTTGTTATAGGAATATCATTACAGTTGACCGAGAAGCCCACAATGTCTTTCAGTTTGCGTTTTGTTCCACATAAGATGGCTTCCGTCTTGCCCAGGTGAAGAGATAGTCTATTGTCCACTAGCCATTCACTACATGATGCTAGTTCTTTGGAAAGTGAAGCGGCAATACTTATTGGGTCTTTTCCTGAAACCAGAAGCACGCTGTCGTCTGCATACAGTAATAATTTACATGAGACGCTCAGTTCCATGTCGTTCACATAACAGAGAAAGAGTAAGGGACCAAGGATGCTTCCCTGCGGGACCCCACAGTTAATTGGCATAGGATCAGATATATTATCATCAATTTTGACTCTTTGGATTCTACCACTAAGATAAGCTTTAAACCAGTTCACAGACCCTATGCCCATAGCTTGTAGTTTATTACATAGGATATCATGGTCTACTGTGTCAAACGCTTTTTGTAGATCAAGAAGAACCATACCGGTGTAGTTACCTTTAGACATTTCTTTACGAATGTGATCCGTTAAGTGGATGAGACAGGAGTCTGTCGAGTACATGCATCTGAAACCTGATTGAAACTTATAGAATAGATCATTTTGTTTGAGGTAGTGTTCAATTTGGGTGTATACCGCTCTTTCAAGGATTTTAGATACAATACATAATATGCTAACTGGTCTGTAGTTGCCAACTTCTAGTTTATTTCCTTTCTTGAATAGAGGGGTTACAATAGCTTCCTTCAGTTCAGCAGGTACTGTGTTGGTGTTAATTGACAAGTTGATGATGTGGGTTAGGGGCCTGCTATACCAATGGCTCCATCTCGTAGAAATTTGGCAGGAATTTTGTCTGGTCCTGTGCTCTTATGTACATTTAGGTTAGACAGCTCGTCAAAAGTGTATTTTGGTGTAACATTTTGCAATCTAAATGTGTTCGGGTGTATGTCTTTATCTCTGTAGAAATTACGAAAGGTGGCCGTTGTTGTCGTGTATTTATTGAGAGGTTGAGGTAGGTCCTGTGCAAGTGTGTTTGCTATGGAAGTGAAGAAGGAGTTGAAGTAGGTTGAAATTTGTCGTTTATCGTGGCAAACCTGATCATTAATGGTGAGAGCAATATTAGTGTTAGACGAATCCCTTGTCTTGTTGCTGTAGCCTGTTGTTTGTAGGTGCCTCCATAGTTTCTTTGGGTTATTCTGATATTCCTCTGCCTTATTGTGAAAATAATTATTTTTCGCTGATTTCATTTTCCTACTTAGTTTATTCCTGGCCCTGTTGAACTCATGTTTCAGACCTTGATCCTGTCTATGTTTCGCTAGCCTTTTTAACAGATTGTCTCTGTGTTCCAGATGGTGTAGTATGTCATTGTTGATCCATGGGTCTGACCTTGCTTTAATTCGTATGTCTTTCAGAGGAGCTATTTCGTCTAGGATGTTTGTGATGATGGTTCTGAAGCCAACCCATGCGTCATTAACGTTTGTACTTCCAAACACTGGAGACCAGTCTGTATTCCATAAAATGTCCAGAAATGTTTCCTTATTGTAGTTTCTGAGTGACCTTGTTTTGATAATCTTGTGATTCTCTAGGGTAATTTTTGTGGTTTTCCGTGTGCAATATGTGACGAAGTGATCACTTATCCCAGTCTGTATAACCCCTGATTGGGATATTTTGTCCTCTCTGTTACAGTTTATGTGGTCTAATATTGTGGCAGTGTTCTCAGAGATACGTGTGGGGGTTGTGATGAGTTGTTTGTGATTGTGCATTGTCAGTATATGCCTATATTCTCGTACAAGCCTATCATTTCGTTGTTTGTAACACAGGTTAAAATCCCCTAGTATGATGGATTCATTCCGAGGGTCTAGCGATGACAAAGTTCGTTCAAATTTGGTCAAGAATTGTGTGTCGGCTGGTGGCCTATAGCATACCCCAATTGTGATGGGTCTTGTCCTCGGCAGGTGTAGGTCGATCCACAGAGCTTCGTGATTTTCTACATGGAGGTCGGTCCTAGTTGTGTGTGTGAGGTTGTTTTTTATACAGACAGGTTACGCTGGGAAAAAGGATAAAGAAGAGGCAAGGGTATAAACGAGAGAGAGAGAGAGGGGAGAGATGAAAGATTTGGCGAACAAGGGATCACGGGAAAGAAACCGATAAATAGATTAGGAATTTGGGGATAGATATTTGCCGAAAAAGAGTTAACGAAAATTAAGAAAATGTGGAGAGGAAATATGTTGTAAGTGGCACACAAAATATACGAATAAGCTAGAAGTATGAAAGTTAGATACACGTTATATCCTGGATGAGGAGAGAATGAAAAACAGTATACCGGTACACCCATTCACAAGATAGTAAGATAGTAACTGAGGATCATTTTAAAGGGATAATAATTCAATTTGTAAAAAAATAAGAAATTCTAATAAAATCCAGGTAATGCTAGAAGGGGAGAACCATAAAAGTGAAACAAACATACTGTATATATATATATATATATATATATATATATATATATATATATATATATATATAACTGATGCAAATTACTTTGTAAAGAGCAAACTAGAAAAAATATATATTTTATCTTCCTCCCTCTCAAATTATGACTCAACTCCAGCCAGTCGAGCTAAACAGAGCTAGACAGTAAGACACGTACCAATAGGCAGTTTGGCAGGTTGAAAGGCATGTTGATAAATGATCATGTTGAAGAGTTCTTTTGGTTGCCGAGGTTTAAGGGGAGAAGGGTAGCTTTTCTGGTCTCCTTTCTCCCTCTTATTATGCCCCATTTTTGTTTTGAGATTATAATGCCCCTTTCCCACTGGTGAGACATGTCACGATTTTCGTCGCCGACACCAATAAATTGGCACGTTCGTGACATGTCTCAACACCTTTCATGAAAAATCGTTTGACTGTCAAGGGCCCTCGCGGGTCGTCGCAAATGTTCGGACAGTTCAAAATTTTGGACGAGGACTCACGAGGATTGGTTACCCTCGCAAGCATCGTCGAGCATCGCCGTGGGATATGCGAGGGTTTCTGCGATCATCGGCGAGACATCGCAGAGTTTGTCGCACAAATTATTATTTTTTAAATTTTCCAAAACGTCGCACGACGGATCGCCGATGCTCTCGGATGTTCCGAGAACATCGACGATCATCGGCGATTTCCTCGTCGATTAGTCGTCAACGTGCGCACGAATACTCGCCGAGAGTATACCCGCCAGGGGTATGCTCCGAAGGAGGCATGCGAAGGGCCTTGCGACATAGCGGAATGCTCAAGACACACCTGCCGAGGCCAATGAGTACCTTCGGCGAGGTGGGTAAAACAAAATGATAAGGCCTATAGTGAACCTGTCAACCCTTTTTTCTATGCACCTCTCGTGGGGGGTTCACCTGTTTTTGTTTTCTCTTTCTCTCCTTTTCTCTCTTTCTCTGATTTGCATCCATTCAGCCCCATTCAGCCAACTGTTTTAAGACGTTTATCCCCATCCAAGTATCGATATCTTACTGGCAAGCGATAGCGAACCAGCATTATATGGAGAAATCCGGCTTTGCCGGAGAAATGTTTCTATCGAAAAACTTACAAAATTAGCTTGCTCTCAAAACAAAAATATATATATGTTGGCTCGCTACCGGTCACCATGAACATATTGAAACCTGGATGGGGGTAAACGTCTTAAAACAGTAGGCTGAACGGGGCCGAACGGATACAAGGCAAAGAGAGAGGGAGAGAAATAGAAAACAAACACAAAACGAGGAGAGAGGGAGAGAAAGAGAAAACAAAAAAAGGGGAGGTGGGCTCAATATTTAAGCCGTAACGCAAACATTGAGCCCACCTCGCTGTTTTTTGTTTTCTCTTTCTCTTCCTCTCTCCTCGTTTTTTTTTCTATTTCCCTCCCTCTCTCTTTGCCTTGTATCCGTTCGGCCCCATTCAGCCAACTGTTTTAAGACATGTATCCCATTCATATGTCGATTTCTTCCTGGCGAGCGATAGCGAACCAGCATTATATGGATGAATTGAAGCCTGTGCCTTTTAATTATTGTGTTAATATTAATTACTACCATATGTGCTGTACTGTCCCTGAAAACATAATAAGGGTCGTATTTGTCATTAATATGATAAATTTCACATGGAAAAAACAAAAACAAAAAAATTATATCCCCGCCGCTGTAGGCCTACTCCCTCCCTTCCCCTCCCCGTCCCGGCCTCAACCCCGACCCCGTTACTGTGATGATGTTCATAAGCCTTGTGCTACACCCTAGGTGTGGTGGTGTGGTGGAGTGGTCTTGCCACTGGCCTGGTAATCCAAAGGTCCGGGGTTCAAATCCCGATGTATCAATGGGAAGATATTATTGGGTTGGAATTTGTGCTGTACCTAGTATCAGTGCATTACCACAAGCCCACCGAAACGTCAAAAAATACCCTCATTGTTTCCTGATTAAATAGCACTGTATGAATATTCCCATATTCAAAATATGCTATAGGGGTGCAATGCCTGATGAGTTATCTGCTCAACAGGTGGCGTTGTGTGTGTGTAAGTGTGAGAGTCCGAGTGTAGGGGGTGAGACAGTGAAGCACGGGAACGAGGTGGCTTCAGAGATGGGGTCGTTTCGGGCCATGAGTGAGCACCGTGCCTCATGTGAAGGCAAGATGGCAGGTGCTCGTTGTACTCTACGTGCTTCACATGTCTCACTCCCTAGACTGGAACAAGACCTCACGGGCTTCACTGTTCATTGTAAAGCGGTGAATGTTAAGGCTCTCAGCCTATGCCCGAGAGGAAGTAAGTTGGAATATAGAAAAAAAAAAAAAAAAAAAACTATTGATAATGCAAACTATTGAACACACTTAAAAGTGTATGTTATTTGGTCTCTATATATTCTGTGAATTATTTCTGATATGATGGAATTAAAGATTTGTTTTTCTCACCAACTCATAATCAGCAAAAACGACACAAATGTCAATTAAAAACATGTTACAATATTTCCCTATCATTTTGTGTATACCGTGGGAAAAACAAAACAAAATCTATCAAACGTAAATCTTCCGGTCTCCGAAGCTCAGCGCGCCTCCCACAGCAAGATGGAGGGGAGGGTTGAAATATTGTGTTGACTATCTTATTTATTGTTTATCTATGTGCTGGAAGGATATTATATTTTTCAATTCCATCGCATTAGAAATGATTCAAAGATTACAAAAAGTCCAAATAAGATATAGTTATGTTAATGTATAAGGAAGTTAGGTAGATGCATTAGATAGATAGATAGATAGAAAGAGAGAGTTGCAGAGGGGAAGTGAGAGATAAAACACAACTATTATGAGATGGACTTAATTGGTTCTGAAAAAACAAAGGAGACATTTTTGTTGACTCTCTTTTTCATGTTATTATTTGTGTGCTAGAAGGATAATAAGGTCCATACGAACACTACATCGTTTTTGCGTAGATGCGGCGTATGTCTCACCATCTCTAAATTTTACAGGTACGTTGTGGTCGAGGTTAATCTAGAATGAGCTCTGGGGCCGTGTCAATGTGTTTATATACAACAACAAAAGTTTGGGGGGTTGTGGGTGGGTGGGGGCATGTTTACTTGACCCATTGTAACGAGATATGGGATGGGTGTGGGGGCTATTTCCTTGACCGATTGTAACGTGATATGCTAATTCCACTCTGCAATTAGCACATTCACGTTACATTCGCTCAGGTGCGCACACCTCGCCGATCTTGTTCGGACACCTCAGCTACGTATCTGCGATGGCAACGCCGATGTTCGACGAGGAATCGTTCATTCATCGCAAGAATTTGTGCCTTTAAAAATTAATCTTATCACCTCGCCGAAGTAAACGCCGAACCATCGCTTGAATCGCCGAAGATGTCGCAGAGCATACGGCGAGTTTTCTTTCATCCTCGCATGATTTCGCAAGATATTTTTGAAAATGTAACATGCCTCGCAGAGGTCATCGGCGAAACATCGCTCACTTCACCGATAACATCGCAGAAGGTCGGCGATTACGTCGCCGACATCGCCGACATCTTCGCCGAGTATAATTTGTCATCTGTTTGAAATGGTCAAAATCGTGAACATCACACGTATTCTTGCGAATTTGACAAAATGAAGTCATCGGCGACGAAAATCGTGAGTTGTCGCACCAGTGGGAAAGGGGCATAAGACATTCGGCCCATTAGTTTGGCGATTTTAAGACCTTTTGTGCCATACAGACCTCAAGAGCAGTTCACGGAGTTCCGGTGGAATTTTGTATATATTCCTATATTTTTTAATTTCCTCACTAGATCTTCACTAAACTTAAAAAACACTCCCTAGACCCCACTTCAAGATACATTTGTACATTTTTCGATAGAAAAATGTCCAGGCCGAAGGACGGTTTCTGTTAAGATTACAGACTCGCTATCGCTCGCCAGGAAAAAATCGACACCTAAATGGCACGAAAAGTCTTGATAATGATATCGAAATGGAACGAAAGGTTTAAATATCGACAAACGTCTTAAAATCTGAACACTAATGGGGCTAAACATGAGGAAGAAGGGGGACCAGAAAAACGACCCATCTACCCTTAAGTCCTCGTACACTCGACCAAGAAACAATCTCTACACTAACGCTCTAAACATTTTGGAAGTGGGTCGAAATCTTATGATAATGCCTCACAGACGTACGTTTCACCCGATTCATTCCGTTCACACTAGATTATTTACAGCTCACTATAGTCTGTTTATTTCCAGCTGATGGCAAATTGAATCCTTTACCAGCTGATTTCTCGATACTTAATGGCAAAATATGAAACTACTATGTCTCTACATCATCTTATGGCCCCGTTTTCATAATCAGCAACCTAGTTCACAACAAAATTTTCGTAATAGCCGAGTAATTAAGATGAATATATGGCAATTTACCATCAGCTGGAACACAATTGACTATAGTGTAAAGATTGTTTATTGGTCGAGTGTACAGTCGGTAATATTTCCAACTGGTCCAACGCTTCTTCTATTTATGGTATCAACCCGTTCTGTACCGGCGAAGTCTTTTTTTATCTTAAGGGAGCTCAGATGGTATTGTGCAGCGTAATTTACTGGTTCGTCTCAATGGTTTAAGGAGGGGGTTTAGTTTGCTCTGTAAACCTCTATCAAGCTTAAAAAAAAAACACCCACAAGACTCCCTTTGGTAATAAATGTTTACATTTTTCGGTAGAAAAATGTCCAGGCCGAAGGCCGATTTCTCTTCATATACAGGCTCGCTATCGCTCGCCAGGAAAACAATCGACACCTAAATGGCACGAAAGGTCTTAATATTGTCTAAGAACTGGGACAAAAGGTCTGAAAATCGCCAAACTAATGGGGCGAATGTTTTGAAATCCCATAACTAATAGGGCTAAACATGAGGGAGGAGGAGGACTCGAAAAACCAAGTTCCTCCCCTTAATCTAGCTGTATTAGGACGATCTGTTGCAAGTTACGAGGGATTTGTGCTGGTAAAACGCGTTAAGTGAGATAGTTCGAAGCCTGTTTATTGCTGAATAAAATCGTCTAATAGTAGCCAGAGTCAAGATAATACGACGGCGTTGCTTCAAAAGGGGCTAAGCTTGGTACACTTATAGGTACGAAAAATACTAATGTCGAAAAAATCCAGATAGTGCATACCTAAAGTCTGTATAATTTATTTTCCCTTACTGCATATATACACTTTAACACTATATTAGTTTGAAATCTTACTGAGAATACGTTACCTTAGTTTAGGGGACAGTGGCTGTTTGTTTGGTCTATTAATTCATTTATTCATATATTTGTTTTAAGTTTCCTCCCTAGACCTCCATCAAGCTTAGAAAAACACCCCTTAGACCCCCCTTCAAGATAGATTTGTACATTTGTTGGTAGTGGCCGGTTTCTCTTAAAATTACAGGCTCGCTTTCGCTCGCCAGGAAAAATACGATACCTAAATGGCACGAAAGGTATTAATATTGACAACGAAATGGGGCGAAAGGTCTTAACATCGACAAACTAATAAAAGGAAAGTCTTAAAATCTAAAAACTAATATGTTAAAGACGAGGGAGAAGGAGGTCCAGAAAAGGCGAGTAGTACCCCCTTAAATGAAAGAATAAATCGTGTTTGTATTTGTGTGTGGGCCTTTCTGTGTGGGTGTGTGTGTCTGCGTTGGTTGGTTATTTACCGGTACGACGGCTCTGGTTGACTTCCTGGTTATTTACACCTGGATAAGTTAAAAAATACATGGGTCCTTTATTTGGGAGCATTTCATTTGGGCGAAATATTTGATTTGTTACTCTATCATTTGGGCGCCAGTTCACTATGCCATTTGGGCGACAACATATCAGCAATTCTGTGAAATGGTAACCATCATTTGGGCGAAATCAGAATACAGGAGAGACAGGAAGAAACGAGGCAGAGGGTTCATAATTAAGAGTAGCCGTAGGAACACATTGTTTCCTTGAGGATGTGATGTGCAATATTCCAGGCTATAGACGGTGATCCCTATTTGCCGATTACGTAGTTGAGAATTACGTTTTGGAGGAGGCTAAGTTTCCACCATTGTTGTGGGCTGATGCACCATCTATGGAGGGGAGTAATTTCACGCGCACTTCAACGATGTTATAAAGAAGTTACAAAGTGTCACTATATGAAGATCAGCACCTGTGCGAAGAAAATATATAAGATAACCTTTTGTCTCGGATAGTTTAACAATTATGAGACAATATAAATGTCTCGCCGTCAGTTCATTGGCTCATGTGGCAGCAAATGTTCAGTCATAACAGACATGTAAACAGAGTAAGTGCAGATATATAGAGTATGCAGATTTATATTTTTGTTTTACATGTTTTTGTACGAGATTATAAGTTCATTATGTGTTTTTACTTTCCACAGGCGATCTTGTTCTGCTTTAGTGCTGTACTTTATTTCTTTTCTACAAAATTATGAGTTCAGTATGTGCATTGTGTTCTTACTTTACTGCTTTACATTCATTTTGTATTTTACTTTTCACTTGGAATCTGGTTCTGCTTTACTGAGGTGAAGAGCCAGAATTTGGGCAGACTACTATCATGCGCTTTACACACACATCTGTTATTGATATAATTATTGTTTTATGATTTTACTACGTTTATTACGTACTTTTAATGAAATAATATATTTGTTTCAAGATTTTACTACGCCTATCACATACTCCTTCAATGTAGGTGGTGAAATGTAGTTTGATTTACGTCAAGTAGTTTGTCATGATAAACATAATTACAGTGATAAAAGCCTGGCAGGGAACCGGTATGATTTTCACCCAATTGAAGTGTCGAGTACGTCAAAATGGAGCTTAACTTATCGCCCAAATGAAGAGATAAATGGCGCCCGTATGATATGTTTATTTCACTCAAATGAAGTGCTTAATTGCCCAAATGAAATGCGCCCCCTTTATTTGTGTGTGGGCCTTTTCTGTGTGGGTGTGTGTGTCTGCGTGGGTTGGTTATTTACCGGTACAAAGGCTTTGGTTGACTTTCTGTTTATTTACACCGGGATAAATTAAAAACTACACGGATCCTTTATTGTATTACCGAGTTATCTGACTTTTGCAACACGCACACACATTGTTTGTATTATTGTTATTACACACGTACAGATGCACACACACGCACACACACACATATCTATATTATTATTTAACACACATATACACACAGGGCAAACTATATATTTGTGTACATGTATTGCGTTCAGAGATATACGACAAATAAAGCACATTTGTTTTCGTTTACTATACGATATCAGATACAGCTTCTCAGTTACCGTAACAATCAAATCAATTAAATACACAAATACATCAAATAATTATTTTCCATTTTTGTCCATACTGAATTGTGTTGTACTGTTATTTTACTATAGATTACATATTGTTAAATTATTTATAAGGGTTACTGACTGACTATAAATATACTTTTGTTGTGGTATTATAGTGTTCATGGTTTTGTTTTATATAGGTCTATACATATATAGGTCTATACATATATATATTTTTTTTTCCGGTGGGTAATTTGGACTAAAGTATCAAGTATCCCGGAAATTTGACAGCCATATTACCTTCCTCCTCGTGCTCTTAAAGACCCTAATGGTTATGACAATTGTTCCAGGCAGGGTGTCCGTGTGTCTCTGATGATGTGGTAGAGAGAGAGAGAGAGAGAGAGAGAGAGAGAGAGAGAGAGAGAGAGAGAGAGAGAGAGAGAGAGAGAGTAAATGCAACAAGCTATACTTCTCCCTTTTTTGCTTCCCTATCGAACTTTTCCTTCTCTATCCCTTGTTAGAGAGAGTCACACAAAGTTACACAGATTACTCAGACCACACAGACCTTGCGGTCCCAACTAGGTGGTCCGGTCTTAATACTACTAGACAGGGACAGTGTATAATGGAAGAATAGGACAGTAAACTAGAAGGCTCTCTCTCCCCACCCTCCGATCCCTCCGGCTAAAAACCGTACCGGAAAATAGGATGAAGTATAACCTTATGGTTCAGGAAATGCCCACAAGGAAAGTTTATAATATAGTATAGGCAGAAATTAATTTGAAAGGTAAATTACACATGCCTGCTGATTACTTCATATTAATCTAATCTTCATTAGATGATCGTCCAGTCTTTTCTTAAACGTATCAACAGAATTACTGTTGACCACCTCCCTTGGTAAACTATTCCACTCTTTAACCACATTGTATGTGAAGAAATTTTGTCACATCTAAGGATGCCTTTTTTCTAATTAATTTAATTCCATTACCTTGGGTTGCAGCATTATTATTTATCGTGAACAGTGCACTGATATCTACTCTGTCAAATTCTTTAACCCTTCTTTGCCGGCGCCTGGCTATAGCCGGGCAAGAGAACCAAGGACTATGTGGCGGGGCCCGGCTATAGTCGCATGCAATTTTGAGCACGTAATGTGCTCTGAGAGAGAGCGGAGCGGTGGGAGGAGCGTAGGTTACCTCATGACCGTTCGCCACGGTGGCCGTGAAGCTACTGAGATGTACTCCGCCCTACTCCACCCTCCCTCACTCGTTTCACACGTAATAATGTTATGAAATGACCGTATTTTACCGATTTTGCCCTTCGGTTGCACGATCGTTGCAAGACAACCAATAATCGTAGAAGGATGGTTCTGGTGTCGTTGGAAAGCTCATTTAACGCCCTATCAGGGATACATACTTGTATTACGCTCTGGCTCTTGTTTATGCATGAAAACGAGCACGGAAACAAGCTCGTTCACGGTAAAAAAAAAAGGCTGGGCGGCACAGTCAAATATACTCCACCACCTGCTCTTTGAGTGTTAAGTATCTTAAAACACTCGATAAGTTGGCCTCGCAATATCCTATTCTTTAGCGAGAACAAATTTATGTGTTTTAATCTTTCATATATGGCTGGAGAGAGAGAGATTTCGGTGAGACTTTTTCTATTGCGGTAGACATATCGAAAGCCTTCGATAGAGTCTGGCACAAATCTTCATTTTCTAAACTACCCTCCTTCGGTTTCTATCCCTCCATCTGTGCCTTTGTCTCTAATTTCCTTTCCGGCCGTTCCATAGCCGCGGTTGTGGACAGCCATCGTTCACTTCCTCACCCTATAAACTCCAGTGTTCCTCAGGGCTCTGTCCTATCTCCTATTCTCTTTCTAATTTTTATAAATGATCTTCTCAACTGTACCTCAATTCCCATCCATTCATACGCAGACGACTCAACCTTACACTACTCCATTAGTTTTTCAGAACGCCCCAGCCAGCAATCCCTCAACGACAAACGTAATGAAGCCATATAACTCTTAAATTCTGATCTAAATACTATCTCCAATTGGGGCGGAGAAAACTTTGTTACCTTTAACCCGGCAAGTGCAGATCTCCTCATAAGAGGTTTACCGGTGCGCTGCGGATCTCCTCATATAATCTCGGGTTTTGAAGGCGTACCAAAACCGCGGGTTTACAGCCAGGCGGCTACAAATTGGTGTGGCTGTAGTACAACTTGGCAACTCTCGATGCCACCCCGCCACACGCTCGGCCCGCACCCGACTCAAGCAGTACAGAAGCACTCGTCATGGAGCCTAGACGTCCTTCACGCTCTCGCCCTGATGACACAACCAGCCCTCCTTCTGGTGGTGTCAGCGGCCGTGGAAGGCAGAGAGTAGCTGCTAAAGACCCGAGCTACCATTATTACGGCACGAGTAGCTCCGAGGATGAGGAATCTGCACGTAAAACACGTGCAAGCAGGGGCAGTGCACAGAGGTCATTGTCTTTCGGGGACACTGCCACGACCACCCAGGCAACTGCTACCACCACCACTTCAACCACTGCCACCACTACTACCGACGCAGGAGGCCGCCATTGGGCTGCAGGACCTGCGGGGGCCACTGGGAAGAGAGGGAAGGGCATGGGTAAGAATACTTCTACCTCTGCCACCACCACCATGCCACCACCACCACCACCAGCCGCCCCTGCCGCCTCTGCCACTGCCCCTGCCGGCCCTTCTGCCCCTGCCCCTGCTAAAGGGAAGAAAGGGACAAAGGGCATGGGTAAGAAAACCACTACCTCTGCCTCTACCACTGTGCCACCACCACCACCACCAGCCGCCTCTGCAGCTGCCCCTGCCGGCATTCTGCCCCTGTCCCTGCCCCTGCCCCTGCCAAAGGGAAGAAAGGGATGAAGGGCATGGGTAAGAAAACCTCTACCTCTGCCACTACCACTGTGCCACCACCACCACCACCACCACCAGCCACCCCTGCCGGCCCTTCTGCCCCTGCCACTGCCCCTGCCCCTGACCCTGCCCCTGACAAAGGGAAGAAAGGGACGAAGGGCAAGGCGACAAAGGCGACAGGGACCACCATAATATTGCCATCCAGGACCTCTGCTGGCCCTGCAGGCCCTTCTGCCCCTGCTCCTGCCCCTGCCCCTGCCCCTGACAATGGGAAGAAAGGGACGAAGGGCAATTCGACAAAGGTGACCGGGACAACCATAATATTGCCTGCCTCTACCTCTGCCACACCCACCACTGATGCCCCTGCCGACCCTTTTGCTAGCCCTTCTGTCCCTGCCCACAGGACACCTGCCCTATCGAGACGGACGACGCACCTTACTCCGTCGAAATACGCCGCCCTGCTGTTTCCTGATTCCCAGGATGATGACACGCAGAATTTATACAATGACGACGTCGCCGCACGGGAGTCTGGGTGGGGGGGGGGGGGGGGGGGGCGCGTTGGTGGATAGTGAAAGTAAATCGGAGCAAAGTGCCGATAATGAGGAGGGGCGTTCAAGTGAAGACGAGGGTGGCGAGGATGTGCTATATCGTGATCATGGCAGTGATTTGTCTGATGCTGGCGAAGACGCAGATGACATTCCCATCCCCGACGCCAATATCCATACATTTGTGTGGTCTGACGGGGCCGATTTTGTGCCTGATTTGCACCAGTTTGATGCTGGTAGGTCAGGTACAACTGCTGACTGGCCCTGTGATGACAACTCGAACGAGATAGATTTCTTGCTCGCCTTCTTCAACGTGCAGCTAATGTCATACATAGTTGCCCAAACCAACGCCTACTACAGGTGGGTGTATAGCAAAATGGACGTTATTTCTCCAAGAGCGAGAATACGAAGCTGGGTAGATACGACTATAAATGAATTCATGACGTTCTTTGCCTAAGTGATGCTCATGCCTCTTTGCAAGAAGCATGTGCTTCAACATTATTGGAAGCACGACCCTCTGATCGCCACCCCAACTTTCAATAAGTTCATGACTCGTGACAGATTTGTGTTGCTGCTGAGATTTATGCACTTTTCAGACAATGAAAATCCTAACAGGATTGAAAAATATGGAAAGTTCGGGAGGTGTTCACCATGTTGCTGGCAAGATACAAGAAATATTTTTACCCCTTCAACAACTTGGTGATTGATGAGAGTCTCGTGCTCTTCAAAGGTCGTCTTGTGTTCAAACAATACATCCCCTTGAAAAGGCACAGGTTTGGAATCAAGCTCTTCGTGTTGTGCGACTGTGAGACCGGTATAGTGCTTAACATGATTGTATACACAGGAACTGACATAGACGTGCCTAGTCGGTGCCAATGACCCCATGGGCATGTCAGGGGTCATCGTAAAGAAAATTATGGCACCTTACATGGGTAAGGGACACGTATTGTACACCGATAATTGGTATACTTCTGCTCTCTGCCAGTTTCTTCATGACAACAAAACGGGGTCATGTGGGACTGTCAGAAAGACAAGAAAGTCTATGCCAAAGTTCGTCAGTCACGCCATCCCACTTCCGAATCCCTACTCCAGTGACACACCTGATGATGATGAACTGGCACAAGAACACCGCGAGAGAAGGCAACGACAAAGGCGACGAAGGGGGGCCGGCAAGTTCAAGATGCTGGAGAAGTCTGGGAAAGTGGTGGCTCTGAAGTGGAAGGACAAACGTGACGTTCATCTGCTTTCAACAGTCCACACAGGTGCCCAGGTCGACTCTGGTAAAGTCCACTTCCGCACCAAGAAAACCATCGAAAAACCCAACATGGTAGTGGACTACACCAAATACATGCACCTGGTGGACAAGTCAGATTGTCAACTTGCAGGTGTTGAGTGTCTGAGGAAGACTGTGAAATGGTATCACAAGCTCTTCCTCCACCTAGTCGACACCACGATGCTCTACGCGTACAACCTGTGGCTTGTCAAAAAAGACATGGCTCCAAACATGAAACTAAACTTCCGGGAGTTCGTGTACAACATATGGTACCAACTCCTGGAAAAGTATGGCACCCCCACTACGAGCAATGTGTCATGGCGTGGTGAGAACGTCCCTGACTGCATCCAGGTGGGGGTCCAAAGGCACTATATCATCACACGCAGAGAACTGGCACTCGTCACAAGCAGATGCAATGTCACGTTTGCAGCTACAGCACCAGGAGACCCAAGGACCCTAAAAAAGTCAGCACCATGTGCAACGAGTGCAAGGTTGCTCTCTGCGTAGGTGACTGCTTCAGGGACTACCATATGTATAAAAACTATTGAGTGCCGCTGCCCTGACTCTCGCTCGCCGTACCTGACCTTACCTGACCTGATTACGCTTTTATGTCACTATTTGTTACCTCATAAATATATATATACTGTATATATATATATATATATATATATATATATATATATATATATATATATATATATATATATATATATATAATAACACAAGTACAATATTATCTCTGTGATCTAATGTTATATGTATTTTTTTGTTCATATTAGAAATATTTTGTATGTTATTCTCTTGTTTATTTCAACCTGAAATATATTGTAGTGTAAGAAAATAATCATATGTACATTCAGTCCTATGTTCATCTGACTTATAAAATAATAATAATAAAAAAAAAAAAAAAAACCCGGTACAAGCTCATGTCATTGTATTCTTGCAATATGATATATTCTATGAATATTTCATATTGCTTGAATACAATGACATGGGCTTCTAAAAAAAAATATATATATCAAAATGTTTCTAAACATTATAAAACCTTCCCCATAACCTCCTTCTGGATTCGAACCCACTACCCTGGCATACCCTCAGAATCCCAATCCGTGACCTTACTGACAGCACAGCAGCTCATACAATGTATCACCGAAAACTTGATCTGTACATTCTAGCTGTCAGTTGGATAAAAAACAAATTTTTATCCCACCAATTTACTTTAGTAAATTGATGGAATTATCAGCCCTATCATGCAAAGGCATATAAAACTATCTCTCTCAAAAATAAGTAAATTTTATAACTTTATTCCTTCAAAAATTGCCCAAACACTCCCCAACATTGCCCCTCTCAGTGTGACACCAGTCTTATCGCGCGGTCACTAAGCTAAACCCTTTCTCCACCCAACCACCCACCGTCTCTCTCTCTGAGTCGGCCCCTACAAACTCTGATAACGGGTTCATTTATAATACAAAATGCAAAAAATAACCTTCACAAATACATTTGTATTGTATAATCTTGCAAACAATGAAGGACAAGTGTCCTTGTGTCGAATTTCCCCCTACATCCCTCTATATGTCACGCGTATATTCGATTATATAGTAATGCATGTCATACAAAATACCCCAAGTAAGTCTCGAATATACATTTGTATTGCGTATGTAATGACCGGGACTACGAATAAAACAAAGGCACTTAAAGATTGGACTAGTAATAGGGCACTATGCAACAACGGTACGCTAGATCCAAACCCTCGAACTTATATGCCGGCGAACAAAACACTTATACCCTCCAGAGTTAATCTGCGATAGTGGGGTATCCTTAACTGGGTATAAATGTACTCTACTTCAGGCTAACCCACACTGGTATAGCCTGATAACAAACAAGATGCAAGTTACGTTAAAATGCATAAAAAGGAATCTATGGAAAGATCAATTAAGTCACTGCAAGATTTAATACAATAAATATATGCTTCAATACAGTTACTCTAAACAACAATAAACTCTTCACTCCTATCTGAAAGAAAGTGAAGTAAGTCCTACAGCATAGACATGGAAACTTCTGAAGAAAGGGTGATGCTCATAAGATGCTCGTATCTTAAACTATATAAAGGCAGGAGGCAGGACACCACACGTGTAAATTGAATACACTAAAAGATAGGACATATAATGTTAACTGACACGAGAATACTATAAATGCGCAACGGTAGCAATGCTCGACACTAAAAGAAGTACCTCCTCATCAACGAAACAGTCTGCTATGGTTGTGCGGCTCAACAACAACCTAGATTAATAAATGCTCTGAATAATAATGCGTACATATCAAAGAGCTTATATTAAATACTAATAAGTGTCTACTCGATTAATAATGTCTAGCTGGAATACTCTAGGTAAGGAACTGGGGTTGAGCAAGACAGGCTCGTAGCCTAGCGATGTCCTTAAGACTGCATCCTTTAAGTTACGTTAATTGACTAGGGTGCTCTCTTGATAGATCCAGATCACAAGTATCTGGTTCTATCCTGGCGACCCTCTAAAGACAAGAAAAGAGGCAGCAAAGTGTGGAACTGGAACAGGCCAAAACCCTCAGTCAACACAAAGCTGCACTCGCAAAGGATGCAACCGAAAAGA
Organism: Paralithodes platypus; assembly: GCA_032716605.1. Taxonomy (NCBI): domain Eukaryota; kingdom Metazoa; phylum Arthropoda; class Malacostraca; order Decapoda; family Lithodidae; genus Paralithodes; species Paralithodes platypus. The sequence goes on from CM064571.1 coordinate 12,699,362, forward strand.
CAACCCAGTCTACCACAGGACCGGTCGAAGTCGTGTAGGTATAAGCAAACCGTACACACATCGGAGACAACGACTACAGTTACCTTATCCCAGTCTAGCATTAAATAAAAGAGCAGAAACACTAAATCAATAATGGAGACACAGTAAGTTCTTAACCTATACTAACTAAGAACCCTCAAACCTATTCTAAGTACATGTAAATATCTCTGAGGACGGCGCATGCAATACAATGGGCCGGCTATGGAAACCGTATGCAGAACCCAAGGGGATAACTAATTGAATAAAGGCGAGAAGTAATGGAAAAGAAGAAGTGCAGAGAGAGAGACAGTGGTAAAGGGGGTTATCGGGAAAGAGTATGCAAAGGGATGTTAGAAGCACGCGCGCCAAGCCTGTCCTGACGAGGACAGCTCCTGGGGACCCTCATGCAGGAGGTAAGTTACACAGGAGCCCGCAAAGGCGCGATGGTCGGCCAATCACGGGCCGATACGTCACAAGACAGCAGGTGTCACGTGACACAGCCAGACACGCCGGCCAATGGTGAGCGAGAGGCAGGAAAGCACACGTGACTCAGACACTTACTACCTTCTCGCTCTGAAAGTCTTTCTCATTCCCACGCTGGTGCTATCATCACTACTGTTGATATAAAATATAACCCGTTGTCACAGACGAAAACAAAGACCACCACTGGACTGTCTGTGACAATGCGATTACTAGGAAAGAAAGAACAACATTCCTGGATAACTGTCGCCCATTTTGATGTCCCTGGCAAGCGCTAGTGGCTAACGAGAGGCGATTCTGCCAACGCTGGTAGACGTCACACCCCGTCCAAGATATGGGACGCTCAACATTAGGCTAGCACCATATCTAACTAGGCAGAATGCCGACAAGACCCGTCACACCTAGCCACTCCACCAGAAATGAAATGCAAAGCGCAATTCTTACATAAAACAACATATTAGCATTAAGAAAATCTTATAACCCCTCCCAAACACAATAGTATAATTTAGCCTGCTTTGCTCCCTGAGCGAGCTTCACAGAGCCCAGCCTACTAAATGAAAGACAGGTTCAACTTAGGACTTTAGCTATAACATTGGCAACTTACAATTAACTATCAAAAAGAAATTTTTTATGTGATTTTTTATTTAATTTTAATGTTGTTTTTGACGGCTGCTCTACAGGGGCAAGCCTGGGTTTTCTCCACTCTCAAACACACACTTGACTGAACGGCGAGGGTTCTGCTGCAAACATACCCTCTCGTGACAAACAATCAGCCAAAACATTATCAGTGCCCTTAACATGCCACACATCCAACTTGTGTTCCGGCAGCAAAACAACACCTGGCACTGATAAACTGCCCAGTTCATCACAAGACTGGCACTTATTTTCGCTCTCTCCGGCAACGGGACCTGCCAATAACCTTTCACTAGTTCTACCTTCGTGATAAATGAGGCAGCCCCGATGCGGTCTATGGTGTCGTCAACTCTGGGTAATGGATAGGCGTCTGTCAGGGATAATGCACCCACACTCTTGCAAACAACATACACACGGATCTTGCCACTCAACTCAGGTTGCAAACTCACTGGCAACTAACACTCACGATATCCCTTATCCCTCAGACCCATTTTCCATATGTAGTCTAGCTCTGCTTTTACGACAGGCTGTCGAGCAGGATTTATACGGTAGGGTATTAACTTGAGCCTTGCCTGTCTCCAGCCTCCATGTCGGATTCTACCCCGTACAATCAGGCCTGGAGAAGCAACAAACATGCGGATGTACTGCCACAGCCTACTAAACAACTTCTCTTGGTGCTCAGGAACAAGAGGTTTCAACTTATCTCGAAAAACAACATGCTCATTGCCCTCCCACAACCCAGCCGAGACCGCAGTTTCTACACTATAGTCTCCCTCCTTCTCCACCTTTGTCCCTAGAACAGCCAGGTTATGAGAGGGGCAATCTGTACCACCTGTGCAGTCACTCCCATAGTTCATAATTGCTAAGGCTTCCCCGCCGATACCGTACATGCGCACCTCCGCATTCCTTACGACTACATCTGCCTGCGCAGCATCAGCGCCTTCAGCGACATGGCCAGATACAGTCGGTCTATGGTAGGGCTGTTGCATCTTACTAGAGCAGCATTGGGAGGCTATGCAATGACTGGGCGCATCCACTCCACAGCAAACCTCGCCAATCTGCTCAATGTCCTTAGTCTGACCACCACCCTTGGCAGCATTGGGTCGACCCTGACCTGACAACCATGCCAAAGCCTCGTCGCCCACCTTGAACCACTGAAACATCGAGGCCAACGGTCTACTCACACTCAAGTGACCTGCCAGCGGAACCTCGTGCACCGCATGAGTTGTGAGGCCTGGGTGCTCGGCACAAACAGTGGGGTATGAACCGAGCAGGGGCTGGAGCGCTGCACCCTGCTGCTCAGGCAGGTGCTCTAGCGCTTCCACAGCCACCTGGCTCGTGTCCCCTGCCCACTGCTCCACCGAGACATGACAATCCCAACTCTCCTCCACCTGAGCCCCACTGCCCTCCTCTCCTTCTTCACCTTGGCCGCTGCAGACCAACATAGGGACAGTAGGCTGCTCAGGTGGTTGCCTCACAAACTCCTTTAACAGGTTCACATGACATGCCTCCCCGTCCTCGAGATCAATAGCCCCGTTCCCACAACTCTCCTCCACCTGGGAACTACTCTGTCGCGGAGTGCCATCACGCCCTACCATGTCCCCAGGGGGGACAGGTTCTGGGGCCACTCCGGAGCTCATCTTGGGTGCTAATACTGAGTCGCCAAGAAGAGCCGCTGGATCAAAACTCACAAAATTTCTCCCAACTTTAGCTTTCTCCGTCCGACCGTTCCTCCGCTGGTCTAGAGACTGAGGAATAGGCTGTGACACCTTAGATGCACGAGATCGGGTGACAACACACGCCATCTGCTGTAATTGACACCTCTCGACCAACTCCTGCCCCTCCCTACTCACGTCGGCCGCCCTCTCGGCAGCGACTAAGGGTGGAACCTCAGAAGTAGGCACCGCAAAGTCGTTGCCGAGAAGGAGGTCGACGCCCTCTACTGGCAGTTTCTCTAAGATTCCAACATCTATCTCTCGTGTCACACCATCAACCTCCAGCTCCACTCGAACCAACGGCTATGACCGTGTAGCATTAATACCCTGCACCACAACTACCCGTGCCGTGTTTATAGGTTGGCCTGTAAAGTTTTTCATCAGAGTCTGGGATGCACCTGTATCATGCAACAACTCCAACCCATGCTTGCAACCAGCCCAAGTCATGCAGCCACGCCCTCTATGGTCGCAAAAAGCATCGCGGACAGGTTTCGAGCCTTCCGGACACTTCTTCACTGGCTGTGCCCCCGCATCTGACATATCACCCCGGGTAAATGCAGAAGACCTCAGAGACACCCCAATGTTGCTAGCCAAAGCCACGACTGCTGTAGATTGGTTACTAGGGCAGGAACGTGCAAAATGCCCCTTGTTATGACACTTAAAACACTCTACTTCACCCTTGGACTTCCCCTGAGGTGGGGAAGGGCCTTGACCTTTCTTAAACGGGACGGTTTTTGGTTTGTGATCAAAACTAGTATCATTGCTCTTACTTTCGTTATTAAATGTTGCATCACTGACTCGGGGGGGGGGGGTGGAGTGTTGCGCCCCTTGTTAACTGCATCGGTCCGTTGTGCAGACCCGCACCCACGAATCAGCGATACTCTCAGGTCAGCCAACTCAGCTGCGTTTTTTAGAGTTTTAGGTTGTTTCTCTTTGAGGTTCAAAGTCAGATCGCCGCCTGTGCATTTAAAAAATTACTCTGGAAGGAATAACTGCTCAATCTCTTTGAACGTTGTCACCTTCTCTGACCTCAGCCAATTTCTCAAAGCATCAGACAGTTCCCGGGTATGTTCTAGAAAAGTGCACTCACGACCCTTCGTAACACCCCGAAACTTCAACCTATAGGTCTCTGGTTGTAACTCGTACGCCCGCAGAACAGCTTCCTTCAATACCTCATAATCGATGCAAGACTCCAAGGGCAACGCATCATAATTTATGCCTCGAGTCCTTTGCCACCAACCTAGAGGAAACAAGGGCTGCCCACTTAACCTCGGGCCATTGGTGCTACCGGCACTTCTTCTCAAAACGCAGGAAAAACTCGGTGACACCTGACTCGTCAAATGCAGGGACTAACTTAAGAAGGTGCGATAAAGACTGATCAAGACCTCGATTCCCAGAACCGATACGCTGCCCTGTCGACTCCACCCGAGACTTCTCAAGCTCTATGTCTGCACAGTACATGGCCTTTCTCTCATCAGCCTGAATCCTGAGCTCAGCTTCCCACTGCCTGAGCTCAGCCTCATGCTTTCGTTGCTCGAATTTGGCGAGTTCGAGCTGAAACAACATCTCGGAAGACATACCCTGAGGAGGGGGTGCTACTATTGGGGACCCACCCCGTGAATCACCTAGAGGCATACCCAATCGCCAGCGGGTATCGGCCTGCGGGAACGTACCCGGCTCCGGAGCCCGAGGGGGCGCCATGGTAGGAGTCGAGTGGAATGGGGGCTGGGCAGAAGGTGCCCCAGCTCCTGTTCCACCCGAAGCCCCACGCACCCCACCGAGCACACAGGTAACCAGCTCACTTCTCGACAAACCGCTAGTAATGGGAAACCCTAAGACCGTGGCTACACACTGTAGTCCGTACCGGTCTAGCCCCGACACCCGATCTGCTGACACAGGCTCCTCCAAAAATATCCGAGCATCCTCCTCACTGTTCACCACCCAAGCGCCCCTAGACAACTCCACCTTCTCCACCTCCTTGCCTTCTTCCCGTACTGTGTCCTTACTGTGCACTGATCCGTCGTTCGACATAGTGTCCACCGGAAATCCTCAACGTTTATATAAAAAAAAAAGTACCTAAACTCTCATGTAGCACTATTCACTCAAAAAAATGCTTGAAGACAACTCAAGTGCTATAATACGTTGCCAAAAAAAAATCCACGTGTCCAAAATATTCCTCAAAAAACAAATGTCCATAAATCCTGCACTTATTTCTTAGTTCACTAAATCCTAGACTAAGGTCGCCCTTTGTTATGACGACTAAGATAAGATACTAGGCAAGGTCGCCATTTGTTACGACCGGGACTACGAATAAAACAAGGGCACTTAAAGATTGGACTAGTAATAGGGCACTATGCAACAACGGTACGCTAGATCCAAACCCTCGAACTTATATGCCGGCGAACAAAACACTTATACCCTCCAGAGTTAATCTGCGATAGCGGGGTATCCTTAACTGGGCATAAATGTACTCTACTTCAGGCTAACCCACACTGGTATAGCCTGATAACAAACAAGATGCAAGTTACGTTAAAATGCATGAAAAGGAATCTATGGAAGGATCAATTAAATCACTGCAAGATTTAATACAATAAAAAGATGCCTCAATACAGTTTCTCTAAACAACAATAAACTCTTCACTCCTATCTAAAAGAAAGTGAAGTATAGTCCTACAGCATAGACCTGGAAACTTCTGAAGAAAGTCTGATGCTCATAAGATGCTCGTATCTTAAACTATATAAAGGCAGGAGGAGGGACACCACACGTGTAAATTGAATTCACTAAAAGATAGGACATATAATGTTAACTGACACGAGAATACTATAAATGCGCAACGGTAGCAATGCTCGACACTAAAAGAAGTACTTCCTCATCAACGAAACAGTCTGCTATGGTTGTGCGGCTCAACAACAACCTAGACTAATAAATACTGTGAATAGTAATGCGTACATATCAAAGAGCTTATATTAAATACTAATAAGTGTCTACTTGATTAATAATGTCTAGCTGGAATACTCTAGGTAAGGACCTGGGGTTGAGCAAGACAGGTTCGTAGCCTAGCGATGTCCTTAAGACTGCATCCTTTAAGTTACGTTAATTGACTAGGGTGCTCTCTTGATAGATCCAGATCACAAGTATCTGGTTCTATCTTGGTGACCCTCTAAAGACAAGCAAAGAGGCAGCAAAGTGTGGAACTGGAACAGGCCAAAACCCTCAGTCAACACAAAGCTGCACTCGCAAAGGATGCAACCGAAAAGACAACCCAGGCTACCACAGGACCGGTCGAAGTCGTGTAGGTATAAGCAAACCGAACACACATCGGAGACAACGACTACAGTTACCTTATCCCAGTCTAGCATTAAATAAAAGAGCAGAAACACTAAATCAATAATGGAGACACACTAAGTTCTTAACCTATACTAACTAAGAACCCTCAAATCTATTCTAAGTACATGTAAATATCTCTGAGGACGGCGCATGCAATACAATGGGCCGGCTATGGAAACCGTATGCAGAACCCAAGGGGATAAGTAATTGAATAAAGGCGAGAAGTAATGGAAAAGAAGAAGTTCAGAGAGAGAGACAGTGGTAAAGGGGGTGATCGGGAGAGAGTATGTAAAGGGATGTTAGGAGCACGCGCGCCAAGCCTGTCCTGACGAGGACAGCTCCCGGGGACCCTCATGCAGGAGGTAAGTTACACAGGAGCCCGCAAAGGCGCGATGGTCGGCCAATCACGGGCCGATACGTCACAAGACAGCAGGTGTCACGTGACACAGCCAGACACGCCGGCCAATGGTGAGCGAGAGGCAGGAAAGCACATGTGACTCAGACACTTACTACCTTCTCGCTCTGAAAGTCTTTCTCATTCCCACGCTGGTGCTATCATCACTACTGTTGATATAAAATATAACCCATTGTCACAGACGAAAATAGAGACCACCACTGGACTGTCTGTGACAATGCGATTACTAGGAAAGAAAGGACAACATTCTCGGATAACTGTAGCCCATTTCGATGTCCCTGGCGAGCGCTAGTGGCTAACGAGAGGCGATTCTGCCAACGCTGGTAGACGTCACACGTATCATTTGCAAATGAATAAATCAAAGTTTGATATGGCAATCTGCCTACCCTACCAACATTGGACACCAGTCTAAATATAGCTCAGTCTGTTTACACCTCAGATTGTAAAACAATAACACCGCACAGCTAGGTGACCTTGGCCTACCAGCGCCTCACAAAAACTCTCTCACTGCCACACACCAACCAACCCAACACATCTCTCGCATAAACACATTCATAAGGCGTGTATATCGCATAAAATTGGTCTATATGCGGCATATTCCTTGGTAGATGGATCGCCTACATACGTACACGTACTTTATATATATCATGACAGTGCTGAAAATACGATATATGCATGCTATTACAGCCAACATACTCTGTACAACTTGGCAACTCAAGACACCACCCTGCTACACGCCAAACCCGCACTCAAGCGCTAGGCACGCACTTATCTCCCGCGTAAACTCTCACCTCAGTTCCCGCCTTCCTAAACTCTCATGATTCGCTTATATGTCGCATATTTGGTCTATATGCGGCATATTCCTTGGTATATGGGTGGCTTATACGTACACATACGTACACATACTCACACGCTAAACCCGCTCTCCCTCAAACGCTGGGCATACACTTGTCTCCCGCGTAAACTCCCTCACCTCACTTCCAGCCTTTCTAAACTCTCATAAAATTTGCTTATATGTCGCAATTTTGGTCTATATGCGGTATATTCCTTGGTATATGGGTGGCCTACATACATACACATACCTACACATACTCAACATAGCATAGAAGTGATGAAAATAGGATAAATATGCGAGATTACGCTCTAGCCCAACCCCTCCTCCCTCTCCTTTTACCCCCTGGGCGCGCGGATATTCACCCGGTAAATCTTGCCGCGCGATGCCATTCGCTCCACTTTCTTCAACTACGGACCGCCCCCCCCAGATTTTTTTGGGGGGTCAAATATATATGGCTCGATGCGCGCGAACATTTCTACACGTTGGATATACTTTTTATCGATATTGGCAAGGGTCACCCAAATCGTCATACCTCCGCACAGGGGGGGCTGTATACTATAGGGGGTACGCAGCAGAGAGGTTAATGGTTCCAAAACCCAATTTCTCTATCTATCTACCCGTCCGGAACTCCCAGCGGACTATCCCTTATTCTTCAACAATACAAAAATCAATCCTTCATCTCCTCTCAATATTCTTGGTGTCTCTTTTTCTTCTGCTCTCAGTTGGAAGGACCATATTACCAGTCTTGCTAAGGCAGCCTCCCAGAAGGTGGGTGTGCTCTACCGCCTTAGGGGGTTCTTTTCCCCTGCACAGCTTCTTGCTCTGTACAGGGGCATAGTGCGTCCTTGTATTGAGTATTGTTCACATGTGTGGGGAGGTTCCTCTCACACCGCTCTCCTAGACAAAGTTGAAAGGAAGGCCTTTCGTATCATTAACTCCCGTCCACTCACCAACTCTCTGCAGTCTCTCTCTCTCCGCTGCAATGTTGCATCTCTCTCGCTATTCTATCGCTACTATAATGGAACACTGATTATAATCAGTGTTCCTCAGAGCTTTCCCAGTGTATACCACCTCCTTTACGTAGGGGCACGTGGTACCCGTCTTGCTACTCAATCCCACCCCTACTCTGTGCAACTCTCCAACCCGAGAGTGAAACGTTACTCTCAAACTTTCTTCTACTCAACAGCTGAGCTCTGGAACTCTCTCCCAGAATCAGTCTTTCCCTCTTCCTATGACTTAAATTACTTCAAACTCTGTGTGTCCAGGCATTTTGGCTCGAACATCCCTTGATTTTGGCCCTGTCACTCTTTCAACTATGGGGGAGGCACTCGCTATATGCAGTTCTGCCTTTTGCCTCCCTCAATCACACAGAAAAAACAATACAAATAAATAAACAATGCATTTTTAATAGAAATGTGTAAACTATTGTAAATATGTCATGTTTAATGGAGAAGAAAAAAAAAAGCTATTCTTCAGATAGTGATAATATATAATATATTTGTTCACGTTGACCAGCATCACATGTATTATAATGTTTAAGAAAAATCAATAATAACCAATTTGTTAGTATTAACCCCTTGAAGATTATGACGCATTTTGAAAGTGTATTCTGGCTATCATTAGACGATTTCATGCAGCTTTGGAAAGATCTGTGGGAATTATGAAGGTAAAGAATATCTCAGTTAACCTCTGACTTACGTATACGCGTCATTATACCTTGAAAGAGTGAAGTCTCTGGTATATATAAATGTTTATAAATGTATCTGTTTTATTTTTCAGGTGAGTCCGTCTGTTCGACCGGAATGATAGTATACAGGACAGTGACGGGTAACAGGAAAATAAGTAGTAATTCGTACATACGGAGAGAGAGAGAGAGAGAGAGAGGGGGGGGGGGGGAAATTTGTCGGCTATCATACCTTTAGACCGTAGACAATTATATGTCGGTAAATATGTATAATATACTGTACAGTATATTGTTCTACCAAGGGAAATGTTCAAAATATATGTATACGATATATATATATATATATATATATATATATATATATATATATATATATATATATACAGTATTATATATATATATATGAGAGAGAGAGAGAGAGAGAGAGAGAGAGAGCTTAACTCTTAAATATCGAGTTAATTATATTATGCTTAATTTACCTCATCATTCATTTTCCTGAGACTTTAAAGAAAGCCGATACTAATGCGTGGCCCTGGGCGAACATTGGAAATCGGTACCTTTAATGCAAGAGTTCCAATAACTAATTTAATGGATTTATTGATTTTCCGTATATTAAAAAAAAAAAAAAAAAAAAAAAAAAAAAAATCTACTTGCCAATTTGAGAACAATGTTTTTTTACGAAGAGGCATATCTCTTGAAAGACTATACCCTGTTCCAAGTAGGTAGATCAGGAATCATGCACCCTAGCCTCTGAAACTCAAAAAGTGCTAGAACAAATGAGTTATAAATGTCCATACCTATTCCCTGGCTTACCCTTCCCAAATGGTAGTATTATTAGCTCGATTACTCCAGTCGTTTATGGGTTATAGATATTAGTTGTTGAGATTTTTGGCCTACCTATAATGAATGGACTTTAGTTATGGGTTATTAGTATTGAACTATTCAAAATTATATACAATATATGTAGTTAGAATGACGAACATCTATTGTCCACGCAGTAATTACCAGTAGCATAAAACAAACATACTTTAGTTTCAAATGTTCAATATCAAATACTACAAATATGATTTAAAAATATCTATAATTTCAAAAGTAAATGGTAGGCAATGGAGATACCAGATGGTGCTGGGTGATAATGAGCGTGGTAAGAGCCTTGTGGACGGGTCCAGGGGGGTGAAGGGAGGGGTAAAGTAAGAAGTGGCCTGAGGTTCGAAGATTTGAAAATGAGGGAAGTTGTAAGTGAAGGAAGATCAGAAGTTGCGGTGAGAGAGGAGTGAAGTGGATGGATGGTTGGCGATGAAAGAAACCGTTTGACTCAGGAAAGGGAGTAGGGAAGTGAGGTGATCTAGAAACAAATGGAATGGATAAGGACAGTGGGGACTGGAGTTCTCGAAAAGGGGCTCCAGTCCTGACGTTATTCTTGACTTACAGTGTGCTGGCTTAATAATTCAATAGGGTCGATAGCCTCTGAAGTCCTATTTTAACATAATAATTAAGGGTACAGGTGGCTGGGCAAGGGCTGGGGTGACAAACGAGTGGACTAAATTCGCAAGAGAGGGTGGGACAGCAGGGTTTGGGGGGCGGGGGGGGGGGGGGGGGGGAGTAGGGGTCGGGAAATGGAAGATGGTGTGGAGGGAAGAATGTTAACTTTTTGTTATTTCAATATTCTGGCTATTATTCGATGTGGAGAGGCGGCACAATTGAAGCAAGTTCCTCTGAACAATTGCTGTGAAAATATCTGTATAATAATGCAAGGGATGCAACGTTTCTTCGTATGGATAATGTAGGAAGGTCCTGTGTGATTGCAGGGTTATTGATTAATCTAATAGCTTTATTTTGAATTTTGTCCAACTGCCTCAATGCAACCATTCCACTTCCACTCCACAGAATGAACAGTAATCCATCTGAGAACGCACATGACTTTTATATATTACGGCCAACTGCTCGTCAGTGAAGAATTCTCGAACTCTGTACAGGAGTCCCAATTGTTTAGAGGCATTCTTAGCAATGCTTCTAACATAATGTGTCCAGCTCAGGTTAGTAGTTAATGTTACACCAAGAATACTAGGGGAAGTGGGAATATTTACATCATTAAAAAATATATGGGAGTCAGTGAGATTCTATAGGTTAGAAAATTGAATGTACTTGGATTTCTGTGCATTAAAGGAAACTAGATTCTTTTGTCCCCATTCATTCATTCTAGAAAGGTCCTGGTTCAGAGAAATTGCAGTGTTTATTTTTGAATTTGTAAGATAGGGTTGGGTGAAAGAATTGGTAAATGTGAAGGAACTGTGGAGTGTTGAGTCATCTGCGTAGGAATGTATTGGATTATGAGTGGTAGATATGAGATCATTGATATATATTTATGAGGAACAGAGTTGGGGCCAAAACTGGTCCCTGGGGAACACCAGCATTTATTGAGTGAAATTGAGAATAAAGGCCATGTACCATTACACATATTTTTCTGTTATGAAGATAAGAAGAAATTAGTAGAACTAATGATGCAAGGCCGTAGTGTGACATCTTCGACAATAAGGATTGATGCCAGACCCTATCAAATGCCTTTGATATATCCAGTGTTATTGTATGTGTTTCACCATTTTGGTCTGTAGCTTGGTTGATTTGATGCGTAAGAAGGCAAAGAATGTGTGCAGTTGATCGACATCGTCTAAAACCATATTGCCTATCACTGATTAATTTATTATTCTCAAGATGCTTAATTATGTGATTTTATTTAACCTCTGAAGTGCGCATGGGGGTAATTGGAAACGTCCCCCTGTGCTGACGTATTTGAGGTGTTTCCGTCACTAAAATATTCATTGTGCCATTAATAGCATTAATACTTATCCATATGCGCCTATTAGGGGTTGATTTTAAAGGTATTAACCTGAAACAACAATAAAACGAGTGAAAACAGCGTTTGGATGGTCAAAATCGGAGATATAGCCCGCGAGTTGTATAATGTATGGGTGAGGCAATCTGCTTTCCCGCCAATTTCCCCCAAGGCCACTGAGACACAGTCGATCGATACTCTCTCTCTCTCTCTTGCACTCGCTTGCTATCAGTGATGACCACACCCTCCAATCGGATTTCTAATGTTAGCACGAAAATATACCTCAGAATAAGGGAATAACAAGGAAAATAGGTGATAACTGAAGGAGAGGAGGAAAGTGGGGAAGGAGGGGAGGTAGAGGACTGAGATTTTGCATGGCCCAGGGGCCAAAAAAAAATAATAAAAATAAAAAAAAAAAATTTAATATTTTTTTTTTTTTTTCGATGTCAAAAGTTGATTTTTGTTTTCTCTGACTCTTAAGAGTCTCCCCGCAGTGCGCCGGGGGAACTCTTAAGAGTCTCCCTGCAGCTCCCGGGTTAATATAATTTCAAAGACTTTACCAAGAGTGGAAGTTATAGCTATTGGTCTGTAGTTTGATGGATCTGAAGAAGCACCTTTTTTAGGAACTGGATGGATGTTTGCTTCTTTCCAGGATACTGGGAAGCTTGGGGTATGAGTACACAGACGGAAAAAAATTGTCAATACAGGAGCGAGCACCAAGGAGAAATTCTTAAGTACTATTGGAGGAATTTCATCTGGACCAGGAGCTTTATCTACTGAGAGATTCTGCAAAATAGTTTTGACATGTCTGGTGTGGATCTTAAGTGAGGGAATTTCAGGCGAATTAAAATTAAGTACAGGGACATCTTGATTTATTTCATCTAAGGTTGAGTTGACTTGTCACGGGGTGGAAATTATATTCGTTTATATAACCCTTGCCCTGATCTTATGAATTTTATGTAATGCCTCAGTGAGCAATACACAACTACTGTATGCAGTAGAAATATATTTTTGTTATAGAGGTTACCTGATATGGGGACAACTGGCTTGATAATTAGCCTAATAACATGTGTACAGCCTATAACCTAGCATATAAAGGTATAAATATCATCATAGTTATTAAAGGCACTCTTGAAAATAAATACACATGTAACGCAATTATATTTATTAATGATATGTTCAGAAATATGATAAGGCAAGCACTCAAGGATTCACACAGCCTATAGCCTAGTCTGTTTACGCCTAGCCTAGCCTATCTCAAAGCCTACTGATTTAACCTAACTTAACACAAAAGTCTAGCCTAGCCTAACTTTAAATTCTGTACTGTAGAATATTAGAACACAAGGCTCGGTGATCAGCAGTCTATGACTAGTACCAGTAATGCAAAATAGCCTATATGGTAATCTAACCTTCTTGCCTGATACTGTAACCTAAACCAAATCACTAACCTACATGTGTACAGTAGCTTATAACAGTCCTAACTGGTTACACACTGAATAGGCTATCTTACCTGGTAATCACCCTAGGGACCTAAAAGCTCATAGGATGGTATTTGGCCCTCCAATATAGGAAAGCCCCAATCCTGCCTGCCCAAAACCCAAGGTGATCACCCTCACTGCTCAGCCTCCACGTGTGTAATATAGAACAAGACCCCCAAGCGTGCATCCCCCTTCTTCGTGAAGAAAAAACACCCACTAAAAAAAAACTCATGAATGTAGTAGAAATCTGCAGAATATTGTACGAAACTCGACTAGGAACATAATATGTCAACATAGGAATAGAAAAATGTGGTTACTACTACATTCCTCCCCAAAATATTTGATTTTACTATGCTAAAATCACCTAGGTATAAGACACACACAATCACTCATACTGTAATGTAAACCTAACCTTGTCACTGGTGTATGATGGTCACCTTTGAGTAGAAAAAAACCCCTCAACATTTTACGTTAAAATTTCCACTGAGAGGGGAAAAACTCCTAAGCTTGCATCTCAAGCCAGTGACAAAACCCTAGTGGAAATCCACAAAGTTACCACAAGGAAAACAAGTGGGCAAACCCACAATGACTATAGAAATCAAACTAACTGGTGACTGTAAGGTGTATCAATACATCAATAATAAATTTAGAGATAAAGAAAAGAAATCCTAGTGATCCCGGCCGGTACTGTAAAAAAAAACTCTCCTCTCGAGTGCGACGTCTTAGGGTCCGTGCTCTTGAGTACGACGCCCTTGGAGTCCTCGAGTAGCAGCGCAGGCCAACAACACAAACTGTGTACAAAAATGTTGGCAGAATCATACGGAACACACTATATTCTATATCTCTCCTTACAATTAGTACAGTAAATCCTCAACTACACAATTAATATTAAACTACGTTGCAGTTGCTTCTCGAGCAGCACTGCCTTCCTCCTCACAGATGTCTTCACCACTTACTAGTCTGGACAGAAGATCCGCTCCAACATTGTCACTACCACGTGCCCTAAGTACTGTACTTGTGAGTGACCGACTTCGCATTTACTGGGCTTCACTGTCAGATTGAACTTACAGCAACTTACTCAACACCTTGTCCAGTAGTTGTAAGTGCTCGCTGAATGTTGATGAATGCATCAGGACATCATCCACGAAGATCTCCACGCCTGATATGTCCAGCAGAACCTTACGCATCATCCGGTTGAACACTGCAGGTGAGTTAGTGAGACCAAATGGCAGCACAGTGTATTGGTACAGACCGTCAGGTGTTCCAAAAGCTGTGATCTTACGACTAGCAGGGTCTAAGGGTATCTGGAAGACCCCCTTCATCAGATCAAACTTAGAGAAGAGATTTGATCCTGCAAGACTGGCGAAGATGGTACGTGGGTCACACATGGGTTCAGCGTCCACCTTCGTTAACGCATTCACCCTGCGATAATCCCCACAAATACGCACCCCACCGTCCCTCTTACTTACGACTACCATTGGACCACAGTATGAGGATGACGACTTCTCGATGATGCCTGCAGCCTCCATCTCTCGTATCTCCTTTCTTACCAGATCTTGTAGTTGAAGAGGGATAGGGTACGGCTTGATTCTCACAGGGACCGTGCTGTTCAACTCGATGGCGTGACTCTCTACTCTAGCAATACCTGGCTTATCAGACTCACCAAGGAGAGAACCCAGCTGACATCTTTCCTGGTCTGACAAACCTCAGCCACGTTGCACCTGCATGAGACCTTCCTCCTGCCTATGTTTAGCTGTCACAGGACCATCACCTTCACTCTCCTTGTACATAGGAAGCTTGATACGAGGCAGGACCCTCGAAGCCTCATCAGACCCATGGGACTGAGACCGAGCCTGAATCAGTTCAAGCCGACGTGCGTGTTCACGTTCGGTGTCAGCTGCTGCTGCTGCTGTTGCTGCAGCTTGATGCTCAGCCATGGCTCGCTCATGATCACGCACCGCCTGTGCTTCCTCTCTTGCAAGCCTACGGTTCTCCCGTTCCTCATCTTTACGGGACTCTACATATTCCGTCAAAGACTGATTAGTCAGACCCAAATACTTGCCTTCTTCGTAGAATACATGAATAGGAATAGTTGCCATTGCTGCAAAATTATAGTGGCAAAAGAATATGTTATTCACTAACCTATCAGGAGAGGATGCGTAGCCTCACTCAAGAATATAAATGCACTAAAAATAAAATCACATGGAGAAATATAATACACTTAACACGAGAGGATGCGTAGCCTCACTCGAGAACAAATAAATGTATTAAAAATAAAATCACGAGAGGATGCTTAGCCTCACTTGAGAAAAGAAAAATGCACAAAATAACATGGAGAAATATAATGCACAAAA